>JADLZK010012330.1:0-166312 GCA_015847255.1 Hyparrhenia diplandra
ATTTATTTTCTTTTTGAGAGAGCGTTGGATGCCACCATTTTATAACGAGTAGCAAGCCGATCTTTCCTAAATACTGTGAGGGCGTGCAGATACGAGCATGCATCATGTTTAATAATCATCATCATGTCATTCATGCATTCCCTCCCTTATAAATCCTTTCGTCCCATTTTTGATAAAATTCACCAACTATACTCGAAATCACAAAAGAACTCAGGACCCTTACTTTGTAGATAGCATCGATGAACCCTCAGAGCGATATTCACTTTGCGAGGAGGTAAGCATGAGTTCCTTTTTTATCCATGAACCGAGAAGTTAGAGGCCGAAGATATGAAGTTGATGAATAGAGGGATTGACTAGTTCGGGACTAGAAAAAGAAAAGGAGTTAGAGCGAACCATTTGGAGGAACAATTGAGAATATTCAAGATCACGATGAAGAAGATGGGTACCCTAACTTGTGCACATTAGGACATGTTGCTAGTCTCACCTATCGGAAGGACAAGCTTAGAAACTAGAAGAAGATCTTCAACCTTGATTAGCTATTGTTGAAGTTTACTTTGGTGCTCCTTAGAAAAAAATAATCCTAGTACGCTAGGTGCGAGGAAGAATATGAAGCTCAAGATGGAGATGGCGACAACAACAACAATTATGGAAGTGAAGTCCCCAATCTCTTAGGACCTTTATCATTACGATTTGTCTCTTTAGATCACGCTAGTTGGTAGCTAATATGTTCTATAAGTAGGAAGTAAGACATTATCGGTACCGAGTTATCGAGTCGTTATCCTTAGTGTTTCCATCCTCTCAAAGTACTTTTTGGAATGGAAGATCTTGAAGAAACATGACTCCATGTTTGTCCCTTGAGCCCTTTTTGGATGAGTTTTATTTTTGAGATGAGATGAGAGCAAATTCGATAAATCGGTCATGATGACTATATCGAATCTTGGATTATTCCTAAGTTAGACGAGAGAATTTGTTTGGATACATGATTCATATCGATTATAATTATTGCGATGATGGGGGGTGATAATCATTGAATTATTATTTACTGTATTTGTTGGATAAATTTATTATCTCAATAAATTACAGCATTAACTAAATTGAGACATTTACACTATAAGCAACCATGCGATAATTATTACTGGTTGGATTGTGCAGATGATTTCCTTTCAGTGTTGGGAGCAGCGAACGCCACCACCACCTCCCTATCAGCCGACAGCAGTTCTTTAATGAAGTTTTTGGGAGGATGGCGTAATATTTCATGCAACACTAAGCCGCGGTGGAGGATGCGTCATGCAGATCAGGTTAATCAATACCGGTTCTTTCAAAATTCCGGAACCTTTGAACCACCTGGATTTTGGTGTGGCTCATGAACACTAGAGGTGTGAGTGGATTATTTCCATGGAGAACAAATTCCATTTTTTGCGTTTGGTGATGAATTAAAGAGTATGCAACTCACTTTCTTAAGGACCCGGCAGGAATATGGTGGAATCAATATGCGTGCCACCTACCCGGCTAATACTCCTATTACAGGATGGATTCACGACGGTCTTAGTGAAGTTTATATTCCTCTGCTCTAATGGCGATGAAGTTATCGAGTTTATAAAGTTGCGGCAAGGCACCATGTCAGTGATGGAGTACTTGCATGTGTTCAATAATCTTGCTCGCTATGCACGACTTTGTGGACACGGATGCCAAGAAATTGGAAAGTTTCAAGAGAGTGCGAATTTGAAGATGCGAGAAATGTATGGGTAACTTTCGAGAGAGGAACACCTTTCATGCCTTTGTGAGTGATTGCTTGGCCCAAAGAGAATTACAACAACCTTTATCGTTTGTTAGCAAAAAAACAAGAAGAGGGCCTTAGAAGGAGGTTCGTCTCAAGTGATGACTTCTCACGCAAATCGCCCTAGTTATCATCCTTCGATACACATTTGTAAAAGATCCAATCACCACGAGAAGAATATTCAGCTGACCATTCTCGATGCAGCTATAATAAAGCATGTGTCACATCGGTCTGCGAAAGAAAGAATCATTTCAAGTTGCAAGTTTTTTAGGCCATCTCGTGAATCTATGTGTTGGGTTCTAACCTTGGTTTTACACATTAAACTTTTAAGATCCCAAACTTTTGAAGATTATTGGGGATGTTTTTATTTTGAATCACGGAGAAAAGCCATGATTCATCTTGAAAGGTGACTTAAACTGCGTTTGACTTCAAGTGAAGATATCTTGAGAATTGAGAATAGAATTGCACCGGGAATCAAATTCCTAGCGAAGGCTGTTTTTCGAAACAACTTAGCGAGAAAATTACAAGATGACATCAGAAGTATTGCGAAGACAAATATTACACCTTTGCGAGAGAAGATAGTTTGAAGAAGCTGCGTTTTAGAGTTCTTGACATTTTGCCAATATCTGGTCGGGGGCCTATAAATACCACGACATCGCTGCTAATCGCCATGTTGAATGGCCACTTTGTAACCATATCATCATCAATAAAAGTGTTGTGTTGAGCAATCACCAACATCTTGGTGTCCACGGATTTGTGTGAGCAACGATCTATCCCCGACCATCAAAAATCATGGGAAGACCTCCCAATAATAATAGATCGGCAAGCGGCTGCAGGAAGAAACAACAACGAGGAAGATGAAGTACCAGAACAGCGAAGACAACATCACCAAAGTCATTCCCCATGAGAATCAAAGCTGAAGAAGCAAGGAAGTTCTGAGGGGAGTTAGAAGAAGAATTGATCAAAAAGCGAGAAAGAACTTGAGGCTTGCAAAGCGAAACGAAGAAAAAACAACCAAAACAAAGAATAGAGAGGAAAATTTGAAGCAAGGATAAAGAAGATTGAGCGAAGAACTCAATGATCCAAGACCTTGAAGTCGTCATCACAAATGAAACCAAAACAAATCAAAGGCAGCGAAAAGGCAATAGTCACAATAGACCGGAATCTCCATTATCAGTAGATCTACAAATGGCAAAAATGGCCAAAAGGCTTCAAGTTCAACGTCATACCAACTTATGAAGGTTTGGCGGATCAAGACAATTCTTGGTGAGCTTGAAGCGGTTTGTTGAATCGAGGAGGAGGGAGATGATAAAAACACTACTTGAAGGCACTTATCATGGCAATGAAAGGACCGGCTCAAAAATGGTATGTAGCTCAAGCCAAGATCCCCAAAAAGTGGGAATAGCTCGAACAACTCTGTTGGTTGATTTCCAAGGATTCCGACATATAGGATTAATAGCGTGATCTGTTTGATATCAAGCAATATCCAAAAGCCAATAATTTAATAATGCCACAAAAGGTTCATCCAAATGAAGACCAAATTCGGGGCGTATCGGGCGAAGTCGTAATCATTCTTTGTCAATCGGGGGGCCTTAGAGCTGAACAATTGTCTTCGCACCTCAAAAAAGAGAGACCAACAAGCTGTTGCTCGGCTATATGAGGAATTTCAAAGGTATGCAAGATCGAGAAGATGACTTTAGAAAGAAGATCAAGAACGAGGCGCACAAAAGCCAAGCAAAGTCAAGCAATGGTTCAAGAAGCCACAAAATTTTTGGCGGAGCAATTCCAATACCAACCACCGCCGCGCCAATCAAATCAACAATGAGCAAAGTGGGAACAACATTGAGCACCAAACAGCAGCGAAGCCAATATAACAACGAGAAACTTCAATAGCGGCCAAAGAGGAGGCTTCAATCAAGCAGGTCGGGAAAAGAAGAATCTTTGAGGAAACACGAGAAATGTATGGCATCATTCATGGCAAAGGGGCAGTCATACCTCCAAAAGATGTGTCGATGGTAAAGAAAGAGCATAGAGCAAGTACAACAAGAAGGTAAATTGATGGAAAATAAAAGATCAATAAACTTCTTGTCTCAAGCAAAGCACTTCGCATAATCAAGCATATTATGACCCAAGATACAACCGGCAAGTGTTACTAGGTCCACCACCAATATACAATTGCCAACCTTTGGCAATAAAATAGCTTGGCCTGATAAGGGCAAATGCAAAATTCACGTACCGAAGCTTCCTGTGGCAAACAACATTCCAAATATTCAAAACAATGGTTCACCAGTAGTATCGCCAGCGGCAAGTAGAGGCGAATAATGACAATTTGTGGAAACAACATAGAGCACTCAACAAACAATGAGAGAAGAAACTATTTTTTGAAGAGTCAATGCAATAACAATTGAAGGCCTTACAAGAAAACAAGATGGTCACATCAACCAATTATCTTCACGAGAACAAGACATGAAACTCAAAAAGACTATCCACACATGGATGCCATGGTCATAGAAGCAAACATTGATGGGTACGGGATATTCACAAAATTCTAGTGGATGGAGGGAAGCTCAGCGAGACATACTCTTAGCATCAACCCTCGATGCAATGCAAATCAAAAGGCAAAATTTGGGAAACATTGCGGTTGTTAAGGGCGATAAGAATTGGGAGAAAAAAAGTGGGGTGCAAATTATTTGGTCAAGAGGAGTAAATTGATTATCGGTTGTTCTAGTCCTATAGTTGTGTTGCTACTTGGTGCTAGGTGAGAAAAAAAAGTTCACGGTGGTCCAAAATGCCAATCTCTAGCAGAATATCCTTTGGTTGGCCGGTGGCAAAAGGATAAACTCAATTGGAAGAATTGTGTTACTGTTTCTTTCAAAAACACAAAATAGCGCAGAAACGAAACAAGTAGCATTTGATGTCGTTGAAATGCATAGCGATTACAATGCCATATTAGGAGGAAGGAAGCCTAAACATCTTGGCGTAATTAATTACTCTTACTTGTGCATGAAGGTTCCGGCCTCAATGGGCCAATATCAATTCATGGGAACCAAAGCGAAGCAAAAACATTGAGAAGACTCAACTTTCCGGCACAAAAGCGTTTTTGGCCATGAAAGATCGAAGAAGAGGAAAAAAAAGCGAGAAAATCACGAAGTCACCGAGAAAAAAGCAAAAACATGCTGCGGCGAGGAAACCAAAAGTATTGCTTGATCCAATGGTAGCGGAACAAAGAAAGTTATCATAGGAGCAAATCTGGCAAAAAGAAGAAAGAAGAACAAGCTGATAAACTTTTTAAAGAAGCAACCAAGATGTCTTATAATTACAAAAAGACCTAAAGAAGTCGGCAGGGACATTATTGAACATAAGCCTAAACATTGATCAAGTTACAAAGCGAGAAGAAACAAAAAGTTTACGGAAGATTTCGAAGAGCGGAACAATAATGGAAATTTGAAGTTCAAAATTTGCTTGATCACGAAAGTCATAAGAAGAAGTCAATTCACAACTTGGTTGGCTAACATCGTGATGGTGAAGAAAAAGCAATGGAAAGTGGAGAATGTGTATAGATTTCCGCGAGGATCTCAACAAAGCTTGCCTAAAAGACAACTTCCCTCTACCAAGAATCGACACATTAGTGTTCGACCAAACCCATGAGGAAGCCGAAATGCTAAGTTTTCACCGATTGTTTCTGGGATATCATCAAATCTACATGAAGAAGATGAAAGAAAAGACAAGTTTCATCACACCATTTTGGGCTTCTTGCTTAAAAAGAATGGCGGAGAGGACTTACTTAATCTTGGGTCAAGCTTCATCGAATGACCGGTAGCACTCAAAGATCAAATCGAGGAGACAATGTTGGCATATGTTGATGACATAATAGTAAAAGCAAGAAACGCGAAGAGCGACACAAAAGGACTTGAACAAACATTTGAGAACTTGAGAAAGTGAATCTTAAACTCAATCTGAAAAATGTACCTTTGGAGTACAAAAAGGCAAAATCCCGGATGCATAGTTTCAGCAAAAGGCATTGATCAAAATCGGAGAAGATAAGCGATAATGGAAGCGAAGTTCCAAGAACATCAAAAGACATCAAAGTTAACAGGAAGATTGGCCCATTTGAGCGAGGTTCATATCGAAGTCGGCCGAGAAGAAAAGCTTCGGTAAGCCCGGGCGAAAGGCGAACAAACTTTGCATGGGGAGAAAAGAGCAACAAAAGCCTTTGAAGAAATAAAAAATATCTCTCAGTCCTTCAACATTAACAACACCAAATATTGATCAAAAATTACTCCTTTACATCTCGGCATGCGACAATTTTGTAGCGGTTCTAGTCAAGAAAAGAGAACCCGCGTAAAGAAGCAAGAACCAATCTACTTTGGTGACACAAATATTACGTCCGCGGCACTAAAATCAACAACCCTAGGCATCCTATAAAAGAATCGCCGTATTAGATTTCCCAAGGCATTTATCCACAAAACCACCAATGTCAATACTAGGAAGCATCAAAAACTCCGAAGTCTCAAAAACAAAGTTATCGCCGTGATCATAAGAGCAAAGCGGGTATCATATCTGCAGCGAGCTTCTCTTGAGGAACAGCAGCGGGGATATTCAAAGTCAAAATTCCGCAAAAATAATCACAAAAGGCAATCTATCTTACATTAAAAAAGCTTACCGTAGTTCGGAAACCATAAAATTAACAAAAACCGGACAAATCGTTAACTTAACAAAGTTACAATAATTCTTGCCAGCGTGTTTTCCCTTCTCCTCCCCAAAACACTCAAAATAAAAAGCTAATCCATCAAGCTAGCGCCGGCTCCGACATTTTTTTACGATTTCATCTCTTCTTCTTCCGCGAGCCTTCCTTTCTTCTTCTTCTTTCGGTTTCTTGATTTTTCTTCCTCGGTAAGATGTCAAGCTCAATCTGTTAAACACTAAGTTAGCAAGACAAAAAGAAAAATCTCAACAAATCTGAAAAACAAGAATAAATCGGTAAGTACCTTTTTTTAACTTCTCTTTGACTTTCGAGAGGCGGTGTTCACGGCCACACTTACACCGGTACTTTTCAAAAAATTTCTTGCAAAGAATATGGATGCAGTAGCAATCTTGTTGACGCATCGCGGGGAAATTTGAAAGAAGGATCGGCAAAAGTTTCATATAGCGGATCATTAGCCTCTTTCATAAGATGCGAGAAACGCGAGTTGAATACATGGCGCTTGTATGTGCGGCGGCGAATAACAACTCAAGATCCTCCATTTACTGCATAGCAGGCTAAAAGGATCATATACCCAACTCCCAACTTCCGGATCTTACGGGTAGCACCCCACTTTTCATAAGCACGCACTTACATAATTCCCATGATCATTTGAACCAGCCATCGAGCAGGCTGCAATGTCACCGGTCTTTTTCTTCTCAAAAGATGCCTTCTCTCTTTTAAGAGTATCTATGATAGACTTATTTGACACAAAAGCGATCATCTTTCTCCTTAATAGTATCACCGCCCCATGATACAATCGATCAAGTTAGTGCCATTCATCCGCAGCTTTGCCTCTCTCCACCTCCTTAGCGGCAAGTTGAGATTTCCAGAGTCAATCACCGGACAAGAGACTTCGCGAGAAGGGCAAAAGCATATACTTGTCCTCCAGATTTTTACGAGTCCGCGGTTGAACAAGCACACCCTATAGAAAGACACAAAATTAATGAGAAGTGAAGTATAAACAATCAACTTAGGAAAAAAAACAAGAAAACATACCTTATACATTAAGTTCAAGCCCGCCAGGCAAGTTCCGGCGGGTTCTTTTCGCCGTAATTCTCCCTCGGCATCGAGGGGGACGAGAAAAGCGTCGTCAATACACTTTGATAATTGTTTCTCGAGGAAGGGCTTTTTGGCTTTACCGAAGATTTGTCTATTCCTACTCCAACAAACTTGTATGCATCCAAGTTGACTCATTTGTCTAAAGCAAAACTTTTAAAGTATTTTTCCAAAAAGATTTGGAAATATCTGCCGAGCACAAGATTTTTGAGCATCGGAGGCCACTTAGCGGAGTTGGATGATCTTCAATAACATCTCTCATAGAGCCAACATCCTTGAGTTTTTCTCCTTAGAGCGAACACGGTGCATCGGGGAAAAAAATTGAGCTAAAAGAAAGAGATATGACTTAGACAAAAGAATATAAGACACAAAGTTATGATCATAACAAAGTATGATAGACAACAAACTTACAAATTTTTCACCCTCTTTTCAAAGGACAAAGGAATTTTCTTTTTGAGCTTCGATTAACCAAGCGACTCTCAGATAGCGACTTCTACGGTCAATCTCGGCTTCTTCATCCTCAACATCGAGAAAAGTCATCAAAGGAAAAGCGGCGAGTTCTCGATCCTTTTTGTGAAGTTTTTCTTTTATAACCTTCAGCGCTGCTTAGGCTCTTTTCGGTCAAAGTTTGTTCTACAAAAAGGGGGGAATCAAATCAAAATAATACAAGTTTCAAAAAGAATAGCGAGGTTACAACAATACAAAATTTAGAAAACAAAAGAATAAATTACTTGCAACATCTTTCCTTTGCACATCGGCTTTTTTTTAAGCATCAATTTTGAAACCTTAGCGGGGTTCTAAAAAGCGAGGAGGGCTCATGGGTAGCCCATTTGCCCGACCTCAACATCTTAGTTAACAATCTTCCGAAACCTTTGTTTTGAGGGCAGGAAGGGTTTTACGGATGCACTAACAAATGACCCATATGAATATTTACGGCTAACTTGGCTAAATCAAGATAATCATGTTCTTCACATAAAGCGAAGTTGGCGTGTTTAACCGTTGGGAAATCGGGGAGTTGGATGCCTAAGTCTAGGTGAAGAAGAAGGAGTTCTGCGATACCGGTAGGAGAGGCTTAGTCATAGCGACATCGGCATCTTAAGCTAGCGTTGCGAAGTCCCCAAATTACTGCGAAGACCCAAAATTTTGTAAAGTATTAGCAAGAGGAGTAAGCAAAGCTAGTGTTAGTCGGTAGGAGCAAAAGTTTTGCAAATCGCCTCACCTCTAAATCTTGAATAGAAGCTCCAAGATTGGAACCATCAACATCACTATCGAGAAAGGTCAAATTGTCAAAGTAAATCGCCACCACCTTCTTAGCTTTCTTCTTACGAGGCTTAGTAACAACGGCCTCACGGAGTCTTCGTAGAAGAAGTTGGCTTAGCCTTGTCACTTCTCTTCCTCTTAGGATCCTTGTCGGCATCTTTTTTTTATCTTTGGAAGTAGCGGGGAGGAGGAGGACGAACATTATAAGTTATGTTGGCAAGATCAAAAACCCGATTTAGCCTCACATAATCCTTACCAATTATCTTGTCCATCGGGTTTCCTCTCAGTATGAAGGTATTTCCCAACTAAATCTACGGCCTTGCTCTCAACGAAGCAACAAATTCTTCTTCATTTACTAAACGGGAAGGCATTACGAGTATCTCTATCGAGGGAAAATGTAGTCTTTCCCTCTAATCTTCGCCATTATGGAGCGAAAGGAAGTCCCCATCAAGCGAAGTGGCCAAACTCAAGAGCCAAATACTTCTCAACAAGATCTCTTGTAGACTGTTGAGAGACAACCTTCGAAGGCCTTCAAGCACTCAGCATAATTTTGAGACTTGGTAAATTTAGGCTTGCACTCAAACCGCTCTCTATGCATCCGGCAGCCGGTGGGTAAACTGTTCACAATACCCTTCTTGCCAAATTTTTTTCTTCAATCATAGGCACCTTGTGGTAAAACCGAGAAGTTATACCAACCATCGCCCATTTGTTCTTTGAGGCCGGCGAAATCAATTTTCGACTTGGCGCGTCTTGAAACTTAAACATCCCAAATACAACTTCACTTTACGCTTTCGATTGTCTTGCTCGGCGTAGTTGCAATCTCGTGCAAGGCACAAAAAGTATCTATGTTTGGCTGCACTTTCTAACTTTGCATTGCCCATACAAAAACAAATAACGACTATTGCATTTGGAGTTAGGTGGTGCATCTCAATATTGTATCTCTTAAACACCTCTTCAAAGAAAGTTTTGGGGAGGCATGCGAAGGCCTACGGTGAATAAATCCTTAAACACAACACATTAGGGTAGGTTTAGGCTTTGGAACCTTCTCATTTGGCTCCCGCCGGTCTATATTGGCCTTCTCGGATCGACTAGATGCGATTTGTTTTTTTTTGAGAGAACGTTGGTTAGTGTACCGCAATTCCATTTCAGCCCCCACATATATATATTTATGCAATGCATGAATTTAAATTGCATATATACCTTCTTTGTCTACGGGGCGGCATCGCGCTTGAGCGGAACAACACATTTTACACCCGGCACACCGTGTACCCATACACAAGTATCTGGGGGCACTACCGGCATGGAGCTCTCAAAACATTTTATTTTTACCCCTAGACCCGTTTGTCGATCATGCTCTCACAAACTCACATCTTACCTTGCGTAGAGGCATTGAACATCATTTACAGGGGTAGAGGTATTTTTGATCCATACATGACTACTCAAGTGAGTAGCCTCATAGTACCTCGGGGCCTTACGGCAACATAGCATAAACAACAAAAATATGATGCAATAACCCACCCCCGATTAGCAAAGCCACACCGGTCCTTAGTGGGCATAAAAAGGGTATGACCAAGGCATTATTAATTTTGCAAATCTTTTACTCACACCTACGAAAAGATTTTGTTTAGCAAAATTTTTCACAAAAGATTAGTGGTTCATTTTAATTTAAACACCGCATCGCATTTTTAAATCTTGAACTAAGATCGATGCGGTACATCGATAGAGTGCCGCGTATTTGGCGGTCCTTATCATACACTTTATACCGCCAACTTAGTTATATAACATGGTGAATAGCATTACTTTTTGCCACATGAACCTTTGCTATTAATCTAGTTCCACTTGTATTCAAGAAAATATGTTTTGCGAGGCATAAACATGGAAACAAAAGTATACGTAAAGAGGTAGAGGAAAGCGCACATGAAACTACGCTTTTGGACAAGGGAATGCCACGGGCCAAAACCAACGCGAACTGGGCCAACACACCCCGAGGGGGGACGCGACTGAGGTGGGGCCACAAGCCCACCGCCAAACCGGCACGAGGCGGGCCAAACTCCGCGGCCGGCCGCGCACGGCGCCCGCCCGCCGCAGGCAGCCGCCCCGATCCCGCGCTTTTTGCCTTGACTGCGTCCGAAGGAGAAGAGGCGGTTGCATGGGGTGCTCGAGGATGGCGCCAAGAATCTCCAAACGCCCGAAAGTCCCATAGAACAAGGAGAACCCTCCATTCTCTCCCTCCTTTCCTATATAAAGAGGCCCCCTTGCCTCTCCTTGTAAGACACCAATTCACTCATTCACACACCATTTCACATTCAATAAAGGATCACACATTCCATCACCATGTGATCCATCACTCTCCACATTCCGCCGAATTTCACTCCCGCCTCTCACATATAGGGTGGTGTAGAGTGCCAAGACACTCGAGAGGGGAGTGAGAGAGAGTGCAAGGTAGAGAGGAAGAGAGGAGTAGCGACCCCGCGGTCTTTTAAATTTGTCGAGTCTTGGGACTGTTGGCTCCCTCTCCATACCTTGTATCTCTAGGTAACCTTTTCGGCTTGGTGAAAGTTATTAGGTGTCTTACTTTCAGTATCATTCTTAAGTTTCACGCTATCATTTATTTTATCGAGAATTACGGATCGTTGTTTGCCCACGTGGTAAATGCTCTAGTAGAGGGCCCCCGATGAAGAGGCGGGATACCCCGATCGACGCTAGAGTAGTGACAAGTAACGTAGACGTGGTGTTCAAGTTATGAATCACCCTCGTTTGCTCCGCAATCCACGGTAGTGAGGTAGGGGATAGGTGGTGACAGCCCTATTCGCCCCATCGTACTCTCCACGTCCGGTTAGCGTAGTAGAGCTGATGGCGCATCGATCGCGATGACCAAGTGCACTCCGGTGCCCAAAGTAATACTTGATTAATCCGAAAAGTAGCGACTTAGTCTAAGTGCTAAAAGAACACATCACTCCTAAGATCACCTCCCATGCTTGACCCTTGATATCTAAGAAGAATCGCGGACTTAGCACCCATTCCACGTGGAAATTGATACACGGAATACTTCTAGGTGAAGTGCTACAACGGCAGCTTCCCGCAAGCGCCATGGACTTTGCCGCTACGCTAAGAAATACCAACAAGCATTTCTCGGCGCCAAGTGTTTCTGGGAACGGTTGTCGTTAAAGTTTGTGAAACCTAGTATATAAGTGTGAGCCCTACCCCCTCGCCATTCTTTTTTTATTTTTTATTTTCTTTTTTAGTTTATGGAGCAACCCTTTCAAAACCTTTTTTAGCTCCTTGGGGCGAGCTCTTAGAACCATGTCAATCTTGAAGCCAATCACAGCTTCAAGATTTGAGCCCCGCCCGGCTTTATAGCCATGGTTGAGGTCCAAACATTTTCGGGCTTGAAATTGGAAAACCCATTGATAGAGCATCCATCTTACAACTTGTGACATGACTACGGAGGGTCGTTTTCACATAAAACCAGTAGGAAGGAGGAGCTTTCCTAAACCATATTTTTGAGAATACTCTCCCGTTAGAACCCATCCGAGTAGAACCCAAGCCGATCAAAGGGAAGTCTTTTAAACATTTGCGAACTCCGATACACCTATAGAGAGACCCTTGCACGAACCAAAAAAAAAAGGGGACGCATGGTAGGATCTCCTGTTTTTCGAGGTGACCTTGCCGAGGATTCAAGAACACCTCGAAATACGAACAATAGAAGAAACCACCAATCACGGCCGACCTTGAAAAAAAAAACCTCAATGAACTTTTCTCCATGACTCTATTAAGGATTGGTGGAGGTCATGTATAACCTTGCTATGGGTGTAAACATTCAAATCCCTTGCACTAAAATGTGACAAGGAATCCTTTAGAACCCAAACAACACGGGCTTTTGCCAAGAGACCATACATGACCGAATTCTTACAGACAAGAATGTAAAAAGATTTTTACATTTTTGATATCCAAGAATCTAAAATTCCAAACGGGCATCCCTAAAAAAAATCTTAATCAACATCAGGGGATGTAGATGTCAAGCTAGGGAGGAAAACATTTTCCATTACTGGTCACATGAGATGAAAACTCGGTGAGACTCTCCCCATGAGTATGACACGCCCAAAGAGGTTAAGCTCTATGACAACATTATTAGCCTCTTACAAGATTTCAAGGAGACGTGTTCATGCTAGAACATTCTTGACATGACACAAGAAATTCTCATGTGGAATTTGTTTCCGCTCTCCTCATAGGGAAAGTAAAACAATAGTACACTAATGTCATAGGAAGTTTAACGAGGGATTTAGAAGAACTCAAAGACAATTTTTGTCTGCGCCATTCTTCCCCATCAAACTCCCTACCAAGGACATTCCTTGATTTAAAAAAAGAGAGTCCTAGGTGCAGCGGGGCGGGTTCACTATGTTAATACACGCCGACCTAGACTTGTCATTTGCGATAGTATGCTTTCACATATCTTTCGTTGGTCTTGACATATACACGCCATATGCCTTGACATGACCACCGGAGGGTCATTTATCGATAAAATTACGATGGAACAAAGGAAGATCCTTAATCACATCTTAGAGAAGCACACTTCTCCCATCGTAAAAACACAAACCCCACCAAAACCGGGGGCATGTCAAGCTTTTGAGAAGCCCTCATCACGCCCGAATCCTAACCTTTACCATCCTTAGGATCGACCGGCGAGCCCTTCTCCGAACCACTAACACCGAAGGAAGGAATGCTTCATCCTTTGAGTTCCGATTGAATTCAAGGGTGATTACGAGAACCTCGAAAGCCGAGGTGTGCTACTTCATCCTTGACTTCAATCCTCTCATAGGCCACCCTTTTGGAAAAAACTTTTTCACGAGAAAAAAAAAAACTATAGAGGTGAACTATGATGAGAAGTTGGGAAAAAGATTGTTTCTTCCTCTCACCTAGAAACCCGCAGAGGCGAAGCACCTTTCCAACCAAAACTGCTCGAGGAGGAGGCTTAAGTTCATAACTCCATTCGATTCGCTTAAGTTGCTACCGCATCTTAGTGAAATAAAAACACCCGTCACCCTTTCGAACACAAGCCATGTCCCTCCGCCAACAAAACATTGTTCTTGATAATGGTCAAGATACAACATTTTTCTTTCATGACATGCCTTTTGAGGATAAGAACTCATGTGCCATGGACATGCCCGAGGCACCAACTCTAGAGACCAAGATAGAAACCACTATTGAGCATGAAAAATCTTCCTTTGAGATCCACGATGTTTCATGCTCACCTCTTTGGATCTCTAGTGCTTGCCCTCACCTCTAACCACGTGCTCCTACAAGAATTCCAACCTCCTCTTGATCCTCGTTCACAAACTCTCTAAGAGGATGGTTGTGTATTTCTTCGTCTATCACAAGCAAGTGTCGCCTCATAGTAGCACGATGGCACTAACCTTGCAGCTTGATCTTAAAGCGGTCAATGCCTAGTGGAGAAGCTGGGAACTTCACCACCCTTGATAGCCGCAAGAAGGATTCCCCGCAATCAAGCTTACGACCATAAACAAAGCACTACAGGGAGATACCCGGACTATCATAAAAACCTTTTTTTCTCGATTAATAAGAAGCAAGAGCATGTTGTCAAGTTAGTATGCACCTTGGGTATTCTTGTCGCTAACCATTTTGGTGGAGATCGATTAAGAAGATCAAAAGAGGCACGCAATGCTTGAGAACATAGGGGCCACATCAACAAGAAACTTTGATGCTCATGGATGATGGAACATGCTCAAAGGGAGGCCGGACTTGCACACTTGACTTTTTTACACAAAAAGTCCAAGTGTGGGGGGGAAGATGGTGAAAACCTCAAGTTCCATACGCCGCCAAGGCGTCATACAAAAAAATAATGGTAAATAAAAGATGATGTCACCCGCCTTGCTAAAAAAAGGGAGAAGAAAGAAAAGAAAAAAAGAGAGAGAAAAGAATTATAAAAAAGAGAGAGAGAGAGAGTTGTCGAAAAGAAAAAAAAAAATATATATAAATATATAAAAAAATAGAGAGGAGAGGTTGGCACCACATGATCAAGATCACTACAAATGTGCCACCTAACCCACCCCTTCATCGCTTCAACAAGCAAGAAGGGCTCGCCTCTCGCCCTTTGCGGCCACCATCAAGGCCCATGGCCCACACATACGCCGTGTGTGTGTGACCTATCTTTGAGAAGTGCCCGGACATGGACACATGCAAACCATGGCAACAACTTCCACACTTCATCCAAAAGTGTTGCCGATAAATTTATCGAGCACTAAAGGTAACGTTCACCAAAATCTCATACTCATTATTCATCTCCATAAGAATTCATACTTCCCTTGTTTATGATGTATGCTCACGGTTTTGGATATGTCCCCATGAGATCTCATGTGGTATATTCATAGATCTTTTTAAATTAAGCATGGTGCTTAGGTTAAAATGATCTTCTTTAATCAAACTTTGACATGGTGTTAAAGTTTAGTTAATGAACTTAGAACTTCGTTATCATGATCCCCGGAAATATATTACGTTGGAGATAAATCAAGGCTATGTTTACATTGTTCCTTTATGTTAGCCTTGTGTAGGTGGTCGTATACCACGGTCCGCGAATCGACCGGCTAATGTGTGCAATGATGGCCTAGCTCGAGAATAATGACCGCGATGGTTTATATCTTGGTTCGGGGCAATCGAAGAGCACCCTAGTCTGTGTGTGGCACTATCGGGGGAGCTCAAACGTCGGCATTCGGCGCATACAAAGCCGGAGAGAGGGAGATGAGCCCCCGTGTCTCAACGTGATGAGTGAAGTCGAGTGACGTGTGTGCGTGTTTTTTCGTTTCGCCGGAGGGCTTGCCCTCCCCGGTGGCAACCCTCCTTTATAGTCATAAGGGAGCTCACAGTGGCCACCGAGCCGAGGTCTCAGAAATAGAAGGAATACAAGTTTTGGGGTGAAGAGAAAGTTCCCCTTCCAATGCGGCATCGCGTCCGTCATCCGCCGCACGATCGCCGCCTCTCCCTACTTCCCGCACGCGCCGGCCGTCGAGGGCAGGAACAGTGGCCCGCATCCCGACACACGCTAGACGCGGCGGGTGACGAAGTTCGAGACCCGTCTGGCCGGCTGCGGGTGGGGGACAATAAGCCGGGGGTCCCGCCGCCAGTTTACTTACGGTCCCGCCGCCGGCCGGACACGCGCCGGCGCCCACGATGGCGATCATCGAGGGCCGCCTACATTAAACGCCGATTTTGGGGTCGCAGGAAAATGTGTGGCGTGAGAGCTCGAGGCAAAGCTCGACTTCGTCCGTCGAGGTCATTCTTGTCGCAGAGTGGTTGTCTCTTATGCTTGTCGTTACTTGGCGTGTCCGACAGCTCTCCCAGGTTCTCACAGTGGAGCCGACGGCCCTCTCCCGGCAAGACACGAGATCTTGGTCGTGAGATCGCGGCGCCGGCCGGCGTAACCGGCGCGATGCTTGGCCAACCCCATGGCCCGGATCCCTCCCGATCGCCCTCGGATTTGGCGCTGGGAGCTCGGGGTCCGAAACGGAGAGGAGTCCGTCGCCAGCTGGAGCTCGCCATATCCTCGCGCCCCCGGGGAGCCTCGCTTCCGACCCGGTCTTGTCCTTCCCCCGACCAGCTCGAGCCCGCCCTCGCCCGCGCGCCCCGGCGAGTCCTCGCTCGAGACGGGATACGCGCGTCGGTCTCGACCTTCGTCGCAGTGTCGTCCCATGGCTAACGATCACATCCTCCTTCTAATACGGTTAGGACGGATCAGGATGATTTGACTTTAGTCCGAATATCTCGTGTCCCATAGTAGCTCCGGCAGCGCGGGAGGGGAGCGGACCCCCTCGCGGCGCGCCGGCCTTGTGTTGTCGTTATCGGGTTAGGGACCGAGTTCCTTGCTTGGGGTGTGCGCGACCCGCACCCGCGGGTGTAGCCCCCGAGGCCGCGGAGTGTAGTGAGTCCTCGCGGGGAGGCTTATTTTGGCGTATCTTGCTCGCTGTGGTGTGCCCTCGGGGTTCCTTTAGGAAGGGCGGCGAGCTTGAACCCGACTTTACCGCTGTAGGCGAAGTCGAGCGCTCATGGCGAGCTTTAAAGCGGATTTGCCCGGAGCGGAGGTCCGTGCTTTCGTTTAGCGTGAGCTCGTTCGCCGGGCGCTTGTGGGCCAACTCATATTCGCAGACCCGTCCTCACGGTCACCGGGGGGTCCGGGACCCCTGGGCGGCCTCGCGGCCTCGCCGAGGAGGATGACCGTAGGTCGTCACACGCCGGGGCGACCAAGCGACGACTGATGGAGCCCCTGGCCCCTGAGGACGCCGGGGCGCGGGCCGTCGCGGGCCTCTCCTCCCGCGCTCCCGGCTCGGGCCTCCCGACGGTCGCTGAGCTCACGAGTCACCCAACCGAACCTCGAGGTTGATTTTTGTTGTGGCTCGACGCTACGCCGAGCTCGACATAACGGCGACGAGCCGAGGGATACACCGCTCAGCGATGAGCTCGCCGAACTCTTCGCCGCAGCAGTAAGAGCCGCTGAAAGCCACCGCTAGGAAGTTACCGTGGGAAGTTACCGCTGGGACGGGCCGCTACTACTGCGCCGCTCCGTTTTCGCCACGTGGCGAGCCGTGCGGCGGAGGGCGCCGGCTGATTCGTGGTGGGCCATACAGTCCGCTTTTTCCTCGACGGATCCGTCGAAGCTCACCCTATAAATGGGCCAGGAGGAGATTCAGGTTTTTTCCCTTCCATTCCCTTTCCGCCGCCCCATCCTCCTTCCGTCCCTCCCCTCTAGATAAGCCCTCCCGCCTAGATCTCGATCCGCCGGCCGCAAGAAAAAGAGAAAACTTCCTCGTGGTTCCCCGAAAGGCCGTTAGGTCGGTTAGAGGGAAAATGGGCTCGGGTCGCGCCCGTGGTCAACGAGGACATGCCATACTGAGCCGTGGGCGCCGGTGGCCTCCCGCCGCCGACCGAGGCGCGGAGTGGATCGTGCCGCCGCCGACGCACGCCTCCCCGATCCTCCGTGGGGCCATCGCCTCCTTCGCCCTCCTTCCACCCAGAGGGCTAGGCGCCCCGGCGTCCGACTTCTTCCCGGCCGCCGCCGCCACCGGGCGCGAGCTCCAACACCAACCCCAACGGGATCCCCACATCTCAGCCTTCACCATCCTAGCGAGGGGGTGGTCGGGGATCGCGCCCGACCGGGAGCCGCTCAACACTTCTTCCACGCTGGCACGTCACGCACCGACGGTTTGAAGGAGGTCGCCCCCATAGGCCGCATCGTGCCGCAGCCCCGCTCAAGCGTGAAGGGAGCAGGCATTCCTACCTTCGCCTCTCTCGCCATCGAATCGGGTGGAGAGATCTAATGGTTTTACTGAAGAACGATTTGAGGAGCATCCTTCCGCTAGCCAACCGTGGGGTTTTCCCGACTCGACAAGCCGCGGAGGCACCCCCATCCCAACCCGCTGCACCAAATAAGGACGCCGCCCGTAAGGTGGAGCTTCCTCGCCGCGCTAATCTCACGAGCCTCCTCTACGCCGCCCCGGGCACGAGTTGTCCCCCGAGGCGGAGTTCTTCCTCCGTGATCTCGAGATGGTCGAGAGAAGAGGCCCCGATGGCACGGCCACCGCCAAGGGGCCGCTTCCGCCGACGAGGTGGAGTTCATCGTCCGTAGGGGACCGAAGCCTTTCAAAATCCCGCCATCCCAACGACATACCGCATGGCGCCGCCCGACGAGTCGACGCGAGGCCGGTGAGCTCTTTCCGGCTTGCCTCGATGATTGGGTCGATCCGCCGAGTGGGGAGTCGCTTTGATTTTGCAGATCGACCCGGTACCTGAGCCCATCCCCCGCCGCTGAGGCCCGCTTCCTTCGGGCAGTGTTCCCACCGAAGCACCGTTCGCGCCGCCGCCGACGCCGACCGCCAGAGGAGAGCTGAGCGCGGAGGTCGACGACGCGACGCCGAGACCCAAGAGCTCGCGGCCCAGTATCGAGGAGCGCCGCGACCGCTGCCGGCCCCGGCTCCGACCTCGTCGGTCCAGACGCGCCGCAGCCGGGCCCTCTCCGCAGCCGCCTGTGCTGAAGAGGGCTCACTGAAAGCCCGCGTCGAGGACAAGAAGGACAAAGAGGCGCACAGCCCGTAAGCGTCCGCTTGCCATCCCCGTCGCTTCGTCGTCGCCGAGCTTTTTCCTTTCCTGATGCTAACCTTTGGCAATCTTCTCTCGTTGTCCTCGCCAGTGCAGTCGCCCTTGGGACCTCCCAACCCTTCAAGCGGCCCCGGATGACTGACGACGTGCCGAGTTCGGGCGCGACCTCCTCCTCCTAGCGCTGCGGCAGCCCTCGTGGTCGCCCCCGTGCCCCCTGCAGGAGGGATGAGTCGGCCAGGTCCCATGGAGCGCCGCGGACGCCGTTGCCGAGCCCGCTCCGCAGACTCAGCGATGACGCCACCATCCGTCGCTCGCGGCTCGAGGACTGGCGCGCTGCTCGCTGCTCCCATCGCCACAGAAAGCAGTGCAGCTCGAGGTGATCAACCTCTCGCCCCGAGCAGGTGGAGGAGCGCGAGATATCCCTCTGACCCGACGCCCGCCGCCCACCGGAGAGATGGGGTCGGCGCGCCCAGAGCCAGCGGCGATCGCCCGGTGGGGATGAGTCCCCGCCCGGCCGCTGGGCGTGAGGAGGCGCCCGAAGATACGAAGCTCACGATGCGGTTGCGACGAACTCCGGAGACCGCGAGGCGGAGGGGGAACCTAAAGAATCGAGCGCCCTGCCGGTCATTGATGAGCCCGTTGGGAAGACTCGGGCGCCAACTTGAGGGTCCCCTGTTGTGCGCCCGCCGGGCCCGCCACCCGGGGGCATCGCCGGCCTCGCCGCCATCGGGCGCCGGGACGAGGTCACCGCCGGGCGCATGGGTGACTCTCCTAACGCGCTTCTCTTTCGGATCCGCGCCACACATCGCGCGGGGTCGGACGCCCGAGACCCCGCTTGAAGCCGGGCTGGCGAGCCAGCCGCGGCGCCCTTCGTTGTGGTCGGGCACCACGACGCCGCCCGCTTCCGCCGCCACGTAGGTGCCTCCACTTCCACGAGAGGGCGGGCGCGGCCTTCATCATATCATCGGGTAAGGACTCCTTGTGTTCGCCTTTGTCCGATTTTGTAACATCCTAGTTGTTAGTATGTAATTAAAATTTTGATCATGCCACCATCATGCATAATCATTGAGCATCATGGCATAAATGCATTTTATATTATAGTAAAGTATTCATATGTTGCGTATGTTGGTTGAGTTGAATCCATTTTTTTAAAAATTTAAAATGTTTTAGGTTAATTATTAAGTAGATTTTTATAAATAAAAATTTGCCAAACTTTGGTTTCATTGATTGAGTTTTTTGTTTGGTATTTTCGGTTAGGATGTTTGAATGGTGATTTATTCACTATTTAAATATCAAGTTTGTTAATAATTTATTTTTATAAATCTTAAATTCAATTTATAAATTCGAAATTTCTATTTTCAAAACTATCGAGAATCTGGCGATGAGACCAAAAGTAAAAGTGTAGATCTTGTTGAATTGAGAAATTTTTATTCTTGGAGATTTTCAACTTCTATTCAAATTTTGGAAGATTTTTGAAGAAGAAGGAAGGAAGAGCTGCTAGTGCTGTATATCTCCTGAAGAAACCATAGCTGCCACCAAGCTGCTTGCTTGCCTGCCGTTGCCACCTCCTGCTTACCAACGAAGCACCAGCGCCGCATCGTATATCGTCGTCGTTCTTCGAGCCCTTTCCAGTCGAGTCCCAGCGCCACCTCCTGCTTCGCCGTTCTCGCCGCTGCCTCACGCACGGGCACGTAGCTGCTCGCGTGGCCAAGCCAAAGCAGGAGCTGGACACCCACAAGCCGCGCGCGTCGTCTTTAAGTTGCCAAGCTGGCCGTGTCGTGCCTTTCTTTTCATTCGCCGTCGCGAAGCACCACCAGTCCACCGGCAAATTAGTCGCCTTTGTGCTGCCACCGCCCAACTCCACACCATCACCGCTTTGACACGTTCTTGCGAACTTCGCTGACCCGCTAGCCTTGCCCCTCGCCGTCGCAATCGCCCTCATCGTCGGTTTCCGTCATGGTCAAGTTGCCATGGCCGCCGTGGCCACCTCGCCGTGGTCACCCCTCTGTGGCACACCCCAGGTCGTCGTGTTACTTGAACTGGCTTCTCCTTGATTCCTTGATCATGATCGGCTCTTTTTGTTTTGGTAGTCGAAAGCACTGGACGCCGCCCGAACGCCGCTGTTGCCACCCGGAGGCGCCGCCGCGGGACCGCCGTCACCGTCGGTCACCTGTTTTCGCCGCACCTTGGCCTCAACTACCTTGCCATTCAAGTCTGTGGTGAGCTCCGATCGCGTATATGCCTTTAGTTTTCGGTTTTCCGCACCACAACGCGGCGGAACGCGGGTCGCGACGAAGCGCTGTTTCGGGCTGTGCCGCCGCGTGGTGGCGCCGCTGCGGGTCGGTTCAGGGTCTCGTTTTTGTTCGTTTAAGTGAGGGGAAAAGGTCGGCGTAGGGCGTGCTTGTACGATGCTGGCGTGCTTTCGCCGCCGCCGGGAAGCTATAGTTCGCCGCCCGCGCCCGTTCGCCGCGCCGCCCGGATCGCCATGGCTGCCGGCGTGCTTGCTGCTGTGTTTCGGGAGAAGGGGATAAGTGGGTCGAGGGTGCGGATGAGTGAGGGAGTGAGTTGAGCCAAGCTGCTTGGCCGAGACCTCGCCGTCGGTGAGCTTTTGTCGGTCAATGCCGGCGGCCGCCGAAAGTCAGCTTCGGCCGACTGTTGGGCCCGGCCCGCAGCGTGAAGAAGAGAGAGAGAAAGAGTTTTTCATTTTCAAAAAATGCTATTATGTGATGTTTTCTTGTTTAACTCATAGAAAAAGATTTATAGCTTGGAAAATTCTGAAACTTTTGTAGGACCTCCCTATGAGTATGTGTATGCATGAAATTTGTGAAACTTGAGTTTAGAATAGTTTTGCATGGTTTAAAAATACATTCTTTAATTGAAAATGCATCTTTCATGATTTATAGAAAATAAAATATATTTCCAAAATTCATGAAAATTTATTTGGTGCTGTTTTATGATGTGACCTTATTGTATAAAAAAGTTTGGAGTCATTTTGAGTTGTTTAAATTATTTTCTATTTTATGTTTTATTTGTTTTATTAGAAAAGTGAGTGTTTAGAGCTTAGTAACTTAGGTTTGATGTGTGATTTGGGATTGTTTGGTGAATCTTGGATCATATCACAATCAAATGGTCCTTGAGAACTCCTTTAGCGATAGAAGTAGTTCAATAAGTTGGTTTTGTTGGGTTGCAACTTTATCGTGAAGGAAAAGTTGTACGCAAGTTGTTTATCATTCTATTCATTCATCAAGCATCATGTTTACCATTCCATCATTCTAAAGCATGCATCATTATCTCACGTAGAGTATACGAGAGTGAGTCGGATCGTGTTGATAAAGTTTTGGAGGTGTTCATATGGATCGCGATGATCAAGCTTCGAAGAAGATTCATCCACCTAAGGTGTTGGTGTCAAGTGTGACGTTGGTGGTCCAATTTGAATCGACTTTCCCTACAACACAGCAAGCCCCGGAGCATAAACCCTTCTCTGCTTTTACAAATTCTTTATTCACCTTAAGTCTAGTGGAATGTACATTAAGTTAGTAGGAGTTGGTTGATACCGTTTGTCGCATGACTACCTTGATCTACGGTTATTCCAAATGCTAACCCACTAGTATGTGTAGGTCGATCTCTTATGCTCAAGAATGCTTAGACTTCGGTAGAAGTCGGATGATAGTTTCATCATTCGCGAGATATAGGTTTACCTTTGTTCCTCCACCCGTTGGTGGACATTAAAATGATTAACTGAGACCGGGTCGGGTAACTTGCATCGAGAGTGGAGTCTCGCGGTAGTGTTTCCTACCGTGTGGGTTAAGCAACCGTTCGTTGTAAGCTTGAGCGTTATGGGGACCGTTGAACGCATGTTGCGCCGAGACCGTTGGGTCAAAGGCACGATTATCCGGTTGTCACCCCGCATAAGTCTAAACAAGTACCAACCACATGCTTTGGTAAGCTCGATCTGGGGGTGTGCCAAATGGGGAATGGCAACCACGCACCGGGAGTGGAGAGATGGCGGGAGTACAAGATACCCTCAAGGGTTAAAGTCCCGGGTTGGAGGCGCATCAGATTCTGGTGGCGCAGGCCTCGCTCCCCGTGTTGGACGAACGGGAGATGGTTGATATATGCAAGCTTCTTGCTACATATATATGGGTGGAAGGGAATCCCCACCGGGTTTTGAATCGATTCGCGAATCGCCGTTGCTTTCGGTGAAGGAGACCCGATCCTCTGCCCCTTACATCGTAGTTAACAATGGAACATGGTGATCATGGAAAAGAGATGGAAATGAAGGTGTGATGCTTAAGAAGTGTTTGAATTAGAGCAGGTGCAAAGTGGATATCGGGTAATTAACTTAATTTGATGCTAAAACATTGAAAGCAAGGATCCACTTGTAGAAAAGCTTTTTATGCAAAACTCCCTTTTCTAGCTTTAATCCTTAAGCCAAAGATACCCTTGGAGTCTTTTCTTTTGTTGGTAAGTCTTTATGGAGTACATTGTGTACTGGTGGTTTGTTAACCCTTGCTGCGTGAGCCGACTCGTGCCGCTAACCAAGGTCGTGTCGGGCTCGACATGGTCCGGTTGTCACCTATAGTTCTACTCTACTTCCGCAATTAAGTTAAGTTTACTCAAATGTAACTTTCTCACCTTTTGTAAAATTAAGGTTATTATTTCTTCCCAAGACTCGATCTATATTTTTGTAACAAATGTTGTAATGTTGTAGCTACTCCTTTGTTGATCCCGATATGAGGTGTAATCGGGTTTTCGATGACACCGACACAGCTTCTTGAGTTATTGGGTAGATCGCACTACTACTCGAGGTCTTCGGACAATGATATGTGCGGTGGGCCCAATAATTAGGAGGTTCTGTCACGCATTTTGAGCTCCCGACGCCGACTCGCTTTTTCCATAGGATCCGCGGGGACGCGGTGGTTGGATTCAACCAGCGTGGTGGAGGCCGGAACCGAGATCGAGGGGTCTCTTGGGGCGGCGGGGCTCGCCCTAAGTGTTCGCCGCGCACCGCGAGCCCGGTGGTGTTGACGACGCCGCGGAGCATATTCGTGGAGCTCCGCAGCATGCCGCCGAGGCTCGGGAGGAGGTCGCCGACGGTCCCGCGACGGAAGCGGCGGCGGTGAAGCGTGAGGAGGAGCTCGTTGCCAAGAGCCGCCGCGCCGTGAGCTCATGCGTAAAGAGCTCGACAGCCTCCGCCGGCCTTGGACGACAAGGAGCTCGAGGCCAGCCGCTTGAGCCGCCGGGCCATGACGCCGAGAGTGGAGCGCGACGCAAAGGGAAGGCTCTCCAGACCGCGAAGCCGAGCCGAAGGTAATTGCTACTTCCTAAGCTCATTGTCTCCCTTTGTTTTCCTTGAGCGCCTTAGGCTGATAGGTGGGTATTTTAGTTTACGACCACGAGGTCGCCGATGGGTCGGTTTTGTTTGCGCGTCGGGAGGCCGAGAGACCCGGCTTGATGCCGAGAATTTCGCCTTGGGAGGAGCGGGAGGAGCTTTACCAGCGCCGGCATGTAAGGAGTCCCTTTTTCCTACTTTTTGGTCTCACGAAGTTTGATTTGTTTACTCGCACCGAGAAGAAGAAGCGGGCGGGGTTGGCTCTGGGAGCTTGAGGGGAAGGATCGCCCCCGTCGCCGCTGAGTCCTCGCTGACGCATACCCAGCCTCGTGGCCGGGATCAGAAAGAGAAGGACCTCCGCGCTAGCGGATGCGTGAGCTCGTGGCCATGCAAAATGGTCTCTTAAGGCAGCCGAGGAGCTCCGGCCCAGTGGAACCGAAGCCTCGGTCTCTTGGAGCGACAACAAGGCCGAGGCGCAGCGGGCAGAAAGGGCAGCCGCGCCGAGCACACCAACCTCGTGCTTGACGTTGAGTGTGTCCGCGAGGCCCTTGGAGTTGAGGAGGTGGAGGGGCCGGGCGCACAGTGCCCGCGCCCCGGCCAGTGAGGGATAACGCCCGCCGCCGTCCATAAGGTGCTGGCCGTGGTCCTCGCCCACTATCCCCCGAGATGCGGACCTCGACCAAGATAGTGGGCAAGGCTGGCCCGAGCCGTCCGAGGGCGCCGAGCCGGGAAGACATCGCCGCCACTACGGAGGCCCGTCGGGAGAAGTCGCCGCGGCTCTTCCGGGCCGCCGAGGAGCTCGAGGTGTTCGAGCCTACCGCCGGTGAGGCCGAGGTAGAGACGGACCATCCGACGACGAGGAGTGAGTAGAGTAGTTAGCTTGAGGCGCCACCCTTTGTCTTTAACAAAGTCCCCGAGCTCTCGGGCAAAGTGTAAAGTGGTAACCAGCTTGTCTAAGTTATGAGTGACCGTTTTGTCTTTCCCGTGGTTGCGCTTCCAGCTAGCTCGTAGTTTTCCGAGTTTACATCCCATCGATTAAGGCAACGGGCCCTTTACTGCTGGTCGCGGGGGCGCTTAGAGCTTGTTGGGCAAGCGCGTTGGACCTCACCGAGGATGTTGCTTAGAAAACCCTTTTAGCTTGCCTGATTCGATATTCTTTGAAAGATAGATAACGAGTGCAAGGTTGAGCTGATCGAGCTCTTCCCCGAGTGTTCGTGTTGTTTTTAAAAAAGAGTTCGTAAAAAGGGGGGGGTGTGCCTGGTCCCCCCCTATAGCCCCGAGCAAGGGCGGGCCTTCATTGAGCTAAAGGGCAGCCATTGCTTAACAAATGCGAAAAGAAAATCGAATTTTTGCACAACTTTTGCGTCTAGGTGTGTCATTATTATTCGAAGTTCGTACAAAAGAAGACGTTACAAAATGCATCTAAGGGTAGAAGCGGACGTAGTTGTTCGATGTTCCAAGAATTGGCGAGCTCACGATCGCGGAGTCCCGGATCTTGTATGAGCCCGGGCGGAGGACTCGCGATGGTGAACGGTCCTTCCTGTGGCGCCAGAGCTTGTGTTTCTCCTTCGTGCTCGTACTCGTCGCAGACTTGGTCGCCGATGTCGGCCCGCCCCGGGACGTGGCTGCCGTGATAGTGGCGCATCGATTGGTCCGGTACTTGGTCGAATGCGCGACGGCGACCTCACGGGCCTCGAAATGGGTTCGCGGCGTCTTCGAGTAAAGGTCCGGTTGCCGGGTCGTTGTACGCTTGTACTGCGTGGGCGCGCCGTAGTCGAGGTCGATGGGGGAGCACGGCTTCTCGAACCGAAGACGAGGAAGAAGGGGTGCGACCGGGTCGCTCTCGCTTGGAGTAGTCCCGAGGCTCCAAATGACCGTGGGGGGAGCTCCTGAGAGCCATCGCCCCCCAAACTTCTCCAATCTCTTTGAAGATTTTCGGTTTTAACCCCCGCAAGATTAGACCATTGGCGCGCTCGACTTGCCTGCTCATTCTTGGATGGCCGACGGAAGCCCACCACCCGTATGTGTTAGTCGCCGCACGGTCGAGGAAGATCCGCCCGTGAAGTTGGTGCCGTTGTCGGTGATGATCGAAGTTGCATGCAGACGGCGGTGGATGATGCGTCGGAAGAACTTGACCGCCTCCCCGCGATCTCGGCGTGAGATGGGCATCACCTCAATCCACTTGGTGAACTTATCGACGGCGACGAGGAGGTGGGTGAAGCCCCCCGGCGACCTTGCGAAGGGGCCGACCATGTCGGGAGGCCCCCGCACCGCGAAAAGGCCAAGTGATGGGGATCGGCTTGAGGGCTTGCGCTGGAGGTGCGGCCTCGCTTGGCGAAGAACGGCATCCTCGCGAATGTCTGACGGGTCCGGTTATGCGTCGACGGCGGTCGGCCAATAAAAACCTTGGCGGAATGCCTTGCCTACCGTGAGCTCGTGGAGCCGCTGTGATGTCCACATTCGCCGGCATGGATTTCTTCGATGAGCTCAGCCCCCTCGAAGGTGACGCAGCCGTTGAGTATTCCGGATGCTCCCTTCCCCTCAGAGCTCGTGTTCGATGATCGGCGCAAGACTTGGCTCCGACGGGCGATGCGCCGCCTCTTCCTTTTCCATTGTGGAGCTGGCCATCCCATTAGCCATGCTAGGATGGGGAGCCGCCAGTTGGGCCTTGGGGCTTACACTCCCAGGTCGCAGAGGCCCCGAGGCCGGCGAGGTGGGACCGCCGAGTCGATCTCCATCGGTGAGCTCGGGAAGCTCGAGTTGTCCTCGCCCCGGGTGGGAGAGGGCACAAACGGGGTCCCCCGACGTGGTCCGCAGGCGCTGGTTCGAGCCTCCTTCAAGCCGGATGGAAGGTATGTACTGGTCGGAGCGAACACGCCGGCGGGACTCAAGGCTACATCGGAAGCGAAGTTTGGTTTTTAGGACGCCGCGCCGTTGTTGAACCGGGCGACGGATGTTTGAATTCGAGCCCATCGAAGCGTTTCTTCGAAGCCTCGCACTTTGCGGAGTACGCAATCATCCTTGGGCTGACGCAGTCAGCTTCCTTTCGTGGCCTGGTCCGCGACGAGCTTGGAATCCCCCTCGATCTCGAGACGCTTGATGCCGAAGTTCGGGCGGCGGCGCGCATGCCGCTCACCAAAGCTCATACTGCAACGTTGTTGGAGGCGGTAAAGTGAAGGCGGATTGAGTACCCTGGCGCGCACGTTGCGTGGTGAGATGAAGACTTGCCTGCTCCGGGCGCCAGATGTTTCACGGAGCCGCTGGTAGAAAGTGTCCAAGACCGGGACGTCAAGCCGGGTCTTGTGCGCCTTAGTTTCCGTCCATTCTGGCCACGGTCGCGTGGGAGGACCTGAGATTTGATGGCGCCTCCGGGCGTAGGAGATGTCCAACCCCATGAAAGCTCGGGACATTCCCCCACTTGGCGATGCGGCCCCGTGGGCCTGGGCCGCTGGATGATCTCGGCCGAAGGGAAATTTGGAGACGACGGATCGGGTGGCATGGGCATCGTCGTAGCTTACGCCCGTGATTAGAGTGAGTAGGGCTTCCCTCGAGCTAGGGGTATCGCGCTCGTGGTCCGAGAGGACCTCGCCGATTTTAAGTAGACCAGTCCGTGTGCACGGAGTGCGGTGGCCCCTCTTCCTCCCTTTCGACTACGAGGACCGTGCTCACCACCGCGAGGTGGCCGCGATGTACAACAACATCTGGCTCGCCGGGCTTGGGCGGAGTGAGTATGGGTGGGTTCGCCAAGAGCTCTTTTCAGAGAGTCGAAGCGCGGGACTGGGCTCGCCGGTTCAGCTAAGCGCCTCGACTTCTTCAAGAGCCAGAGATAGCGGAGACTTCGCTCGCCTCAGCCGAGCAATGCCCTCGCTTAAGGGCGCCAAACACCCCGAAGTCGTTGTAATGCTCTGACGCCTCCCGATGGGGGCCCATGTTATGGATGGCCTCGACTTTCTGGGGGTTGGCCTCGATGTCGCCGGACATATTATGAAGCCCAGAGTTTTCCTCGGGGACTCCAAACACGCATTTTTGGGATTGAGGTTTACCCCGAACTCACGGCTTGCCGAAGACTTCTTCGAGGTCGGGATGAGTTTCTCCCTGCGGCGCCTGTCTTGACCACGATGTCATCGACGTATGCCTCACGCTGCCTTCCCAAGAAGCTCTTTGAAGACTCTCGCATGCACCTCCAAAAAGTGGCGCCGGGCGCTTTTTTCAGCCCGAAGGGCATAGTTACGTGAAAGGCAACGCACCGAAGGGAGTGATGAAGGAGGTGGCGAGCTGATCGAGCTCGTTCATCGCGATTTGATGATAAATGGAGTATGCGCCAAGAAATGTAGAGTGTCTCACACCCGAGGTGGAGTCAACATTTGGTCGATGCGCTGCAAAGGAAACGGATCTCGGCATGCCCCTCGTTGAGACTCGTATAGTCAACGCATTACTCCTCCATTTCCCATTCTTCTTAACTAGTACAGGTTGGGCTATCCACTGGATGATACACCTCCTTAACAAAGCCCCGCTTAGGAGCCTATCTATTTCTCGGGCGATTGCCGCCAAGGCCGCTTGCTGCCGGAGCCGCCGCTTCACCGCCGAGAACCGGGCTTGATGTTTAAGGAGTGCTCAGCGATTCCCCCGGTATGCCGGGTGTCCGAGGGTCTCCACGCCAATCACGCCGAGGTTCGCGCGGAGGAAGTCGACGAGCTTCGCTTTCCTATTTTGGAGAGCTCGGCACCGACGCGGACGGTGCGTCCCTCCCTCGTCGACCTTCGCACCGTCTTGGCGTCTTCCGTCGCGGCTCGAAGGACCCCGCGCCTTCTCGAGCTCGACGGAGGAGCTCGCCACCTTGCTGGACCCGCTCGCGGTCTTCTTTAGCTCCGGCGGAGTCCTCTGCAGCGCACCCACGCCAGCATCCGGGATGAGCCTCTCGACTCGACGAGGGCGCTCGGCGTCTGCACGCGGCCTCCCTTGTCGCAGCTTGAAGGCGCTCGAAGGTGGAGTTGACGGTGATCACGCCCCCTTCGCCCGAGGGATCTTGAGCTTGAGGTACGTGTAGCTGGGAGCGGCCATGAACTCTGCGTAGCATGGCCGCCCTCAACAAGGCATGGTAAGCGCTCTTATACGGGAGCACTTCGAAGGTGAGTACTTCCTTGCGAAATTGTTCGTCGCCGAAGGTGACGGGGAGGTCGATCCTGTCGAGCGGAAAGCGCCGCTTCCCCGGCACTACCCCGTGAATGGGGTCCGTGGAGGGTCGGAGCCGAGCTCGTGTGATGCCAAGGGCCTCCATGGTGTCGACGTAGAGGAGGTTGAGGCCGCTTCCCCCGTCCATCAGTACCTTGCCGAGGCACTTGGTGCCGACTATGGGATCGACGACGAGAGGGAACCTCCCCGGATGCGGCGACGCACGGGTGGTCCTTCTTGTCGAAAGGTGATCCGGGGCTTCGGACCACTTGAGGTAGGAGGGTGTTGCGGGCTCGGTGAAGAGGACTTCACGCTCGCAGGGAGCTTCGGGCGGCGCTGACTCATCTGGCTGGTGGAGCCGCCCGAAAAAGCGACGTTGACGCGCCGTCTTGAAGAAAACGCCCTTGTCGCCCGCCTAACCGTCGAGCTCGCCATCGTGGCGCTGCCGCCCTCGGCCTCCCTTCCCTGCGCCGGCTACAAATTTCCGCTAGAGCCAGGGCAGCCCCTCGAGCTTGTGCTTGACCCAGGGCCTCGTGGTTGGGAGGCAGGCAGGTCGAAGTTTCTTTTCGAAGAAGTGCTTGGGAGCGCCGGGCTCGCGGCCTTGGCACCCGGCTTCTTTCTTTTGGCGACCGCGACGGTCATCCTCGCCCAGGCCGGCGCTTGTTCTTGTTCTTCTTTTTTGGGTCGCGAAAGCTCGAGCCTTCGCCGCCTCATCGGGCGGCCTTCTCCTGCCCTTGCCCGCGATGCCATGGAGGACTCGGAGATAGCCTCCCTCTCCCCGGCGTGGTTCGTGGCGAGGTGAGGAGGTCCTTCACCGCCTTGAGGCTTGCGTGTGCCGAGCTCTCTGATGAGCGCCTCGCAGTCGTGCCGAAGGTGAAGGCGTGATGATCTCGCGTCGGTGGCGTCGGTGAGCTCGCTTGCGAGCCTCGAGAAGCGCCGGATGTAGTCGCCAAGCGAGCCTCGTTCCTCCGCTGCTTACAACTCGCGGAGGTCCCCGTGCTGCTTTCGAGCGCGAGTAGGTTCCCCGAAAGTTGCCAACGAAGACATCGCGGGAGGTCGCGCCCAGTTGCCGATCATACACGTGGCGGGTGCTCGAGCCAGAGCGAGCCGTGTCGGCCGAGGTATAGGGGAGGTTGCGAATGATGAAGAGCTCGTCGTTGGCTCCTCCGCCTCGACACGCGAGGCGGTAATCTCGAGCGACGCCGGGGTCCGCCTCCCCGTTGTACTTCCGGATGGAGGTCGGGGCTCGGAGCGCGAGGGAACGGGCGTCATGGATCCGGCGCCCGAATACCCGTGGCCTCCTTCCGCTGCGGGGTGGAGCTCCGCCCTCGCTGTTCCGCCTCGAACTCGAGCATCGCGAGGTGAGGGCGAGCGCCCGCCGCCTCCCGACCTCCCGGGGTTGGACTGCGGCTACGGCCCTCTTTAGCATCGTAGCGAGCGCCTCTCCTCTTGCTGTAGGACTGGTGGGCGGTTGTCGTCTTTGTGCAGCCGTCGCGGCGAGTTGTAGGGCCGGACGCCTGGGCGCTTCGCTTCGTGCCTCCAGCGTCGTCGCCGCGTCGAGGGTGTCCCGGCGTCGTTTGCTCTCCCTACTGGCTCGTCGCTGCGTGGACACGCTGGGACTCTCCCGGTTCGGCCTTTGATTGGAGGAGGCCTCATGCTCTTCCCGGAGTCGCCTGCGTGCGACTTCGAGCTCTCCACTGGCTGCTCCGCTGCTTTTCGACGAGGGAGCGCAGCCTGTTGGTGGAGCCTTTCGAAGCTTCCCGGCGCGGGTCCGGGAGCTCGCGTGAGGAGCTCTCGTGGCCGCTGCGAGGCCACGTGTCGCCCGCCCGAAGATCGGGCGGGAGGTCATCGGCCCGCCGATGCGGCGTCGCATCTCCCGTCCCCTCGAAGCTTACACGTGTCGACGCCCTCCAACCTCCTCGAGGAGAGGCGTCACGTTCTCTGCGCGATCTCACGCTCGGCCTCCTCGAGCTCGTTGAGTCGCTCGTGCACCCGCTAGGGGGCGCCGCCGAGCGAGCCATCGAGTCTCGACCCCGAGTGTGCCGGGGTGTGGCCGAGGACTCGTCCCGCTGTGGTAGCCGTGTACGGCGCCGTCCGGCATTGGGCACATGTAGCACTCGCGTGTGGGGTCGACCCCACGAGGCTTAAGCTGCCCGGGCGTGGTCTCGAGACCGGTCGCCTGAAGTTCGACGCGTCGCACCTTACGGGCAAGAAGAGTTGTCCCTGCGGGTACATCTCGTCGTAGGCCGCGAGGAACTTGTCTGGGAAGCGGCTCCCCGCCCGTGCTGCATCAGGGACGATATTGGCGGTGGGAGAAGGTGACATCGCGAAAAGAGCTCGAGAGTCGGCTCGGGGGCTAAGATGTGCGGGAGCAGGTCCGCGATGGCGATGAAGAAATGGTCGGCCGCCGTTCGCACGAGGGCTCACCGAGCCGAAGTCGAATCGGCCGGAACGCACCGGAAGACGCGCGCGGCGGCGTCCGCGGACGAGGCGGGGCGTCATCCTCGTCCCCGCACCATCCGGGGAAGGTGGCTCCGACGAGAGCCCCTCGGGGCTAGCGCCGGTGAAGTCCCGTAGGTCCCGAGCGCATCGGCGCTAGGCGCCGAACCGGTGGTGAAGGAAGCCATCAGGGCGGTGATCGCCACACTAGCGCTGCCCCTACCGGGCGCGCCAAGCTGTCGTGTCGTATACCACGGTCACAGCGATGCGAGCGGCTAATGTGTGCAACGATGGCCTGGCTCGAGAATAATGACACGATGGTTTATACTAGTTCGGGGCAATCGAGCACCCTAGTCCGATGTGTGGCACTATCGAGGCTCAAAAGCGCTCGATCGGGGCGCATACAAGCTGGGGAGAGAGGGAGATGAGCTCCCGTGTCTCAACGTGATGAGTGAAGTCGAGTGACGTGTGTGCGTGTTTTCCGTGTGCCGAGGGCTTGCCCTCCCCGGTGGCGTAAACCCTCCCTTTTATAGTCATAAGGGGAGCTCACGGGGCCACCGAGATGAGGGTCTTAGAAATAGAAGGAATACAAGTTTTGGGGGTGAAGAGGAAAAAGTTCCCTTCCAATGTCGGGCACGTCGGTCATCCGGCGTGCGGCGCAAGACGCCGCCCCTACTTCCGGCACGCTCGCGGCCGTCAGTAGGGTAGAATAGGGTGGCTCCGTATCCCGATACGTTGTAATGCGTGCGGGTGACGAAGTTCGAGCTCGTCGGTCGGCGTGGTTGGGGGACAATAAGCTCGTCCCCCGCCGCCGTGCTTCTTAGCATCCCGCCGCCCGTCGGACACGCCCGGTGCCCACGGCGAGATCATTGGCGCCGCCTACATTAAACGCCGTCACTTTGGGGGTCGCAGGGAAAAATGTGTGGCCGGGGAGAGCTCGTCCCCGCGAGTCCTCGCTCGAGACGGGATACTCGTTGCGGTCTCGACCTTCGTCAGTAGTGGTCGTCAATGGCTAACGATCACGTCCTCCTTCTAATACACGGTTAGGGGCGGATTAGGATGATTGACTTAGTCTCGAATATCTCTGTGTCCCACACCTTGCGTGAGTCAGCGCTGAGGTGGACAAATAAAATAAAAATAAAACAAGATAAAATAAAAATAAAAGTTATCTCAATAAAGGCTCCACGGTGTTCAAGCCGGTAGAGCCATATGTTTGTTTTTCGTTTTGTTTTCTTTGTTTTGAATAAAAACCAGTACAAAAATAAGTGTGGGGAGATCTCTCAAGCATACAATCACACCCATCTGAGATCTCCCCAACACAAATGCACAATCATCGAGCAACTCACGATGGAGAAGGACGGGGATGAGCGACTACCATTAACTCCTTCCTCTTCAAACGATGGTTTGTGCAAAACTATCACTCTCACATCTCCCTAAAAAGATTTGAAGTTTAAATTTGAACACATCAACAAAACAAACCTTTTGGATGCACACTTGTTCCTTTTGTCTTTCTATCTTTATAATTTGTCAAAAGGAACAAGTGTGGGGAGAAACCCACACATAGTCTACATAATCTACATAAAAATTCAAATCCTACACATCCCCCTTTGAACAAGATTTAAATGTATGATCATTAAAATGATTTAATCATCCTTGACCTCCACCTCTTTAAATCTCTCAATGTTTTTTAGTCAAGCATATATTTTATTCCTCACTAAAAAAACGGCTTACTTTGATGAGCAATTTTATTTTAGAGACCCCACTTGTCATACCCATTTTTAAGGAACAAAACGAATACAAAGGATTACATATGTGCCCCGGGATCAATCACACATATGCAAGACAAATCACTAGAGTATCATATCCAAAGCTTATTACATAACATTTAATATTCATTACATATGAATAAAAGCAAGGTCTAAACAAAAGCGGAAGTAAACGAGCCTAGCACTCCGTCTTTTGCTCCAAAATCCACGAGGGATTGCCAAGGCGGGTTGACATCAAGCCTAGAGATCTCTTGAAACACATCTTCATCTCAAAGTCCATTTACCCATCAGGATATTCCAAATATTGAATGTAAAAAAGCGTAAGTACATGTGTTACTCAACAAATATAACATGGGTGTATATGAGGCTCAAAAAGGATAGACACCGGTTAAACGCATTCGCTTTTAGTTGTCAAAGTTTTAAGCATTAGCATCAAGAACTTCCCATCAACCCATAATCACTTGAACGAACAAGTATGAATAATAATAAATCATAAAACGATATATTAAACAATGATCATCTATTTTGTAAGTGTCTCTAAGGCCGTTCATAACGCGAACACGGGTGATATATCGTTTTTACTCTGGCAGAGAGGTGTACACTTTCACTATGGGTTATGATTTCCACGACCAATGAAAATCATATAAAAGCCTTTCAAAGGGTTGTCTAACATGTCATGGCCCATGGTACAAACCCTGTATATCTCCTAACCAAGTAACCCCAACAAATAGTTAGACAAGATCCTTTTGATCAACTAGAGCGAGCCACATGACCCCCATAGCTGTACATCTTGTATGTCCCGGATGATCGGTTATAAAATAAGTCCTTACTGGAGAGCTAAGAGCATCATAAATAAATAAAAACACATGCTCTTTCGCCCTATGATCAATATTACCAACAACATCATAAATCATGATTCTTTGCATTAACCATTAAACCGAACAAAATTTGGTGTAGGTAGAGCACTAGCAAAATTACTACCCAAATGCAAACCCATAGGTGGCAAGGTACAAGTTAACAATAGCTAGGAAATCCTTAATGTCGATCAAGGTGGACACATGCATAATGAATGTAATTATTAAGGTGAATAGGACAACAAGGAATTTCCCATGCTATACTTTCCTTGATTGGAGAACTCCCCCGACTTCGGGATTACCGAGAAGCTCGATTCATAGCAATTATAGCTCACCGTCTATAGCAATTATCACGCGGCAACATTCAATCGTCCACACAATCATACACAAAGAAAAACAAAAACATATTATGAGAACAGTACACCATCAGCAAATAAATAAATTGAAAATGCTTTAAAACACTAGTTTACGTCGCTACGTTCACATAGACGTCAAATTCACCGAATTCGGATCTAAAACGGCGGAGATATGGAATTTATAAGGTTAACAATTAACAAAATAATAAAGCTAATGCAAACTCGAAAATTAAAAAGTTTAAAAACCTAACTAACAGTGAGTTAAACATATAAATGGCGAGATTACGATTCTAACGCTAACTTGAGCGGTTCAAATTGGGTTTAAAATGTAGATTTTATGATTAAAAACAAGGTCGTGTGGTAAACTTGTAAATAGGCTGAACTCGATTTTCTATTTAAAATAAAACAAATTCGGGCTTTCTATACAGCCGGGGACTTGGGCGGAAAATGACAGACCCGAGGGTCTCTTTAGTAAAACTCCCGAGCGAAGGGGTATCATTTGATGAGATCCGTCGGATTTGCGATGGACGCTCAGGATTAAATCCTGGAAGATGCGGTGGTGTTCTCACCGGAGAAGAATAGCCACACATTTGCCATGGCCAGAGACGAGGAAACTCGCCGGCGATTCCGAAACCGACGATTCCGGCCACTAAAGTGGACGCAACCGGTACCAAACGAAAGAGGGGAAAGAGGGCGCCTCACCGAGGGCAAAAACGGCGGGCGAGACGGTAGGTCTCAGCGTCTTGGCCGGAAGGGCGAATGGGCGCGATCCGCCGCTGACGGTCACCAACGACATATTTTTAACGTCAACATTCTACCAATAAGAGGGTGAAACTATACCTTACTACACACATATACATTTACTATTGACATAATTCCACTTGTAGTGCAGAAATATTATTTTACGGGATTTATATAAAAGCAAGTGGAAAATGCACCAAAAGGCGCCTCCCGGGAAAGCTCATTCCTAAAGAAGATAACAAGCCCAAGGGAGAAATGGACCAAAAACGCAAAATTGGGCCGAGCAAACACCGACACACAACTTTTCAAGCCCACACACGCCCACCGCCAAGGCGCCCCGACCGAAGCCGGGAGTGTGCGGGCGCACCTTACACCCTAAGGTGCACCCGCACCCATCCCCGAGGCGGTTGTTGACATTTTCTTAAGCGCAATCAAAGGAAACGGTATAAAACCCATCCCCAATAACAGCTCAAATGCGCCGCCGACATTCCCGAAGTGAAAACCACCATGCCGGTGATCCGAAGCGGGACTATCAACGGGATAGATCTTGCCATCTTAGATATTTCATCCACAAGCGCACGGATCTATCATTGTAGATTTCACCCTAGTATTGTGGTATCGTTATTTATATTTTCCCAAAGGAAGGCATGTGATTATTAGCATGGCATCTAAATAGAGGAACATGTGTTAGCTTAGACCAAATTGTTCATAACGGGGGTAAGCAATAATGGTTTATGGATAGTGTGACACACACTTAAGAATCCACCAAAGAAAAGGATAAAGAAAATAGATAAAGAATAAATGAATAACCTAATGGAGTAATTCTAATGTATCTAGTCATGGCCATACAAATGAATAGTTAGGATCATATGCAAACTGATCAAGGCATGGTTAGGTCTAGGATACCGAGGAGACCCCATCTGGAAGTCTGTTTCCTATCGAGGCATTTACGAACTCCTACAGACATACGAACGTGGGGATTTCAAGGGACGGTCAAGGCTTGTCACGACCCAGCCGCCTACCCCCTCAACCGTGGCATGCTCTCATATTCGGTGTCATAATACCCGGGCACCATGCCCGCATATCGAAAGCACTACTCTTGTCCCCGGGATCCCCACTCGTCGAATGGACGGACTAGAACAAGAGCAAACCCGAAGGAACAACGAACCGATATCCCACCTCTAATCAAGTTAGGCATATGATGATCGATGATGAACCGAGATGAACATGTCAAGATTATGATATGTAAACTATATGCTAGTTCATATACCAACACAAGAACATGATCAAGACTATACTCTAGTTCATAAGTTAGGCCAAGAACATAGATATAAGACTTGCAAATAGAAGAATGCTCCATTGAGAAGATATATTACCAAGGCACTTTCTTCTAGGGGACAAGCCCTCCTTGTAGCTCTTCTACTCCAAGTGTTAACCAAGAACTAAGAAGAAGAAGAAAGAAGAAGTAGAAGAAGAGAGAGAGGTAGAGGTGGTAGAGAGAGGAAGATTTTTGGTTTCTTTGGACTCCAAGTGGTGTGTGTTGAGAGAGGGAGAGGGGGACTACTTATACACTTGGAGGAGGGGCCTAAGTGCTAATTTACACCAAAACCGACCTGGTAAACCTTCCTAATCGAGCAAACAAACCGACCATCCCACGCCGGTAATCCCCATTTGGCGGGTGCACGAACCGCCTCCCCGAGGGCGGGCCTAAACCGCCTCGGGGAGGGTGCGCCGCGCAGTGGTCTGGTGGTAGCACCAAGATTAGGCTCGGCTTCGCCCGGCCCCGGTCTCGGTGGGGTGTCTTCCTTCATCTTGAAAAGTTGTGGGCCGGGCTTGGCTCGGCCGGGTTTGAAGTTTTGGGTCGATTTGCTCTCGGGCTTGTATTTTGCAAGAATGCGCTTCCCCGGATGGCGTACTTTTGGTCGGGATTTTTCACTTGCTTTTATTATAAATCTGCAAAATAAAATTCTAGACACTACAAGTGGAATTTATTAGTGATAAATGTATATGAGTATAAAAGGTATACTTTTACTCCCTTTATGGTAGTAAGTTGACGGGAAAAAATATGTCGTTGGACCGTCAACAAACTCCCCAAGCTTACCCCTTTGCGCGCCCTCGAGCAAAAAGAGATAAGTACTTGGTTGTTGATCGGGAGTTGCTACTATGCCGATTACGTTTTTACAAGTGCCGGGGTTATAATAAGATTTTCTACTAGAGTTTGAATAAAATGGCACATCTTTTTTCCCACCCTTTATTACCTTTTTCATCGTAGCGGGGCTTTTTAGCTTTTCTCAAAGTCTTGGCGTTTGCCGGATAGAACGGTTATAATGTAAAATACTTATCATTCATCCTTTTGATCAACTTTCTCATCCGGGATTTATTTATATAATATTTATTTTTTGAGAAAGTATGGGCTTTATTGCTATATATATATATATATATATATATATATATATATATATTTGGAGAGGTGGGCTCTTCTCGCCCTAGACTTTTGTCTTTTATTTCCTCTCTTTTTTTTTTAGAGATGTGGGCTCTACTCGCCCCTTGGACACGTGTCCATTTTTCATCTCATTTTTTTTTTTTTTTTTTTTAGCATAGCCCATATCATTTGTCTTTTTCTTTCAAAGTAGATTCCCGGATGTTAAGTTTCTCTTTTTGGACGAAATCATAGCAAATCCATTTGTACCATATCATACTTGGCAACAACTTAGACTAGATAGAGCTTATGCAACCCACATGAATCGAGGTTTTTCGGGATGGGTTTTTAGACTTAGCCACTAAACCCAAACTTTAGAGAAATTGAATTATAAACTAGGCACGAGGCAAAGCATAAGACGAGCAACTATTCATCATTTCAACAAGAGACTAAGACTAAACATTTTTATAGCTCATATATATAGGCATTAAGGCATAGAGAAGAGCTACTTATTCCTATTTTTGGATTTTTTTTTTAGTTTTTTTTTTTTTTGAATGCAAGATTGCTGAAATTTAAATATGCTAAAATAAAATAAAATTTGATGAAAGTAAATATGCAATGCAATGATACCGTGGGGTCCTCCCCAAGCTATTTGGAGGCCTCTTGATCAGGATCGAAGCCTTATTACCTCCGAATGCTTCCTCGCGTGCCTACCGCGAGTAGCCATGTTGCACTCCAATTGGGTCCATCTCTGCCGACTCGCCGCTCCCGTTCGCGCCAGCATGCGGTGTTTGCACATGGGTATTGAGCGTGTGCTCAATGTTCCTAGTGCGGACGCCGAGGTGCCTTTTTTGGATACCGATAGCCTCCACCCCCTTGTGGTGGCCGCCCGCGGCCGGACCTGGTGGGGGCATATCGCGGAGCCGCCGCCAACGCCAAACTGCTGGCCCTCCATGCCGCCAGATCTCCTTCAAGGCCACTGGGGTTGTACCGGTGAACCCGAGGCGGCGGCTCCCACCCAGGATCATTCCCGGTATTACCCCAGGGGTCCCCATAGGATAAGGCCATGCTTTGCCACGGAACATCGGTGTAGGCCGTGGGCTATGGCCGTGGGCGTGAAGTAGGGCCCATGGGAAGAGGATCCGACCTCCGGTCTCCCTCGACAACGCGTGAGGAAGCGATAGGGGTATCTTTCTCGCGCAAGCTATCGCCAGCCTCGAGCTCAAATATTAGTACTTGGCTTTTATACAACCTGTAAGTCCGGGTTAGGTAACCGAACTATAGTTGCATAGCGAGGAAAAGATGACCAAGCCCGCCGGATGGTAAAATCTTAATTAAATGCCCCTACACAAGCCGCGCAGCAGTCCAAAACTCCTCGGTGTAGAAATGTACTCTATCTGGCGATCATCCAAAGCTCCAATCGCGAAGCGAAGGCGTGTGATAAGAGATGTGTGCGGTGGCAGAAGCAAAGAACTTTTGTGACAATATGTAAAAAGTTCCCGCACATCTCTACCACTGGAGCTACTTTTTCCTTGTGGACAACAACATAGAGTAATTTTAGTTCAATTTCATTCACCCATCTAACCCCGAGTCTAGGGAACAAAGTCAGCGAGATCCAGCGATGGATAAATCTAAGTGATGGGTGCCGGATGGATGCGTGAGTGGCGAGGTTTGAAAGTACCGGCCTCATGAGCACCGGATATCTCCTCCCGTAAGTGATTCCTAACAAAGCCGGGAAGAAAAGCATCTATGCCTAATGCACATCTATAACTAAAACCCCAGTGACGAGCTAGGTCCACCCATGTAACATGATAAGGTTTACCAAAGAGGCGGAAAGAAATCCCTAGCTGGTCCTCTACTAGTGTGCATAAGAACTGGATTGTCGAGGCGAGAACCTTCCTCCTCGAGAGGGGAATATCCCGCCACCCCGACCGCTCTCCAAAGGATAGGGAATTCATCGCCCATACCGCTTTTGTTCGAGGAGCTCTGGAGTCGATTCCGGCGTGTCTTTGAAACACACGGTCCTTGAGTAGGAGATATGCTTGCATCTCCCGATCTCCACGGATGTCGAGGTACGGCGCGGCCGGCTTGGCCGATAGTCGGGGAGCTTGAGCTTCTTCCTCCCCCGACGGATGCGCGGCGTCTTCTTGCATGGGGAGCCTTCGAGGTCGTTGAAGTTGAGGACGGAGCTTGTGCTTGTATGCCGTGAGCTTTGCCTTGACAACCGCCTCAACCTCGTTGAAGATCTTCCCGGCTTTCTTCATGGCTACTGCAAAAGACGATTTAGCGAGACCTCGGGTGTGCAAGGGTTAGTTGAAAGTATGAACTTTCACACCCGTGATCTTGCTCGGCACAAAGTTTTTGGTGGAGAAAATGGAGTGTAGAGCAAGTGGGAGAGAGTGTGAGAGTGAGAAAGAGTGAAAATGAGAGGTGTGTGCTCTCACACCGGGTGCTTTCGGGCTATTTATAGCCGAGCCAATGGCGGAGGGTCGCTCCACACAACGACTAGGAGCCGTTGGCGGAGGGCGGGCGCCGGGCGCCGGCAGGGGTGCGTCAAGACACTAGGCGTCTTGTGCGCGCACTCCGCCTCGAGGCGGCCGCTTTCGCCTTTTTGTCGGGCGTGCACAACGGTCACAAAAAGTTTGTGACCGTTGTTGGGCATATTATTTGGTTTGGCTTTTTTTCTCCCCTTCTTGATTTTTTTTTCAAAAAATTTTCAAAAATAAATTTATTTTTGAATAGAAAAATTATTTTTAAAAGTATTTTTGTATATACTTTTTATGTAGAAAATATTTTTCTTTTATTTTTCATGAAAAGAATTTATTTTATTTTATAAAGACTTTTTATTTTAGTTTTCAAAAATATTTATTTATAGATTTTATGTAATAAGTATTTTTAAATAAAAATATTTTATAAAAAACATTTTTTTTTTTTAAATATACCCTTTTTTTTTAGGGCGGGTTATTTATAGTCACTGTCGACTCTCCCCTCGCCATGGCGGGGAAGCACACCTTTCAGGGGGTCTCGGAGTCGATCCTTCAACACTCCACACCGGTTTTGATGATGATGATATCCGGTGTGTTGCCGTTTGTACCGATGAATGGGCACTTTACCGCCTTACTTTCGGCGTGGAAGACTATGAAGCCTTTCCCCATGCGGATATCGGCTTTGGTCAGGTATAGAGCGGTCTCCCCGGGAGGAGAGGCGTATCCTCCGATGGGCCCATATCGAGATCACAAAATCTGCTCAGGGGATGTACTCCGTTTGTATTTTGACTAGCACGCCTTGAGTATTCCCCTCGCCGCCTTGTTGATTGATCTCGCCATTTGGAGGACGAAGTTGGCAGGAGTGAGTGTTCCTCCATGGATTCTGTTGAAAGTGGCCTTGGACATCACATTGATACTGGCCCCTAGGTCACAGAATGCGTTGACGAAGGTATGGGGGCCAACAGCGCAGCTGATAAGTGGACGTCCAAGGTCACCCTTCTTGGCCATGAATGGCGAGCTCACAGGGATCTTCTTAAGCTCATTGGGTTGACTGAGCCTCAGAGATATCATGTTAACCGACTCGTGCGGGACCTCAGGTTGCCCCAGGATTCTACCCAAGTCGTTAACCGGCACTTGGCCGTGTCGGGCCATTTGTGTTTCTATCATCTTATTGAAGCCGAGTTGGTTCTTCACGGTGATGTCAACCCTTCGAAGTTTATTATTTACTCCTTCAAGGATCTTGTCTTGATGGCTCATCTTTTTGGTGAGATTTTCGTTAATCTTTGCTTGGCCCATGCACTGTGTCCTTCAATGATGGCTGACCGAGTTGTAGTTGGAGTTGTACCCTTGGTTGCCTTGGAATGGCGGCCCGGATCGGGTTGTTCCAGCCTTTGCCGAGGTTGGCGATACCCGTTCTTTATTTGTTGATGAAGGAAGGCTTCTTTCACGGGTCTCGAGGCGGTTATCCCTCGAGTGGCCAACTCCACCACACACGCCTCACAGGTCATGTGAGCATCGTGGCGTAAACCGGGCGCCGCTTTGGATAGTTGAGTCTCGTGCTGCGCTCCTCCGCCTTCTTCAGCAGAAGATCCATTTTTTGCGGCAAGCATATCCGCCCCTTTACGGTATGCATGCCTTTTTGTGTTTTGACTAGGTTACGTCTTCTCCCCAAACGATTTGCCACCATTTTATCAATCGGGGCTGTTGCTCGATCGATGGTGGCGATAGGAATGCGCCACCGGCCGCCGGCATCGAGGTGCCCCTTCGATATGGCCGTGAGACCATTGTAGAAGTTGCGGAGCACCGGCCCGGTTTTCCATCCCGTGGTGCGGGCATGCTAGAATGTATTCTTGCGGCCTCTCCCACGCCTCCGGAATGGGTTCCATTGATGTCTGGCCGGAAATTAGCGATCCTCCCCCTCGTGGCATTGGTTTTGCCCATGGGGAAGAACTTAGCCAGAACGCCACAGGAGCACTTAGCCCACGCTCGACGACTTCCTTGTCCTTGTAGAACCACTATTTCGCTTTCCCCACGAGGGAGAAAGGAAACAAGCGAGCCCCGATAACATCGGGCTCGACGCCCTCATGATGACGATTGTGTCGCATAGCTCAAGAAAGTGTTGGAGATGAGCGTTGGCGTCCTCGCTAGGCGATCCAGAGAATGGACGGCTTCGCACCATGGTGATCGGCCAGTCGCAGTTCAAAGTTTTTTGTCCGCCACATTCACCACCGCCCGGTGGGCGTGTTGGTGATGGGGCGGGGAGTAGAGAATCGCGCAGCGACAAAGGCCATGGCTTGAGATGCGGTTGGTGCAGGGATGTCGGTCTCGACCGTCGGGTTCCGGCCCAGAAGAAGAAGCGCACGAGACCTGTTCTTCCTTAGGAGTGCCTACGGATCGGAGATGAAGTTTTTCGGCGAGTTGGAAACCCGACATACACTATCCTGTTTTCACCCACAATAGGAGAAAACATAAAAGATTAGCCTGTATGAGCAAATGGTAGCCCACGCACACAGTTCATATTCATAGCCGGCTAGTTTTTATTTTTTCACAATGCCTTCCCGGCAACGGCGCCTTTAAATGCTTGTTGACATTTCTTAGCGCAATCAAAGGAAACAAAGTATAAAACCCATCCCCAATAACGGCGCCAGAAATGCGCCGCTGACATTCGAAAGTGAAACCACCATGTCGGTGATCCGAGCGGGACTATCAACGGGATAGATCTTGCCATCTTAGATATTTCATCCGCAGCGCCGCACGGATCTATCATTGTAGCATTTCACCGGGAAGTATTCGAGGTATCGTTATTTATATTTTCCCAAAGGAAGGCATGTGATTATTAGCATGGCATCCGAATAGAGGAACATGTGTTTGCTTAGACCAAATTGTTCATAACAGGGGTAAGCAATAATGGTTTATGGATAGTGTGACACACACTTAAGAATCCACAAACAAAAGGATAAAGAAAATAGATAAAGAATAAATGAATAACCTAATGGAGTAATTCTAATGTATATAGTCATGGCCATACAAATGAATAGTTAGGATCATATGCAAACCGATCTAGGCATGGTTAGGTCTAGGATACCGGGGGAGACCCCATCCGGAAGTTTGCTTCCCCTACCGAGGCATTTACGAACTCCTACAAAGACATACGAACATGGGGGATTTCAAGGGGACGGTCAAGGCTTGTCACGACCCGGCCGCCTACCCCCTCAACCATGGCATGCTCTCATATTCGCGGGTGTCGTAATACCCCGAGCACCATGCCCGCATATCGAGCACTACTCTTGTCCCCCGGGATCCCCACTCGTCGAATGGGACGAACTAGAACAAGAGCAAACCCGAAGGAACAACGAACCGATATCCCACCTCTAATCAAGTTAGGCATATGATGATCGATGATGAACCGAGATGAACATGTCAAGATTATGATATGTAAACTATATGCTAGTTCATATACCAACACAAGAACATGATCAAGACTATACTCTAGTTCATAAGTTAGGCCAAGAACATAGATATAAGACTTGCAAATAGAAGAATGCTCCATTGAGAAGATATATTACCAAGGCACTTTCTTCTAGGAGACAAGCCCTCCTTGTAGCTCTTCTACTCCAAGTGCTAACCAAGAACTAAGAAGAAGAAGAAGAAAGAAGAAGTAGAAGAAGAGAGAGAGGTAGAGGTGGTAGAGAGAGGAAGATTCTTTGGTTTCTTTGGACTCCAAGTGGTGTGTGTTGAGAGAGGAGAGAGGGGGACTACTTATACACTTGGAGGAGGGGCCTAAGTGCTAATTTACACCAAAACCGACCTAGTAAACCTTCCTAATCGAGCAAACCGACCATCCCACGTCGGTAATCCCCATTTGGCGGTGCACGAACCGCCTCCCGAGGCTGGGCCGAAACCGCCTCGAGGGGGAGGGTGCGGCCGCAATAGGGTGGTCTTGTAGCGCACCCCCCAGGCTCGGCCCGGCCGGGTCTCGGTGGGGTGTCTTCCTTCATCTTGAAAAGTTGTGGGCCGGGCTTGGCTCGGCCCATTTTTGAAGTTTTGGGTCAATTTGCTCCACGGGCTTGTATTTTGCAAGAATGCGCTTCCCGGATGGCGTACTTTTGGTCGGATTTTTCCACTTGCTTTTATTATAAATCTACAAAATAAAATTCTAGACACTACAAGTGGAATTTATTAGTGATAAATGTGTATGAGTATAAAAAGGTATAGTTTTACTCCCTTTATGGTAGTAAGTTGACGGGAAAAATATGTCGTTGGTGACCGTCAACAGCGGTTCAGGCCCAGGTTTGGCGAGGCGGTGCATTACCTTCCATGGAGGGCGTTGCCGGCGTTGGTTGGTCGGTTTAGCAGTTTAGGCAGGTGTACCAAGGTCGGTTTGGCTCCTTCCATATGGGGAGGGACATTTTCCAACGAGCCCCCTCTCCTCTACCTATAAAAGGAGGCCCTCTCCCCCTTCATTCAACACACACCACACAAGAGAGCCACTCTTCCTCTTCCTTCTTCTTCTTCTTCTTCTTCTTCTTCTTCTTCTTTGTAGGTTAGTAGTAGTAGAATAAAGGAGAAAGGCAATGAGCTATCTTGGAGAGCTTGGGCATCTTGTATCTTTCGGTATGAATAATATCAAGAGTTCCATTTTGTTCTTGCTCTTATTTTATCAATATAGTCATGTTCTTGAATTAGAGCAAAGTTCTTTTGATATAATCTTGATTGATGAACTAGTCTATAGTTCCTATATCATGATCTTGTCTTATAGAACATCATGTTTAATCTATCATACATACATGTTTAGACCAAGAGCTAGATCGATATGATGAGTTCTACCTAGAGTTAGACTTGGTTGATGTTGGGTTGCGGGATTGATAGTCGATTTCCTTCGGGCGGCGCTCTAGTAGGAAGGAGGGGGATGGGTAAGCCTTGTTAACACGCTAGAGTGATAATCACTAGTGTAGACGTGGTGTCCGGGCTGGGGGTTGCCTATCTTTTGTGGCACATCCCACGGTTGAGGGGGTAGGCGGCTGGGTTGTGATAGCCTTGTCCGTCCCTTGTAATCCCCCCACGTTCGGGTGTGGCGCAGTGCAATTCTCTGTCTCCATCCTAGTTTGGGCGATTGCCGGTGCCGAAAGTAATTCAGCAGAGACCTTGGCTATCTTGACTTAGAATCTCTAACAATAAAACATGTGTGTATACGCTATCTTGACATGACTATCTAGGATATGCCCCGCTCCATGTTAGACTTATTCTTTTATTCATTCTTTTACCTTTATCCTTGAGATTGGCTTGAGTGTGTGTGTTAAGTTATCCTACTACCTATCTTGTTTTACCCCTATTATGAGCATTGGTCTATTATACATTCGTGTCATCTTGACCATGTCCGAATTAGAGACTTTTACACCATGCCTTCCTTTGGGAAAAATATAAATAATGATACCCGAATACTTCCGGGTGAAATGCTACAACGGTATTTCCGCGGCGCCAGGACTTGTTCTCAGAACGTTGCGTAGAATACCAACAGACATATCTAAGCATGATCGCCTTTTTGGTGATTGCGTTAAGAAATGTCAACAAGCATTTTCGCGCCGTTATTAGAGATGAGTTCTAAACCTGTTTTCTAGTGATTGCGCTTAAGAAATGCAACAAGCATTTTCGGTGCCGTTTCGGGGAAGGCGTTGGTTAAAGGAATGATCTAATAGGACATGTTCATTATAATATGCATGTGTAGTGACCATTGTTCATTTTAGGTTTATCTAAGAAAAAATTTACTAAAAAAATCTTTTATAAAAAAAATCTTATAAATAAAAAGCAAGGATATGTTATCAAGTTAGTATGCACCTTCGGGTATTTTTGTCGCTAACCATTTCAGGTGAAGACTAAGAAGAACAAAGGGGCACACGACGCTTGAAAACATGGGGGGCTACATCAACAAGAAAACTTTGATGCTCTTGGGCGAAGGAACGCACTCAAAAGGAGACCACGACCTTGCACACTCGACTTTTTCACGAAAGTCCAAGTGTGAGAGGGAGGACGGTGATAATATCAAGTTCCACATACAAGGGGATCATATAAAAAAAAAAAGAGAAAAAAAAAAAAATAAAAAAAAAAAGAAGAGAGATGAATAAGAGATTAGCCTCTCCTTGCTATAAAAAAGAGAAGAGAAAAAAAAGGAGTTGAAAAAAAAAAGATATATATAGAAAAAAAAATCAGAAAAAAAAGAGAGAGAAGTGTTATGAAAAAAAAAAAAAAAAAAAAGGGTGTTGTAGAAAGAAGAAAAAAAAATATATGTATAGAAAAAAAAAGAGAAAAAGAAATAAGAGGAGAGAGGAGCAGGTTGGCCCCATATGGTCAAAATAAACAAAGAAGGCACGACTCCACCCGTTGCTTCCATGTAAGCAAGAAGGGATCTTTCTCTCCTAAGACACGTGTTGCAAGCACCAAGGCTTACAGTTCGCACACATTCCTTGTGTGTAATTAATCCTTGTTGCACTGGGTGAGTTTGGTTGCGCCTCCCCTCTACTCCGGTGTGAGGAAGTCATTACCAAATCAAGATCATCACGCTACCGATGCAAAGCAATTATGAACTCTATCCTCAAGCTGCCGGTCAAGTACACTTTCAGTACGCAAAAGGTCCAATAAAGAAAAAAAAAAAGAAGGTAAAGGAAAGGAGGAACATCCTCCTTTACACCTTTGTGACCACTAAGGCCCATGGTCCATATACACTACCTGTGTGTATCACCTAAGCCTTGTGGCCCGCCTCGAGATGGATCATCAAGCTACCACCGTGGGAGTTTTAACATCTTGCCTTCATGCGTGGTTGGTACACACACACTCGGGTATGCAAAGGTAATCGATCACCAATCCTTTTTACTCATACTTATCTCCAAAAAAAAAAAATTCATGTTTTCTTTGTTTATGAAATACGCCTTGGGTTTGGATGTATTTTCATTCTAGAGTGTGATACATCCATTGGTCTTTTAAATCAAGCATGGTGCTTGGGTTAAAAGACCTTCTTTAATCAAATTTTGACATGGTATTGAAATTTGATTCTGAACCCAGAGATGACATCATAAACATTTGAATTATTTCATGATAGAGATAAGTCAAGGCTAGACCTACATTGCATCTTTATCTTAGCCTTGTTTGAGTATAAAAAGTTTGGTGAAGTTTTTCTCATCCTCCCTTGACAATAAAATTCTCAAAAAAAAAAAATATTTGAAAATATAAATAAATAAAACAACACAAAATTTTGCTCTTTTTTGCTCCTTCACGCATATGTGTCAAAATTTGGTAATCGCGAAGGATGGTAAGTCCACTCGCGAATCTACCATATACTAACCATGCAGAAAAGGCCAAAAAGCACGGGTACAACCCCGATCCAATGGGCTTTGAGCTAGCTTGGGAGGACCAAAAACATGGTAATGTGAACCTTTCACTCTCATCCTTTTCCGTTACCATGCAAAAAAAAAAAAATTATATTTTATATAAAAAAAAACAATAACAATAATAAAATCTTGTTCACCTTTCAAGTCTTCACCTCCTTTGGATGAATCTTGTTTATCAATTCATGCTTCCTTTTTTTCTATACTAGCATGTTATGGTTTGGGAGTGGTGATCATTCATATGGTGATCATACTCCCATAGACTTTTTTTTTGAATTGAGCATGGTGCTTAGGTCAAAAAGTCTACCCTAATCGATTAGACATGGAGTCGAGTTTGATTATTGAACTAGAGTCGCCAAGTGTAGAATTTGGTAGACCATATGGACTAACCCCTGCAGAATTTATCAACATCATGAGGGTAAGTCCAAGAGATGACAATGGAGATCGAAGTTGTTTGGTGAACCAAAAAAAAAAAAATGATAATAATAAAATATAAATAAATAAATAAATAAATAAAAACCTTTGAAACCCCAAGAATGGTTGTCCCGCTCTTCCAAGATCATCACAAGACAAGCTTGGGGGGAGTCTCTGGCACGCTCAAAAGACGATGTTAATCAAAGATCCATTCATAGCGTTCACAAGCTAGCAACATTCATAAACCGAAGGTAAGTCAAAAAGCTAGCTTGGGGAGGACTCCACAAAGGTAACTCGTATCTCACATTCCATTCGGTTATTTTCTTATCTTATATGAATGATGAGATATGAGAATAAAAAAAACACAAAAGAGGGGAAGAAGAAAAGAGAGAGAGGAGACGTATTCCATTCCATATATATGTGTTGTAGAAATGTTTAGTTCTACCCCCCTGTTGAAATGATGAATAGTTGCTCGTCTTATGTTTTGCTGTGCCTAGTTTATAACTTGAATTTCTCTAAAGTTTGGGTTTAGTGGCCGAGTCTTAAAACTCATCTTAAAAAACCCGATTCATGTGGGTTGCATAAGCTCTATCCGGTCTAAGTTGTTGCCAAATATGATATGGTACAAATAGATTTACTATGATTTCGTTCAAAGAGAGAAACTTGACATCCGAGAATCTAATTTGAAGAAAAGAGAAAAGATATGGGCTATGCCAAAAAAAAAAAAAAAAAGAGATGAAAAATGGACACGTGTCCGAGGGAGAGTAGAGCCCACATCTCCCAAAAAAAGAGAGAGAGAGAAAGAAAAAAAGAAAGAGAGGAAATAAAAGACAAAAGTCTAGGCGAGTAGAGCCCACCTCTCCAAAAAAAAAAAAAATTTATATAGTAATAAAGCCCATACTTTCTCGAAAAACAAATATAATCTAAATAAATAATGCCTAGGATGCAAAAGTTGATCAAAAGAATGAATGAATAGTATTTGTTATAACCGTTCTATCGGCAACCGCCCAAGACTCGAGGCGACTAACAAGCCCCGCTACGATGAAAGGTAATAAAGAGTGAGTAAAGATGTGTCATTTTATTCAAACTAGAGTAGAAAATCTTGTTATAAACCCGGCACTTGTAAAATGTAATCGGCATAGTAGCAACTCCCGATCAACAACCAGTACTTATCTTTGCTCGAGGACGCGCAAAAGGGTAAGCTTGGGGAGTTTGTTGACGGTCACCAACGACATATTTTTAACGTCAACATTGTACCAATAAGAGGGTGAAACTATACCTTACTACACACATATACATTTACTATTGACATAATTCCACTTGTAGTGCGTAAATATTATTTTGCGGGATTTATATAAAAAGCAAGTGGAAAATGCACCAAAAGGCGTCTCCCTAGAAAGCTCATTCCCGAAGATAACAAGCCCAAGGGAGAAATGAACCAAAACGCAGAATTGGGCCGAGCAAACACCGACACACAACTTTTCAAGCCCACACACGCCCTGACTGCCAAGGCGGCGGCCGAAACCGAAGCCCGGGAGGGTGCGCCCCGCACCCATCTTGAGGCGGTTCGGGCCCGAGTTTGGCGAGGCGGTGCATTACCTTCCATGGAGGGCGTTGCCGGGCGTTGGTTGGTCGGTTTAGCGGTTTTAGGCAGGTGTACCAAGGTCCGTTTGGCTCCTTCCATATGGGGAGGGACATTTTCCAACGAGCCCCCCGTTGACACCTGTTATCCTATACTTTTATATGTCAACAAGAGATGAAATAAGGACATAAATTGAATAAATACTAAGTTCAGAGGTTTATACTAATGAATTCCACAAGTTTTGGTGAATTATGTATTTCCGGGGACTTAACGAGATAAATGCAGAGAAAGATGGAGAAAGTTTGAATATACAAGACATATGATGACAAGACTTGACCATGAAGCAACTCAACCCGAAAAGTGAACTAAAACATTCTAGAAGGTACCGGAGGACACCGGGAAGGAACTTGGAGGAGGCCGGGAGGGAGGCAGGACGGGCGGCCGCCCGATCCATATTTGGCCCGCCGGGTGGGGCCAAGAAGTCACCAGGACTTCTAGGTCGGTTTACCACCGACTTTGTGGTTGTATCTACGCCGTTGTTGAAGGTCGGTTTGATCGAATGGTCATCGTTCATCACCAAGGCCTATATAAGATGACCATCCGCCCCCGGGGTTAAACCCTAACTCATACTAGTTCATTGTAATTCATTATCAACCAAAGTCGGCGGAAGTAGAAGAGAGTTTCTCCACCGGAGATTAGAGTTAGCTACTAGTTCTAGTTCTAGTTCATCTAGTTCTAGTTCATCCAAGTTGATTAGCGCACGGATACAATTAGAATTTTGGGTGTGCCTACCCGAGTTCTCGATCTTCAAGTATTACGGTATGAATTATCTTGTATCTATGACTTTGTACTTTATTAATAATATGTGTTTGTTTGCTATGTTCTTACTTTATTCTAATAGTATGATTGATATAGATGTAGTTTATGATAGATATATGTATCTATTCGTAGAGCGCCTAATTCAATACTCGAAAGTGGATTAGGTGGTAAAGATATTTATGTAAGCGTGGTGCTTATATATGATTTACCGCGAATGCACCTTATATTAGGGCCGCGTGTGGTAGATCGCGGGAGTGACCGATCTGTTGAGTCCTTTGGAATCCACCCTCCGTTTATAAGACACGTGGACATTGATTATGGGGAAAATCTTGTTTAAGCTCTTGATTTTCCTTGATAGTCGTCCGGGATACATGATCTAGAGTCTACTATGCTATAGATGATAACATATACCTTAGAGTAGATGTAATGACTTAGTAGATTAAATGCTATAGATGAATTCTCGTCTCTTAAAGTAGTCCAATGTTAAGTCTAACTTAGTAGTTATTCTACGTCTCGTGTGTGATGCCTCCGCCTTTATTTATCATTATCATATTATTATCATTATTGGTTTACCCTCGCTAAAGTAAGCACTAGTAACGTGAAAACTCTCATAAGTATGCCACTTATTAATTATGTTAGTACCCACCTTTAGATTATTCCTCCCCTGTGGTAGAATATAAATGACAAAAACGGATTACTCCGGTGAAATGCTACGATGGTATTTATATCTGTGCGCTTGCGGATAGACCTTTTATATTTATTTTCTTAGATTGCAAACAACACATATCACAAGTATCACATATGCATTTCCTAGCATTACTGCTGGGGATGACAACCTAGCACATAGTAGTGTTAAGAGATGAACCACACTGAGTATCTTTTGATGGCATATAGCCTGAGGTGAGATTAACTCCACCTTATGTTATAATGACGTTAGATTTACCAACAAGCATTTCTGGCGCCGTTGCCGGGGAGGAAATAAAAGTTAGTTAGACATATTAATAAATGGAAACTTATGATGAGAATCTAAACTAGGTAGCTGCTTTTTGTGCTTACCCCTTTTTTTTTTTTGTTTATTTTATACAGGGTTTATCAAATTGGAAATTGATTGTGATTCACTCCAATTCATTCATCAGAATCAAATAAATCAAGAGAGCATATATCAGTTTTTGAAGCTATGGCTGGAAAATCCCTACGAGAGTTCTCTGCTCTAAGCACTGAGAACATTCATGCAGGACCAAAACTTCGCAAATTAAAGATCTTGAGTTTGAGCTCAAGCCAAGCCTCATCAACATGATACAAGCTACTCCATTTAGTGGAAAGATTCACGAAGATGCACGCTTACATGCAGAATTTTTTCGAGATTGCCAACACCTTCTCACCTAAGGATGTTCCCCAAGATATCATATTACTCCGCTTATTTCCATTCTCATTGAAGGAAAAAGCAAAATCATGGTTTCTACGCCAACAAAGAAGAAATCAAGAAATGGGATGAATGTTCTACTGACTTTCCTATCAAAGTTCTTTCCCACGGGTAAAACCAATGCCCTACGAGGAAAAATTACCAATTTCCAACGGCGAGTAAAGGAGAATCAATTCCAGGTGCTTGGGAACGTTTACAAGAATACATATCATCGATTTGCCCTCATCATGGAATAGAAGATTGGTTGCTCATGCAAGGATTTTACCATGGATTAACACAAAGAGCACGAGAACAACTTGATGCAACTGCTGAAGGATCATTTTATCACTCACTCTTGACAAAATTTGAAGCACTCATGAACAAAATATCGAGAAAATCAAAAGTTGGAATCAAGACACTCAACACTACCATCGATAGAAGAAGTTCCGAAGAAATAAAAGCAATATCAACCAAGATGGATGTTGTCGGGGACCTAAATATTGGGCCCCGAGACATTCTCAAAGCGTGAGAATCGCCGGCCGCCAAGGCCCAAGAAAACCTAGCCCGCTATCATCCCGCACGGAGGGGCGGCCCGGCCGGACGATGGACCGAGCCATGGAGCCACGGCGCTCACCACGGCGGAATCGGCCTCTGATGGATAGCCTCTGAGGCGGCCCACAAAGCGGCCCAAATGGAATCACCACGATGCAAAAGAGCTTATTACGCTCACGAAGGACAAGGTCAAGGACCTGCGCAAAACAACGAACCATGGCGTTCCGCGCCGACGGCCAACCAAACCATGGCTGGGTTCGACCACGCATCTCCGTTTAGGTCCGAGGCTGGCCTAGCTCACCGACCGGGAGAAATCTGGCCGTCCGAGGGTGGCCCAGCTCACCACCCTCGGGCGCAAAAACTCCGCCTCACCCGAGGGAGACCGACTCTCCATCCTCGGGTGAGCGACTCAACTAGCCGATCTCTGTGCATGGCCGACCCTCGGGGCGTGGGGTTCCGTCGGGAGGAGGAAACCGCCGCATTCAATGCGATCGCCGCGGCGACGCCCGGTGCCATCGATCTACCTTGATCCAAATCGGCTGGCGAATCGTCTCCCGATCCGATGATGGGACGCAAAGCTGAACCGGTGACATGCACGCCACGACGCGAGAGCGAGTGACCTTTGTGCATTTCCCGAGCCGTCAAAGCGCCGATGGGCGGACCCTCGGGCACGACACGCGCATAGCCGACCTCGGGACCGGCCTCGCCATCTCGCCCGGATTGTGAGGGCGCCTCCACACGGGACCCTCGAGACGGCCGCCCGGGCGGCACGTCCACCATCGGATCGGGGCCAGCGTGTCTTCGTCAGCGACATCCAAGCCCGTGACCCCTCGGCGGCGCACATCAAGCCGGTGCGGCCTCGGGAATTAGCCACCTAGGTGTCCACCGGTGTAAACATTATCTCTCTCCTTCTCCTATAAAAGGGAGTAATGCCTCATTAGAGAGGATTCGATTCGATTCGAGCCCGCTCAACTCCGATTCACGGAGGAAAGCGCACACCACCACCACCATAACCACGATCGTGGGGCTTTTGAGACCCGCGTCTCTCCTCGCGGCCGCCTGTAACCCCCTGCGGCAGCTCACCTTTGAGCGAGGTAACACGGCGGGACACACCCCGGCTGGGCGTAGGGGCCCGTTGGCTGAACGGGGGATAAAACCGGCTGCGTCCGTGTCCATCTTTGCGCCACGCCATCGAGGGAGGGGCACACGGCTTATAAATTCTTTATTGCCGGCACCGAGGCACCCAGTTCCTCGAAATGCCGGTCACGAAGCCGCGCGGGAGCGCCGTGTGCAACTGCATTCCATCCCCCTCTCGATGCGTTTTCCGCTTCCATTTCCACCTCGCTTTCCGGAGCACGAGCTCGCGCCACGAACACCTTTGTTCCGCACGCCGGGCATTTGTGGCGCTCGGGCACAACTATGAGATGATTCTTACGGCCCGGACGTCACAGGTAGAAGGGAGGGGCAAGATCGCCGCCGCCGGCGCGCGCCCATCATCCGCAGCGGCAGCGCGAAAGGCGGGCAGGCGCGGTTATCGCCGCTGCCAAAGCGGCGTCAAGCAACGCCCGGATTCTAACGTCGCCGACGTATCGCGGCCTGTTGCGAGGCTCCCGGGAACCCTAGGCCCCAAGAAAACGCCTTACCCGCCGCCACCAGCTCGCGGTAGGGGGTACCCCGAAACCCCAATCGTCGGGGAAACGCCCGCCCTTTCCGGTCATCCTCCGGAGGGTCCCTGAATCCTCGCCGGCTTGAAACCTGGTCGCCGGCCTCGCCGGAGAGCACGCAGCGAGACCACCCGTCGTTCCCACGGGAGCGCGTATCCCATGGTTGTTCCACTCGGAGGAGCGCGTCCTCCAGGAGAGGGGCCCGGGACGTCGCCACCTCCCGGGTTCAACAGGGGCCCGGTCCGGGCCGAGGGGCCCTCGCTCTACCGCCCGAGAACAGTCACCTCCTTTCCGTTCGGCACGCACCCGTGCAACCGACGATGAAGCACCGAATACTATGACCCCACGCGAATGCTTCAATGTCGAGGTCCGCGCCACGATGGCCGCTTTCACCGACCATCTCCCAACGAAGATGACGGACGTATCGCCACGGCGAGCTCGGCCCCAAGCCGCCGGTCCATCTCGGAGCGGCGCCGGCATCGCCGGCCGCCCGGCTCACGAGATGCCGGGGAACGAATCGGGGCGGAATCGCCCGGCTCCGGCGATCGAGGCGTAATAACGGCGGCGGAGGCTCAGCGGCGGAGGCCCGAGGGGCACCTCAAGCTCACAATGGTGGCGGACATGGCGGACCGGCCGGGGTGCCTCCAATCCCGGCATAGCGGCCTTCGTTCACGAGCCGCCGCCTCAGCGTGGCGGCGGCCGCCATGCCGGTGGTGCGAGAAATGCCCGAAAGCCTCCACTACCAAGGGTAGGCGCATATGGGAAGGCCTCCGCCAACTCCTTTGACAAGGCGGCGGTGCAACGGGGTAGAGTTCCGCTTTCCCGATCGGGGCAAAGGACGCCACGGCGGCGCGCGGAGGAATACGGGGGGGGCGGGGGTCGGCGGGGCTCAGGACGGCCCACCCGGCAAGCCGAGCCGGGAGCCGCCTGACGACAACCGTTGCAACCGCCCGATGCCTGGGAACGCATAGAAGACCCGACCGCGACCGCACCGAGGCGCCCGACCTGGGGAGACGATCGAAACGCGCGCTGGGCTGCCGCCATGAAGGTGGCTCGCCTCGGGATCATTAAGCAGATGAGGCGCACGAAGCGTGTCGAGAGGACCGAGGGTACTCCCCCGATCCGGGCCTTAGGCCTTCACCGGGGACATCGAGGGAGGGCACCACTCCCTGGCGTTTCGGGGCCCCGAGCCATCTCGAGAAGTACACGGGGAGAGACTCGTCCCGGTATGGCCGGGCACGACTATCGGCCGGCATGCCAGGTTCGCGGGGCACACGATGAAAAAGTGATAATCGAAATTTGCCCTCGTACCTCTCAGAGTCGCGGAGCTTGGTTGGAACACCTTCCACCCAACTTCATATCAAAGCCCAAATGGACTTGGTGAGAACCTTCCATGTAACTCGGGGCACATACCTACGCCGGGTAACTCGTGGGATCTCCGAAGCCGCCGACAAAAATCCGGACGAATCCTGCGCGACTACATCCGGCACTTCTCCAAGCGGCGGACCGAGCTCCCTAATGACGGATTCGGACGTCATCGGGGCCTTCTTGGCCGGCACCACTCGCCCGAGACCTCGTGAAGAAGGCGGGCGCCGGACTCCATCGAGGCAAACGAGCCGATGGACATCGCCACCAAGTTCGCCAACGGTGGGGAGGCCGTCGGTGGCTCTGCATTCAATCGGGGCTCGCAAGGGAAAGCGCAAGGAAGAGGGAGCCCGAGGGATCGCAACCTCGGGAGAGCAAGAAGAAAAAGAAGAAAGATAAGAGCCGCAAGGGCAAGGGCCACGCCGCCCAAGCGGACGATGAAGACATGGTGGGCTTGGCCGATCGCAGGGGCCCCGACCCCGCCACAAGAAACCTTCGATGACATGCTCAAGAAGCCATGCCGTAACCACAGCCTACTACGGCCAAGCATACCCGAGGGAATGCAAGAGAATGCGCCAACATTTCGCCAAGCTCAAGGCCATCCCAGGAGGGTGAAGAGGAAGAGGCTCCCGAGGGTGGCGCCGGGCAACGAGGAGTTCTCGAAGGTGAATAAGCTTTTCATGATCTTAAAAAAAGGCAAAAAGAATATGTCCCACCGGAAAAGTTTTCAAGAAGGAGCGTCGGGAGGTCTATGCCAATGAGCGGCAGAACCCCGAAGGCTGCGCAAGTGGTCGGACGAGCCATCACCTTGACCGGTCGGATCACCCCAAAGCACATCCAGGGCACGGGGCTTATCCAGTGGGTGGTGGATCCCATCATCGCCAACACTCGGCTCACCAAAGTCCTTATGGACGGAGGAGTAGCCTCAACCTCATCTATTTAAGAAACCCTCGACCTCCTCGGGGGGTAGACAAGTCCAAGATCCGCCTCGGAGGGCCGGCATTCAATGGCGTCATCCCAGGCAAGCGGCTAAAGCCCCTCGGGCGGATCGACTTCGGTTTTAGCGGTGACCCCTCGAACTTCAGGCAAGAGACTCTCACATTCGAGATCCTTGGGGAGTGCGGTACTTACCACGCACTCCTCGGGCGGCCGCTACGCCAAGTTCATGGCTGTCCCCGAACTACCGTACCTCAAGCTCAAGATGCGGGGGCGAAGGGTGTCATCACGGCCGCCCCTCGCACCATCATGCATACGAGTGCGGCGTGGAGAGCGTGGGGTATGCCGAGGCACTCGCCATTGCCGAGCACTCATCGCCGTGCGAGAGAAGCTTTGACGAAATCACGATCGAGCATGAGGCCAAAGCGCCGCCAGGAGCTTCGAGCCCTCCTCGGGCACCAAGAAGATCCCACTCGATCCCAAGAACCCGAAGGAGAAGCCGGCGACCATCGCCCGGACTGGATCCGAAATAGGAAGCCGTGCTCGCCGACTTCCTCCGCGCGAATGCCAAGACGTTTGCGTGGGGACCCTCGGACATGCCGCATACCGAGGGGATGTCGCCAGCACTCCTAGACATCCGGCTGGGCTCAAAGCCGATCAAATACGCTGGCGCCATTTAATGACGCCAAGCGGAAGATCATCGGCGAGGAGATCCACAAGCCTTTGGAGGCCGGATTCATAAAAGAAGTATTCCACCCCGAAAGTGGTTAGCTAATCCTGTATTAGTAGAGAAAAAGAATGGGAAATGGCGGATGTGTGTGGACTACACTAGTCTCAACAAAGCATGTCCGAAAGTTCCCTTTCCTTTGCCTCGAATCAACCAAATTATCGACTCAATCGCGGGATGTGAAACGTTGTCCTTTCTTGACGTGTATTCCGGGTTATCACCGGATCAAAATGAAAGAGTCCACCACCGCGACCTGCGTTCATAACACCCTTCGGGATGTATTGCTACCTCACCATGCCCTTTCGGCCGAGGGAAACTGGGGCAACATACCGGTGGTGCATGCAAATCATCTTCGGGAACTCATTGGAAGGATCGTGGAGGCCTACGCCGGCGACATAGTGGTCAAATCCAAGAAAACGTCGGACCTGCGTGGGTGACCTCGGGGAAAACCTTCGAAAGTGCCTAAACAAGAAGGGAGTCAAGCTCAACCCCGAAAAAATGCGTATTTGGGGTCCCCCGAGGGATCTTTGCTGGGTTTTATCGTCTCTCAACGAGGCATCAAAGCAAACCCAACCAAGGTTGACGCGATCACCAAGATGGGTCCGATCCAAGATCTCAAGGGGTACGTAAGGTCATGGGCTTTGCGGCTTCATTAGCGGTGTTCATCTCACGCCGGGGGGGAGAGGGCCCGCCCCTACCCGGCTCCTTTGCAAGTCCGAGCGCTTTGCACGGACCCCGAGGCCGAAGAGGCCCTCGGCAACCCTCAAGAAGCTCCCCGACAAACCCACCGGTCCTGGTACCACCAAATCCGGGAGAAACCCGCTCTTATACATCACTTTGCCACTACCCGGGTGGTGGTCGCGGTGGTCGTAGTGGAGCGTCGGGAAGAAGGGCACACGTTGCCGTACAACGCCCGTCTACTTCATCGCTGAAGTGCTTTCCGACACCAAGACGAGGTATTCGGGCAGATGCGCGAAGCTATTGTACGCCATCATCGACACGAAGGAAACTTCGCCACTACTTCCTCGCGCACCTCATTGCCGCGGTACCCTCGTTCCCGGGGAGATCCTCCAAAACCCGAGAGGCCACGGGAAGAGTGGCGGAGGGCAAAGTGGAGCTCGTGGGTGAAACTATATCATTCCCCGCCCGCAAGGCGATCAAATCCGTGTCCTAGCCGACTTTGTGGCGAATGGACCGATACACGCCTACCCCCCGCACCCATCGGGCCGAGTCTTTGGACCATGTATTTCGATGGATCCATGATGAAGGCAGCGCTGGGGCTGGTTTCTCTTCATCTCACCCCTCGGGGTTCACACGAGGTATGCCATCCGGTCGCATTTTCCTGCCTCCAACAACGCGCGAGAATACGAGGCGCCGGGTCAACGGTCTCCGGATCGCGGCGGACCTCGAATCCGATGGTTGGAAACCGGAGGGATTAGCAGTTGGTCATCGACCAAGTCATGAAGGCCTCGGCGTGCCACGACCGAAGATGGAGGCGTATTGTCGGGAAGTGCGCAAATTGGAGGAAAAAGTTCCATGGGCTTGAGCACAAGCATACGCCGAGACGCTACAATGAGGCCGGCGGATGAACCGGCCAAGGTCGCGGCAACCCGAGAGGTACCATTCCGAACGCCCTCACCCGAGACCTCCAATAAACCCTCGGTCAAGTACACACCCCCTGGTACCCTCGGGGCTCACGAGGGCGATCACACGCCAAGCCCCACACCGAAGCTATAGCGGTGGGCCCCTCGACCGGGAAAACCGCCGATGGAGTACCTCACCACCGAGGAGAGCTACCCGAGGACAAGACCAAAGGCTCGGCTAGCCCGGGAAGGGGCCAAGTCCTTCACACCGATTGAGAGAAAGGGGAACTCTACAAGAGAGAGCCTGGGAGTATACATGCGATGCATACCCTACTAACAAGACCAAGAATTGCTCGTTAACACCCACCGCGGGGAATGCGGTCATCACGCCGCCTCGAGGACTCTACGGGTAAAGTCTTCGTAGGCAAGGTTTCTATCGGCCTCGGCGGTGCGAGACGCGAACCAAGTCGTGCATCGCAAGGAATGCCAATTCTACGCACGCAGACGCACCTCCCTCGCTAACCGCAAACCATACCTCTTACGTGGCCATTTGCGGTGTGGGGACTCGACATGATTGGGCCTTTGAAAGGGGCCCGGAGGACACACTCACGCCCTAGTCGCCATTGACAAGTTCTCCAAATGGATCGGCCCGAGCCGTGGTGAACCCTCACACGGGGAAGCGGTGAAATTCTTTACTTAATATCATTTCCCGCTTTGGAGTCCCGAACTCCATCATCACGCATAATGGAACCAACTTCGTGGGGAAGAAGTTCCTCGACTTTTTGCGACGACTATGGCATCCGAAAGTGGATACCTCGGCCGTAGCTCACCCGAAGACCAGCGGGCCAAGTGGAGCGTGCAAGCGGCATGATCCCGCAAGGGCTCAAGCCGAGGATCTTCAATCACCTGAACCAATACGGGAAAAGATGGTACCAAGAGCTGCCGTCGGTTCTATGGAGCCTTCTCGAACGACGAAAAGCCGAGCCACCGGGGGTTCAGCCCTTTCTTTCTAGTCTATGGGTCGAGGCAATCTTGCCCACCTGATTGTAATATGGGTCCCCCGAGGCCGCGAGCCTACACCGAGCAAGGCAACCGCCAGCGAGGCAAGACTCCATTGACCAAGTTGATGAAGCCCGAGACGGCGCGCCCCGCACTCGGCGAGATACCAACAAGCTCTCGCGCAAGTATCACGCCAAGCGGTGAAGCCTCCGGGAGTTCCAAGTCAACGACCGTGCTCGGATCGAAGACAGACAACAAAGGGCGCCACAAACTCACGCCACAGGGAAGGGCCTTATTTCATCCGAAATATTAAGGCCCGAACCTACAAGTTGAAGAACCAGAAGGGCTAAGTCTACTCCAACGCCGAACATAGAACGCCTACGCCGCTTCTACCCTTAAATTCCGCACTAGAAGTCAAACATCGTTGTTTTTTTTTTTTTTTCACTCAATAAAAGATCTACATCTTTTTTACGGAAAAAAAGTGCTTCTTTGTGCAAACCTCAAGGGAGCCTTAGCCTCGCCCAAAGACAAGACTAAAACTCTCGGGGGGCTACATGGGGACCGACCCTCTGGGACCCCTCTTTTTTCAAAACTTTTTTTCAAAAAAAGTTTTTCGCCAAGATCTTTGAATTAATCGTTTAAGTTGCGAAGGTCGCGACGCACAAATCCAAAGCAAGATAACCGAGGAAAACGGATCGCCCCCTAGTGGCACCCGGTATGGACGCCCGCTGGCGCCCACGGTTACTATCTTCTCGCGAAGGAGAAAGCAAGCGACCCGGCCACACAATAAACGAGATTCGGGAACGCAACCTTAAAACATGAGTGCAGGCCAAGGCCATAGACCTCGGGCGGCGCCATTGTTTATACACATCCATCTCACAAGCTCCAATCTTTTCATGCAAGGAAGGATCAGGGGGGGGGAGGCCTCATCTACTTGTGCCTCACCGCCCGGCCGACGAGGAGAGGCAGGCTAAGACGAGCAACGCCTACTGGCCGCTTCTCCCGAGGGTGGCGTCGGACCCTCACAAGATCCTCCGGACATGGTGTGTCCACCATCTCCATGTCCGCCTCGTGGGTGGACTTGCGGGGGCGCGGGGGACACACCTCGCCTCAAAACGAGGTCGTCAGAAGTCGAGGTGCCATCCACAAAGTTATATAGACTTTGGGTCTTGGCATCACCGGCGCAGATCTCCCTCGGGATCAACCTCCTCCCCTCGTCATCCAGCCGAGGGAAGAAGCCCCTTCGCAAACCGGCCGGGCAAATTGGACTCCATCACCCGGGAAGTGGGAGCGCACCACCAAGGGCATGTGCGAATGCTGTCGTTCAGGAAGGCGCCTCGAGCCGGCCCAAGATACCGCCCACTCGGCGCCAGCGACGCAGTGGGACCACCCTCGGGGTTGTCCCGCCCCAGCGGCGGACGGTCGATGGGGCATCCTCTAGTCCGGAGATGACATGTACTCCGGCCCACAGGGCAGCGTGGCGGTGTTGTCTGCGACCCTGGCCCGGACCTCTCCGCCTCGTAACGCCGGCAAAAGATGGGCGTCGCCAAAACAAAGTAATCAAGAACGGAAAGCTACCAGGGATAAGGGGACGCACCGCGGCATGCCGCCGCCCGGCAAAGATGGCGTTAGGCCCGGGGGCGATCGACCCGAAGCCGCTCTTTCTCCTTCCCGGGGTCTCGCCCCGGACACCAGCCAACCGCCGGGGAGTGTTCAAGGCGTCGCACATCTCCGCATGCCGCCCCTCCCGGACCGGTCCCGCTCGTCATGAGCCTCCTTCGTAACCCGAAGGGATGGGTCCGAGCCTCCTCAAAATCGTGGCTCATCTCGGCCATGTCACCGCCATCTTGCCGGACTCCGGACTCCTGCCTGACGCCGGCCTCGAGGTCCGCCGGCCGGGACTCCCTTTTCCCTCGGCGGGGCGGCAAGCGGGAGGTCTCGCTACGGGCCTCGATCCCTCACTGAAGTTTGACCAAGGGGCATTCCGCGGGACGCGTTGGGCCGAAGGAGCTGGGACTTCCTCAGGGCGAGAGCCCGAGAGTCTGCAATGACAATACTACTCATCAAGACGCAAGCACAAGGACATGCAGGGGATCGCCACGTGGCCAAGATACGTTCCGCGTCGACTTCCAGGAGGCGGCCCAAGGGTCTCCCGATCCTCGCTAGGCCCTCGCGCCGGGACTTGATATGGGTCCTCCCACCAAGACCTCGGGGCGATCGCCGACAGCCGCGGCGGCACAGACTCGGGCATTTTCGCCCAGGGTCGAGGCTGGTATGACCGCCCCGGCGAAGGGGCGCCGAGGGGATACATCTCCCCACCACAGCCTTCCGCAGCTGGAACCCGGACCGAGAGGAAGTCGAGGGGCCCCCTGAGTCGACCACGAGCATCGTCCCCGTCATGGCCGAAGACGACGCCGCCAAGAGCCGCCTCAACCCGGGACGCGTGGAGCGCGGGAAGTCGGGTTGTATGCGGCTTCGCGCCCATGGGTCGGAGCCGGAGCAAGCGTGAGACTGCGCGCCTCCGCGCCGTCGAAGAGCCTCTTGCGAGAACTCCCGAACAAAGGGACCGCTCCCGAGGGGTGGGCGGCGCCGGACGACGGGGCGGCGCCACTTGCCTCGCACCGAGGGCGGGTGTCCCGTGGCGACCAAGCTCTCCGCGTGTCGATCACCCTACCGGGGGGCCAACCCACCATCGCCACCATGGGTGTGTCACCGCCGGGGCGCGCCTCGGCGGTCGGGTTTGGGACCGACCCCACTTGGGGGCCCTGGGTCGACACCAGGGAGGACTCGACGGCCCCGCGAGGCATCTTGACCGACCCCCTACTCCGCGCCGGCCAAGGATTGTGCACTCAGCCTTTAGGGCCTTCTTGGGGGTGCAAGGAAGCGGCCCCTCGTTTCCTAAAGTCAAGCCGCACGTCAAAACAGGGCAACCATACGCCTAAGAAAATCAAGATTGCAAAGGCTTAAAAGGAAACTCACGAAGCCCGGGGGATCGCCCCTCGCGATGACGAGGCTCTCGGGATGGTCTGCGACCTCGACGCCGCGACTCGACGCTGGCGCGCCGTATCCCCCACACGACGCAGAAAGACGCACGGGCCGGATCGACGGGGTCGCCGCTCGCCCCCGAACCGCGTTTTTCATGGCCGGGGTACCCGCGACAGAGGCGTCGATGGGGGGGTTCGCCCCCTTGACCTCGCAGAACCGGTTGCCATGGAGAGGGGCGAGGGCTTCCCACAGAAAGAGCAAATGGGGAAATAGAAATGAGAAAGCGGGGAGAGAGTCCCCTTCCCCCATGGCCTTGGGGGTTGTATTTATAGAGGGGTGGAGGGAGTACATTTTCCATCCGCCCCTTAGATTAGAAATTTACAAGCAGAGCCCTTACACTAGTTGAGTATTGGGCCTTTTACAAGGGGAAGGGTGGCGCACGCAAGATCCCTACCCCCAACAAAGCAGCCCTTAGCTACTAGGGTTTGGTAGGTACAACAAGACCTAGTCGCTAAAATAGGAAAAGGCCCATGAATACAAGCTTCCACCGGATGGCGAAGGCCTGAGGGTATATTACAATGATGAATTGTTCGTTGATTGCGGGAGGTCCCACGCCCGGCCTCCGCCTTCTTCTCGCTTGAGAGGGTCTTTGTCGCTCGAGGGTGGCTCTTCGCTGTTTGGGTAGTCGCGCCGCGAGGAGGTCGCCGCTCCCGGTGGTTCGGGTCGTTGGACGAGATGAACCGGAGAGTTGCCACGTGAGGCCGATGATGGTGCGAACATTGAGGTGGGAGGTCGATGATGTTGGTCCGACTCGATTCACCGCAAATGTCGATGTCGGTCACCGCGATCGATGGCGAGCCCCGCGGTCGGGCGTAGGCGAGGGTGCGCTGATGTTGAAGTCAAGGCGAGGCCCTTGCCGGGTCGAGGCGAGGGTGCGGATATCGCCGATGGTGCCGAGGCGCAGGCCCTGCCAAGTCGAGGAGAAGGTGGGGATGTCGCCGTTGGTGCCGAGGCGAGGGGTGCGGATGTCGCCGTCGGTGTAGTTGAATTTGCCGATGTCGCCGGATGTAGGTAGACGCCGGAGTTGTCCGTCTTTCCTACTCCGACTCATGAGTGGCAAGACATTTCCTTCAAAGTTGGATTGTTCCCCAATGCAGCACCTAGCCCCTTCTTGGCCTGCTTATGAGTAGGAGGGGCTTCGAGGCTAGTTGTTGATGTTGTTGGCGATAGAGTTTCGACGAGGCTTAAGCCGATGTTGTCAGATGTCGAGGCCCAGCCCCCGCCGATGCTCTTGGCGAAGGTGTGGTTGGTGACGCCCGGTCGGAGGTCAGCCCTTCACCAAAGATGTTGGCGAGGGTGTAGCTCTAGTTGCCGATGTCGCCGTAATGTTGGTAGACGCCCGGTTGTTCGTCTTTCCTACTCCGACTCATGAGTGGCGGGCAAGACATTTTAGGTAGAATTGGCCTCCAATGCTGCCCCCTAGCCCCTTCTTGGCTGCTGCTTATGAGTTGGAGGCGAATGCATGATCGGTTGTCGAGGTCGAAGGTGAGCGGCCCTTTGCCAAAGCTTTGTTGATGTCGCCAAGTCAAGGGCGCAGCCTTTCGCCGAAGGTTTGTTGAAGTCGCCGTGGGTCGGAGGTGAGGCTCTTGTAGAGGTTGGATTGATGTCGCGAAGGTGATGTCGACGCCGCCGTAGCTCCGAGGCGCAGGCCCTTGCGAGGTTTGGCCGATGTCGCGAGGTGATGTCGACGCCGCCGCAGCGGGAGGCGAGGCCCTGCAGAGGTTTGGTCGATGTCGCGGGAGGTGATATCGACGTCGCCGTAGTCGGAGGCGAGGCCCTTGCGTAGGTCCCACGATGTCGCTGAGGTGATGTCGACGCCGCCATAGTCTGAGGCGAGGCCCTTGCGCAGGTTTGGCCGATGTCGCGAGGTGATGTCGATGTCGCCGTAGTCGGAGGCGAGGCCCTTGCAGAGGTTTGGCCGATGTCGCGGAGGTGATGTCGACGTCGCCGTAGTCGGAGGCGAGGCCCTTGCGCAGGTTTACCGATGTCGCGAGGTGATGTCGACGCCGCCGTAGTCGGAGGCAAGGCCCTTGAGGTTTGGTCGATGTCGACGCCGCCGAGTCGGAGGCGAGGCCCTTTTTCTCGAGGATTGGCTGAGCCGGGCGAGGTCGACCGCTTCACCCCGAGCGGGGCCAATCCTTGTGCTTGCCTCGTTGCCGATGAGGGCTAGGTGCCTCCACCCAGCCCCTTTTCGCGAAGGTGTGTCCTTGACATTGCTTTGTTCGGGAATAACTCCTACATGCATTAATTGTGACGTGAATTCATATTTATATCGAAGGCGGTGAGTGTTTTTCCACGGCGATGCCCCACACACTTTTTTTTTAGGCTCGCGCTTAAATCGGGAGGTAGTGAGAAACTTTTTCGCAAATGACGCCCTATTCTCTCTTTAGCGAGGCTCTCGCTTAAATCGGAGGTAGTGAGAAAACTTTTCCGCAAATGACACCCCCTATTCACTTTAGCGAGGCTCGTGATTTAAATCAAAGGTAGAAAGAAAAACTTTTGCATGCTCGAAGGTGCGAAGTTTCTACGAGCCGTTGTCGGAGGTGCTAGGGTGCCCGACTTCTTGTTTATGCTTGAAAACGTGAATTTTTTTAGCGGAGGTTTGTCGAGCCGGGCGAAGTCGACTACTGGCCCGAGCGGGGCCAATCCTTGATCCTTCAAGACGCCGATGAGGGCCGGGTGCCACCACCCAGCCCCCTTTCGCAAAGGTTTGTCCTTGACATTTCTTTTTGTATCCGGGGAAATTCCTGCATGCATTAATTGGGGGTATTGCCTCATTGAAAAAATTTTTTGCGACCCTTCAAGTAGAAAAAAAAAGAGTGCAGCCCCTAGTGTCTCATAATTTCTTACACAACCCCTTGTTTTTCATATGCGCCAAGATGCGTAGTAGTCCTCGCAACAAGAAGCTATTTTCAAATATCGAAAAAATCATAAGTTTGCTTTTTGCCCCCTATCGAAGCTGCCGGGCGCCCGACTTCTTTTGCGCCTCCGCTGCTGCTCATACTCTGAGAGCGCTGGGCGTTTTTGCGAGCCCCGGGCGGAGGTGCCGTGGTGCTCGGCTTCTTTCCGCCCCGCGTGGCTCATACTCTGAGAGCTGGGCGTCTTTTTGCGAAGCCGGGCGCGGAGGTGCCGTGGTGCCCGACTTTTCTCCACGCCGCTGCAGCGACGGTGGTTGAGATGCTTATGAATGATGCTCATGGATGCTATAGTATGATGAATGAGAATGTATGATGAATGAGAATGTGTGATGCATCTATGAGAAGAGCTTTCAGCAGAATAGTTGCGAGGGTAAGTAAAGCATCCATGTAGTGAAAATGTGACATATAAGTCACACATGTATTTGAGTGAGTCGACTCAAATGATTTATTCCCTGCATAATCAATTGAAACTGTAAAGAGCTTCACATATTAGAGAATAGTTTGTTTTGCATCCGCAAGTAATTCCTAGAAACTGCAAGGTAGTTTGCCATATGGGGCCTTCGACATGTGAGAGAAGTCCTAATATTGCAAAGCAGTACTGTGAGTATATTAAGTTTGAATAGTGCTAATAATAGAATATTACCTTGTGAATAAAGGGAACCAGACCAAATACGTAGAAGTCCTAATAATAGGTTAGTTTGAGAGGGTAAGAATATACTCACAAGTGTTGGTAATCTGCATGTTAGCACAGTATAATAAGTTTGATATTTCTAAAACTTGAAATTTTCCGTTAGGGGCTCTAAAATTTAAGCATGTTGTGAAGGTATTGACAAACCGCATTTAATGAACACCGGTCACACAGCAGAGGTTGAGCACACAAGTGAAGGTTTTCCCATATGGGACATAAGAAGTTCAGAGCGGGGGGATGTTTTAAGGTATGGTCACTTTAGCCATTACTTATTGCTTGACATCCGCTCATTCGAAAATGTAGTGCAGCAGCTGCTCGCGGATGTGGCTAAGGTAAGCTTTTACCTTGTGAAGGGTAGTGACCGCATGTTAAGCACCATGTGGTTTATACTTCGCGATGGGCTAAAAATTGCTGCCAGATCGTATTGTGAGCTATTTGACCAATGAGCTGGTCGATAAGTGAAATCAATTCGTGAGCTATGAAGATTCATTTATATATATTCAACGCTAGGCCAGAAGTTAAGCAAGTAAGCAAGCACATCGTAGGCCATAATAAGAATCTTTGCTGAACTAGGTGCTGGATACTTAGCTCTCTTGTTGATTGGTCCCTTCGCGTGGGATGAGGAGCTCCCTGGAGGCGCGAGAAGTACTGACCAAGGGTGCAGCAGATGAGGCTTTGGTGAGGGAGGCTCCGCTGCCTGGCCGGCGAGGGTAGCTCCGCCCAGCTACGACGAGGGGGTCTTGGCCTGGGTAACCACGTTGCACCGCGCGCTCGGGTTGCTCCAAGCCCCATGGACTTGCGTCGGTGCCCGTAGCCAGGGTGGCTGGTCACCATGAAGGTAGCTTCGTGGTCCACCCCGCGGTGTTGCCCTGCAAGTTCTTACAAGCTTGGGTGTAAAGTGCACCTTACAAGAAAAAGGGTGCTGGAAGCCAGCACATGGGTACTTCGATATATGTGTGCGTTCGTCGAAGGACAAGACTTAGTCATTTGAAAGCACAAGTAGAAATGTAAAGTTTGATGCTTTGGTATATTGTATATATGTGAAGATAAGAATAGTGCACGTGGAGAGGACTCACCAGAGGGTTCAGAACCTGCAACACAGTGAATCAATTGGCCTCGCATGCAGGCGAAGGTCAGTTCATGAATAAATATGATAACTTATGTCAGCCGAGTTTGTTTTTTTTTTTTTTTGTTTTTTTTTGTTTTTTTTAAAAAAAAACATGGTGAATAAACAGCCTTAAGTTGGCACCATAGGCCACTAAATTTCCTCCAGCGAGGGTACCCAATTGGCGTTGTGCCCTGCGGATAGCTGCGAAGGTTAGTTTGGAAAAAAGTGAAAGCGACTAGTTGCTCATAACGTTTTCTCTTTTTTAGTAGTTAGATTTATGCCCCGGCTCCAGCCTACAAGATGCTTCAGTGTATAAAGTATATGTGCCTCGATGCAAGTATTAGAGGAAACGTGTAGAATAACTTATCTTTTGGGAAGGCCAGCAAACAATGGACTTTTCCTTGGTGAGCCTGCAGGACGTTCGCGCCCGGCGTCGGACTGGCCTCCGCTGGTGAGCGATCGAGTACTTTGGTGCTCTCGAAGCTTCTTCGTGGAGCGAGGGTCGGAGGGGACGAGAATTGCTGCCCGGCCGTGGCCAGGGTCTGGCGATGATTGCTCTGCTTGGCCGCGACGACGACGATTGCTCCACCCCGAGGGGACGAGAATCGCTGCAGGCCGACCACCGCTGTGACGGTCCTTGGCCTGCTTGTTATGTGTAAAACGAGGCCTCGTCGAGTGGGCCTGCGTAATGTTTTGTTTTGTCTTCCGCTCATGCTGGCTTCGCTCGGTGTGTGGACCTTCGCATGGGGTGTGCTGGGCCTCGCTCAAGTATCACTGCAGCGGCGGACAACAAGAAAAAGACACCTCCGAGCACGGAAATCGTTAGTCTGCCTCACGGGGTCTCCGCCCGCTGGTGCCAAAAGTGTGGGTTCACCTATAACACGGATTCATACTCCTTGATTTTTAAGATTATGGCCACACGATGCGAGAGACGAGGGTAATACCTTTATTACGGGGAGGTCACCCTGCAAAAATATACAAACGACATATATGATTTGATATATGCGCCATGCCATGCGGAGGTGCCTCGAAACATGTGGCGTGAGCCAAGGCTTGATGAACTGAACTGGGCCAGCCGCGCGGTAGCCTTACGGTCACGGACCTTCGCTGCACAGCCGCATACCGCCACTGCGCGGCGAGGGTAATGGAAACAAACTAGTTTTTTTTTTTTAGGCTGCTGTATTGACTAGATATAAGATTTTTTCCAATATTGACCACATATATGCGTGTGCTAGCTAGGATGAGAATATTGCGAGGGTCCATTAGACCATATATGTTACTTAGCTCTGTTTTGGGGACAGCGAGGGTTGCGACGTACGAGGGGCCAGCCTGGTCGCTGCGAGGGATGCTGAGTTTGCCCGTGGCGAAGGTCCCGGTGAGAGGATTGATGCGTGATGACCATTTGATGGATCCTGCGGAAGCCAAGTGATGTATGTGTCCGACAGGATTATATATATATACTACTGTGTATAAGCACGTCCGATACGCTATCGTCATACCTCCGCAGTTGTTCAGTTGAGTGTGAGAGACAAGAAGTGGTTAGTCGCGTTAGACATACCAGTAATAATATATGTGCGTGGGATTGATATGAACCAGGCGTTTGGATTTTCTTATGATACAACCTGAAAAGAAAATGCGAGGTTCTGTTTCTGGGAGCACCGTCGACCGTGGAGGCGATACCTCCGACTAGTGCGTGCGCGGGATCTGCAAGTGGGCCTTCGATGGACTACGTGAACGAGCAGGAGCGCCATATAATAGAGTTTGGTCAGTAGGAATAAATACACATGCTTAGAATACTTAGCTAGCTTTTCATGTCGGAGGCTCATAGTCCCAGGCGGAGGTTGCTCTGATTTGGAGGCCAACGCACGAAGGTGTCCGGCTTGTACGGTTGCACCCGACGTCGACGATGTTGCTCAGGCCCAGACGAGGGCGCTGCTCCATAATTCGATGAGGTAGCCTGACGACGAGGGTCGTGAGGAGTGTGGCTCGGACCCGTTCTGACGAGTATGGCTCCCACACTTAAGGTCGGCGAAGGTGCCGTTGGCCGAGGTGTCGACGATGTCATCTCGGACTCGGGGCATGCGAGAGGTCGCCCCGAACGACCTCCGCGAACTAGCTTCGCAAGCCGGCTCTCGAGCGCCTGGTGGATACTCGAGCATGGCACAACATGGTCACCTCGAGGGTTCAGCGTGGGCCGCTTAGCCTGGACGCGGCGAAGGTCTGGCTTGCGCTCGCGCTGGCCGAGGCTCGCTCGGTGGAGGTGCCCAGCAATCAACTGCGATGGTAGTCCTCGTTGGCGGCAAGGGGAAAATTGTTAGTCACAACACAGGCATATGAATGATCCATGTATATATACAGCTACCCATTTAATGGAGCATCGATGCATGTTGGCAGCCGCATGCGCGGAGGTAGCACTCATGGGCGAATGCCTGATTTGCTGCAGATTACATGTGGGCGAACGATACCCTCGCAGTAGCTGCTCACATGCACCCTCCGCTGCTCTCCGCTGCTCATCCGTCGGAGCTACCGACCCAGAACGTGGCATCGCTTGTAGCTTCGGCAGAGACTTTTCGTTAGAGCTGCGCCCGACCCTCGCGGGCCATCGCCTGCCTCCTGCTCTGCGGAGGTGTGAAAAGCCAACTAGACTGTACGAGTAAATAACTGAGTCAAATACGGAACGAGATATGATGTGACAGTAATAGGACAGATGTGGTTGAGCAGCGAAGGTGCAAGATTTCTTCCAGCGAAGGTGGTTTGTTTTGTGACTTTTGATCGGTCCCCACGGACGGCGCTAACTCATAACCGTGATTCGCCCTGACTCGCAACCTAAGGTTGTCATGAGGGGGCGCAGGGCTTCCCACAGAAAGAGCAAATGGGGAAATAGAAATGAGAAAGGGGGGAGAGAGTCCCCTTCCCATGGCCTGGGGTCAGATTTATAGAGGGGTGGGAGGGAGTACATTTTCCATCCGCCCTTAGATTAGAAATTTACAAGCTTAGCCCCATACACCAGTTGAGTATTGGGCCTTTTTACAAGGGGAAGGGTGGCGCACCCAAGACCCCTACCCCAACGGGCCGACTCCTCCCTTCGAGCCTCACCCGCGGACACCGGGAGGTGCCTACATGGCCAACGCCAATGGTCCCCGAGGACTGGCCGAAGAGCCCTCGGGCGACGGGTGTCCGCTAGCCCCACGACGCCGCTCGCCGGCTCAGAACGGCCCCGACGGCGGGAGCCCCATGGCTCGGTATCCGGATCCCGCCATGTCGTCATCCGACGAAGTTCACGCAGAACGGGTCCTCCGGATCCTCGCCCTTTGGTGGTCGAGGTGTCAGGTGACTCGCCCCGCCGTCGCCGCCGGCCCGACGCCCGCGAGCCACGTTCTCTTCTTCTTCTCCTCCTTCTTCAACGCGCCGGCCGCAGCGTCGTTCCGGCACGCACGGTTCGCCGCCCGGCGATCTAAGATCCAATGCCGACAAAGTGAGGGGAGTCCCGTAATCCAGACGGCCCCGCAGAAGAAAGAGTGAGAACTCGCCATGGCGACAATGCACCTAAGCAATGCAAGGACACCGAAGTCAAGAAGCACTTACCAGTGGGAGATATACCCCGGTTAGGGCGCATGGGGATCTCGGGATACGTGTCGGGGTGTTGGACCCCAACGCATCCCTCACCCTCTTGGCCGGGCCATCGGTGGAAAGCGAAGGCCCGACATCCGCACGCACCAAGACCGGCGGCCCCGGGGTCATCCGCACATGAGCAAAAGGGCGAGCCATCAACGGCAACACCCGACGCCGATGGAAAGCGGCGACCACGGCAAAGAGCATTCACGTCCTTCCTGAGCCGCAGGACCGCCCGCCTTAGGCCCTCCAACCGATGATGATCCTCCGAGGGGGACCCCGCCCACTTCGCGGGCGATGCTTGAGGACACGCCCGGTGTACACCGGGAAGCGCGTTGCTCGTCATTATTGGGAGGTAGAACCACCGATCTTGCCACCCCTTTGTCTGGAGGAGGTGAGCTTGGAGACGATGTACCCATCGCTCGATTCGGCTCACGCTCCGAGGAGACTTTGAGCGCACAACCTCCCACGCGTAGCGCCCTCGTGGTTGGCCCTGCGTGACCGAGGCGGTGGTAAGGTCCGCCTTGAAGAACCACAACCGAGAGGTCCCAATGCGGCTCGATCCCCGTGAATCCCTCACAAAGGGTGACGAAGATGGCGGCCGGGGGAGATCGAGTTCGGGGCGACATGATGAAGCTCGATTTCATAGTAGTGGAGGATCGCCCGAATGAACCGGCCCGCCAAGATACCGGCCGCGCCGGTGAAGATCCATCAAGCTCACCATGTAGCCATCGAGGGTTAGGCTCCTCCTCGGCCCAACCGGAGCAATCCACCCGGCCGCGCTTCATCGGTGCGGGGGGAAGAAGCCCTTCATCGACGAGACGCAGGAGTTTCTCCTCCGCCGCCGTCCCTCGGCCACGGCAAAGCATCGAGCACCTCCCTCACGCCGTCACCGCTACCCGATCGCGCCATGGATGAAAGGGAGGCGAAGGGTGGCAACCGCTAGCAACCCCGATCACACGAGCACGAGGCAAGTGAATCTCTCCCTTAATCTCTCCCACACTATCTCTCTATCCCGATTTTGCAGCAAGAAGGCAAGAAGGCGATGGCAAAGAGCAAAGGGAGCAACTATCGCCGCCGCAAGAACCCCCATATTTATAGGGAAGGGAAGGCAAACCGCCGGCCGGGCAATCAAACCGACCCTGGGAATGGACGGCCCATGATGGAGCGAGAACCGCTCATCCAACGGCCAAGCCGCGCGGTGGAACCGTCGGGCGATTAATGCACCTTGACGGAGCCCTCGATCTCCGCCTCGACAAGAAGACGTAAGGTCGCGTCCCATCGATCGCTGCAACAGGGGCCGCGCCACCAGGCGTGGCGACTAGACGCCTCGCCTTCCGTCGGGTAAAACCGTCCGGCCACCCATATCCAAGAGGCACCCGACCACGAGGGGGCAAAAAAAGTCCGTTAGCGGTTCCCGCCCCGGCGGAAACCAAACGAGCCTCGGGCCGACACACCCCACGTTCCGCAGGTTGCCGGGCCCATGAGGGTTTTTCTGACGTCGCCTCATGATAACCCGAGCCGAGGGACGGAGGGAAATGCACAACCAGCCTATACCGGGCCCCAGGGGCTCTCGGATTCCTGAACGTGTTTAAGGCCCCGCGGTGTCGCTTATAGAGATGTCCCATCCGTGGGAGGGCCCACAGGCCCTCGGGGTTGGTCCGCCCAAACCCCGGGATCCGTAAGTGGTCCGCAGGTTCTCATGGGGTGAATCCTCGATCACATAGCCGACCCTTGCTCCGGCAAGGGCGGGCACCCGCTTAAAACAGCACCCGCTACAACGCTCACCGGAGCACGACACATTCGGCTTACAGGGCATTGTGGCGTGTCTCCCCTCCACCTCCCTTTCTGGGAGGGCGACAGAGGAGTGTATGATCAAAGTCGAGGAGGCCTGGGTCGACCTTGCGCAAATAAGCGCGGGCCTCGGCTGCCCACTCAAAAATGAACAGACTCGCATAAATAAGCGCAATTTAAGAGTGTTTTAGTCTTGCCAGCGTGCGAGATATAAAAAGACCTCGAAGGAATCCGCCATTCCATTCGAGGCCTGGGGCTACCCCAACGGAGCGCGCTCACAAGCACACCCATTGTAGACAAACCACCCCGAGAAACAACAAGGTGGCGAACGGCGGAACCCCGGGCGAGTCCACACTCGCCGGGGCTCTGGGGCTATTGTCGGGGACCTAAATATTGGGCCCCGAGACATTCTCCAAACTATGAGAACGCCGGCCCCGCCAAGGCCCAAAAACCTAGCCCGCTATCATCCCGCACGGAGGGGCGGCCCGACGGACGATGGACCGAGCCATTGGCCACGACGCTCACATGACGACGAAATGGGCCCACAAACGGCCCACAAAGCGGCCCAAATGGAATCACCACGACGCAAAGAGCTTATTACGCCACGAAGGACAAGGTCAGGACCTCTACAAAACAACGAACCATGACGTTCCACGTCGGCAATGGCTAAACCATGGCTCGGACTCGACCACGCATCTCCGTTTTCGTCCGAGGTGGCCTAGCTCACCCGGCCGGGAGAAATCTCAGCTTCGTCCGAGGGTGGCCAAGCTCACCACCCCGGGCGCAAAAACTCCGCCTCGCCCGAGGGAGACCAGCTCTCCATCCTGGGTGAGGCAGCTTCAACTAGCCCGTCTAGGGTCGCCGACCCTCGGGCGTGGGGGAGGTTCCGTCGGGAGGAAGGGAAACCCGCCGCATTCAATGCGATTACGCACGGCGAGGCGCCGGTGCCATCGATTACACCCGATCCAAATCGAACTGCCGAATCGTCTCCCCAATCCGACCGATGGGACACAAAGCCGAAACCAGTGGCGTGCTACGCCACCCGGCGACGGGAAACCAGGATGACACCGTTCATTTCCAGAGCACCGTCAAACGCCACGTTGGCCGGACCCTCGGGCACCTTGACACGATAGCCAGCGACCTGCGGGACCGGCCCCGCCATGCGGATTGTGAGGGGCGCCTCACGAGACCCTCGGGGCGCCTGTGGGGCGACACGTCCACCATCGGATCCGGACGCGTGTCTTCGCCAAGCAACATCCAAGCCGGCCAACCCCTCGGAATAAGACATGCAAACGGTGCGGCCCGGGAATTAGCCACCTAGGCGTCCACCTGTATAAACATTATCTCTCCTTCTCCTATAAAAGGGGAGTAATGCCTCATTAGGGAGGATTCGATCTTTTCGACTCAACTCCGGTTCACACGGAGGAAACCGCACACCACCACCACCATAACCACGATCGTGGGGCTTGAGACCGCGTCGTCTCCCCGCGCCCGCTGTAAACCCCTACTGCGAGGCTCACCTTTGAGCGCGAGGTAACACGAGGCGAGGACACACCCCGGGCGGGCGTAGGGCCCGTTGGCTGAACGGGATAAACCGCTGCGTCCCGTGTCCATCTTGCGCTCGCCATTGAGGGAGGGGGCACCACGGCTTATAAATTCTTTATTGCCGACACCCGAGGCACCCATCGTTCCTCGAAAGCGCCGACACTAACCAAATAACGTTGTCACACCAATGCATGCATTGGTAAGGCAACATCTGTTAAACGGTGTTTCGACATGGCAAACGCTGTCACGCCCACTCGTTGGCGTGCAATATTGTTTATCGTGCCACATGGAGTGGCGTGACAAGACAAAAATAACATGAAAATTGTAGATCTACAATTTTATATTTTTGAGTGTTTTTTTTTCATTTTAGGAGCATAATAACCACGTACTAGTGGTAGTCGTATTAGAAAAAATATTATTTTTCATGGTTTTAAAAAAAAAAAAAAAGAAGATACATTTTGCATGAAAGTTGTAGCTCGCAATGAGATCTATATTTTTATAGTTTTCAGTTTTTAGATTTAAGATCGTTAAGATGCAGAAAAGAATAATATAGAATTTCAGCAGTATAATAATCATGTACGAGTTTACCGCGCATTAGAAAACTACTAATATCGTTTGTGTATGGTGTCGATTTGTCGAATGAAGATACACACATATTGCCATATGCGGCGACCAGGGTGGCAAGGAGTCCCCTGGCGCAGCGGTGCGAGGGAGCTGGGAGCCGCCCCCGCGGCAACGTCCGCGAACAGGAGGCGGGGTCAGGGAGATGCGGAGGGCGTCGCCTTCGCCGTCTCCGGCGAGGGCCCGGGGTCTCCGCCGCAGCGGTCGTGGTATTTCTGCCGGCCGTATTCACGGGGATGTTCTCCCCGCTTGGCCACGCCTTCCCTTCTCTCTTCTCGGTGAGCCCCCTTTCCCCTCCCCGCTGTTGCGCCATTTGATTTGAGCAGACGTAGTGTCATATCGTCGGCTTGTTTAGTTGCTTCGTGCGTTTCTGTTGCTAATTTGTGGCGCCTTGGTAAACCCTTGCCCTTTGTTTAGCGGGAGCATTTTAGGGGGATTGATGTGGTTGTACCTGTAGAGAAATGGCGTGGCAAAACTCACCAAAATTTAGTTGTCTTTAGTCGATTACACGCCATTTCAAAGGAAGTGCAAAACTAAGACCTTCATGGAAACTAACTGAACTATAAAGCCACTATCTAAAGAGCTGACTCCTTTGTTTCTGGTGAATTGTTCTGTAATAAAATGTTGTATTTAATTTTGGAATTTTGCACGTGTCAATGTTTTGTTCCAATATTTTGCAGGAGTGGAATGCCCCTATGCCAATGCTCCCGATGCCGTTGGGTAGAATTGGGCAAACCCAATGCTTCCCCATGTCCAAACCCAATCACTTTTTGTCCACCCCGCACCCTCCCCATACCCACATTTTCTTTAATTACCCATACCCAGTAGATAATTGGATAAAATGTATGGGTATGGGATTATCAGAATACAGTAATGTGTTAGCTAGCGTGGCAGAGCTTTGACTTGTGAAGCAAAGGTAAGCAGACGATGCGATTCGAAAATAAGCAGTTACAACTCGTCCGCCGGCTGCCGCATTATTTTATAATAACATTATATTACAAAATACTAAAAAATAATAACAAGATATATCCAAAACAAGTCTCTGAAAGCATACGTATAACACAGCCTAACACATGGCAGTTCATTCAGACATTTCCACAAACACAACGCAGACACCAGTTCTCCTTCATCCAGAACGCTAGTGTAATCCAGAACGCAGACACCACCAGGAAGTCAAGCAACAGGTTGCACGCATCGGAGCAAACTAAGAAAACAGCGTGAGAGAATCCGGCACGAAGGGAACAACGAGCGAGCAGCGAGCCTTACCTGGGCGAGTTGTCGGCTGGGGCGGGGAAGGATCTCGCTTGCGCCGCGCCGCCGCGCTCTGGTGGTTCGCGACCTTGATGGACTGCGTCGGGTACTGCAACGTGGGCGGCGACGAAGGCGAGGAGGAGGACGAGGAGGAGGAGGGTGACTGCGACGTTGCGGCGGAGGAACACGAGGACGACGGCGGTCACCGCGACGTGTTGGTTTCGTCGGATGGGGCGGATCCTTTCGGGTGGGAAGTGGTGGTCAGGTCGCCGCTGCTGTGGCCTCTTAGCCCAAGGGCGGTTTCGGATATGGGTAGGACGCGGCGGTACCGGAGGAGCCCGACGGCGACGGCGCTCGGCAGCGGACGGCGGCGGTGGACAACGGGTAGAAATAGTTAACGACACACGTACCCTCCCGTACCCTTTTCGAAACCGGGTATACCCATCCTCTATCTGATGAAAATGGGTACATCCATACCCTACCCATTTTATGCGGGTGTGGACATGGGTAACGGATATCCACATCCAGTGGCAACGGGACCAATGCATCCTTCTCTTTTAAATGAGGCTTTGCGATGGGCAGTTGTGAGTACATCTCTGTCCGATGAAAACTACCGTCGTTGTGGTTGATTATATTTTACCATATGTTTTGTTGCAGACAGACAAACAAAAGACAGAGCTATGGTCACTCTTGCCATATCAGGGGTGGAAACCATGCTTAAAGCCATCTTGTTGAAACAGTAAGTTGCTTCCTTTCCATGATGAAGAAATATTTGACGTGGATGAGCTGACCGCAGGCACCGATCAGACACTGCGCGGCTTTCGAGTCAGATGAGGCTGTTTGGGCCGATAACTTGAAGCACCGGGGTGAATGCAGCCAGGAAGTTGGCATGGTACCAGATGGTGTTGTAGATGATGTTTGAGGCAGGGTCCATGGGTCCGTAGCAGTAACCGGCCCGGCCTGAGCGAGCTGCGGTGGAGGTGAGAGCGCAACTCGCCGCATGGTAACCTGGCAAGCGCCTTCAGGTAGAATCCGTGGATGGTGTCAAGGAGCACCATTCGCAAAGATCGGGTGTGTTGATATGGCATACTGGCGATGGCGAGGTTGGTGTATGGAGCCCGTAGAGCAGCAAAATCCCAGGATACGGCCAGGCCAGGTTGGGATCCACGTTTTTTGAACGGGGAACAGCAGGTGCTCTGCCTTTTCATTATAGATAGAAGTGGAGAGTAATAATTACAAGCTTGTCCTAGCAAAAACTGCCAAGAGAGTGAAAAACAAACTAAACAGAAGAGCGCTATGTACAAAATAAAACTGAACTGCAACCTAGCCTGCTAGCTGTGGAATGTCTCCATGGCGTCCTGAACATCGCCACATCCTGCCTAATCAGGGTGGCGAGTTGAGTTTCTAGCATCGCCTTGTTGTCATAGACTCGTCGACATCGCTCCTTCCAGATGTTCCATGTAGTGTAAGTGATCACTTGATTTCCGCCCCTGTACTGAGAAGATCAGACCACCATGATTTCAAGTTTGTGACGGGCTGCTGTGGCTGAATATTTTGCTGACCCGTTTGCTGCTGTATTAGCTGCCATACTCGCTAGGAGTAAGAACAATTGGCCACCATGTGCGTCATCGATTCATTCCTCGTCCTACATAGTTGGCATACCGGATTCGCCTGTCCTCCGTGCTTGATGATTCGATCTGCTGTTAGAAGCTTCCTTTGCAATAGTAGCCATAGAAAAAACTTGCATTTATTTTCCACCTTTGATTTCCAAATTTTTCCCCATTTGTAATCCTGTATGGACCCTTTGAACTGCATCATGTATGCCGAACGTGAGGAGTATTGGCCATTAGCTGAAAAGAGCCATTTCATTTGGTCTGGCTGCGAGCTGAGTTGAAGCCCCCTCAATTGCTGCCACAACTCAACAAATTGTTTAAGCTGTGCACTGTTTGTCACACGTCTGAGCCCCTTCATCCAACTTTTTTGGTCCATCGCAGCCTGGACCGTCTGATTCTTGCGCCATGCTAGAAGGTAGCAAAGTGGCGCTATGGGATCCACGTTGTCATCGAGCATATCGTTTTGAGTGCGAGGGCCGCCTTGACGGCCGGGGCGGACGCCGGGGAGTTGAGAGAAAAGCGCAGCATCATGCCGCGGTCGGCGACGATGATGCGGGCGGCGGAGAGCATGTCGGCGTCGGCGAGGAGCAGGTAGCGCACGGCCTCCCACTCGGCGAGGTAGGGAAAAACTAGAGTAGGAAGGCGATGAGACCCTGCATCGAGAGGCGGGCCATCTCGGCCAGCTTCTCATCACGACGGAGCCGTTTTCCCGGCGGTCGGAGGTGGTGCAGATGGTGTTAACCATGATGTTGGAGACGGGGTCGAGGAGGCCAATGCAGACGCCGAGGAAGCGCGAAAGCGTCCCAGGCCTCCCGTGCACGGCGAGATGGTGCTGCGCCTTTGTGTACGAAGACTCCATCTTGGACAGGAACCATGCTTCCGAGTGCTCACGACGACGACGCTTGGTGTCGGTCAGCCCAACAAAGAAAAACGCCCATAAAATGAGGTGCGCGTGATGTGGGCCCAAGAAGGAAACATGGGCCGGAATCCGCCTCCGTTTTGGATGGCCGGCGGCCTTTCATCACTTGGCTTCGTTTGGGAAACAGGGATCCCCAGAGAAGCCCCGCCCGGGGTGAAATTAACTAATCATTGCTATTTCTGGCTAATGCGCAGCGAGCATACATGAGTTGCTGGTTTTCTATTTGCTACAACGCCGGGGAGCGACGCCCCCGCTCGCATGGCGAGGCCGGGGAGTGACGCCCACTCCTCCGAGGCCGGGGAGTGACGCCCAGGGAAGGGCTGCGCCGGTACCTCGCGTGGGCACCAAATTTGAGCCGTTCACAGTAACATGCGGGATAACACCCGCGGAAAGGGCCGGGATTATCCAAACGAGGCCTCGGCTTTGTTTGGCAACCGGGGACCAAAACTCACGTGAGAAATACACCACGCCGGTGTTGGGTGATCCGCGCGCGCCCACTCGATCCCCTTGACAGGCACCAACCCAATCCTTTTCAATCTCTTCCCACGTTTTTGGATATTCTGTGACTTGGAGATCCACCGTTACAAATTTGGATATTGGAAATATGGCATCGGAACTTTTGCATACACTAAAATATCCCGTTCTCTACGTATGGACCCTAGTTGCTGGTGTACGAGCACTATGTTTATTTCCGTAGAGACGGAAGTGCCCCTGTGCTCATGCAAGTAGGACGACAGCTGCGTGCTCTGTTCTGCCCCGTGGCCTTCCTCAATCCGCTGCCTCACCGCCGCTGCCCGTGCATATTTGGCTGCCGAAACGACTGACAAGGAACCGGGCAATACCTTTGCATATTTGGCGTAGACCTCGAACATCCCAATGACGACGCAGTGCATCGAAACTCCATGTCCACAGGTTGAGGCCCTGCTCCATAATGTCCATGTACTTCGTGGGTCCTTGAGCTCCATGGCCCAGCAGTGCGTCCACATGAGCGGCCGCTCGTCGAGGCTGGTGAAGCGAATCAAGGCCGCCTCCAGCTCGGGTCTCCTTAGCGTCGGCGCGGCCACGCCCTGGAGGCTGGCCGTGCGCCGTGTCCGCAGCGCCGCCGCGCGCGTCAGGTGCAACTCTGGTCCTTTGACGGGATGCGGCGCCGTCGGGTGTGGAGCGATCATGTCCATCAGCACGGGGACATCACCGACGAGATACGCATCCTCGGCGGCACAACGGCCGCGTCGTCGTCACTGCTTTTTTTTTTTTTTTTGATCAAAAGGAAACTTTGAATTCATTACTGATCAACACCAGGTATGTCCCCTGGAAACTAGTTCAGATACAAAACACGGTGCTTCACTCATGAACACATGAGAACCCGAGGTGATAACACACGCACCATAAGCAGCCATACAATCAGCTACCTTATTACAGATCCTAGAACAAAAAGAGATTCTACAATTGTTAAAGTGAAAATACAAAAGGTGCAAACAAGGTTGCAGTGCATGATCTAAATCTGCAAAGATTCATCTCATCTATAATTTAATAGAGCATTTTGTACAAAGTTACAAACAAGGTAGCAAAATTAAATATATTTGTTGGTCTTCAAACTACAAGCTAACACATACTGCAACCCCGCTTCCTTTTTGTTTTGGGCAATATTGCAAAACAAATCTTTCATTCATCACCTGCAAAGCAAGAATCAAAGGAAACCTCGTTAACTCTTAACTCACACAAACCAAAGAAAATCAACGACAAACAACAGCTAATAGGCCAATTCAAACTACTCTTCTGACTTTCTAAGAGCTTGCAACTCTGATAGAATCCAATACAGTCCAGACTGTGTTAGCAAAGGCTGATAGGCCCATTGAAAAACAGAAAACAGAGAAGGAAACATAGAGTTGAGCGAACTCACATATAATAGATTTAATTTAATTTATATATATAACATGATAAGCTAGTTCATGCTACACAATGCTCAATATATCCATGTGATAGGTCAATAACTAGTCTCAAATTTCAAGAAAGCAAATTTTAAACAACAAAATAAAAATGACACTGAGCATACAAACATCCAAGTGGTTAATTTCGGAAGCTTGTTTAAAAAAAGCTGAAGCTTTTCAAATGATTTTCCATGAGATCTTTACTTAATGACAAACACAACAATGGCCACCCACACCCAGTTCCCATCTACCATTTATTACTTAAAACTGAAATGTACATCAGGCACAAAAAAAGGCAATCATGCTCTGCGTCATGAGGCTCACATTCAAAAATGGGATATCAAAGATGTACTAAAACCCAAGTAAACAGATAGACATGTTGGACAGATGGGAGAAGGAAATAGAACAAAGCTAAACCTCTTATTGTCATCCCTTACTGCCAAATGAAAGCTGAGGCATTATATGGTGATCCTATGCACTGAATGAAACATAAAGGACAAGATGTAAACAATTCAAAAATCATTTCTCCTACCAAGAGTGAACTACAGTGAAGCAAAAATACATTGAACTCTCTGAAAAAACAGTGACTATAGCTACCACTATACTACTGCTCCTATCATCACACGTTTACACAAACTACTGTACATATTAGCAAGCTTCAGCAAACATACTACTGACCAACTAAACTATGAAACCAAAATTCATTGTAACTTTTGACCAACTGAACTATGAAACCAAAATTTGAAGCCTTCACAGTTATTGGCTTACAACCAAGCACCAAGGTTGTAACTGTGTGCATCGGGCTGAAGACTGAAACTCTACATGTAATTGATATTTATTGGATCTGACCTGAATAAATATTTCCATTGATTGTAGAAAAAAGGCACCACATGGCCAGTTGACCCAAATAATATAATAGTGCTTTGAATGTTTGATTTATTTTTTATGCTCATACGACCTCAAAAGTGCAGTGCATGAAGACAGAGGGACACATATGCATTTGCAACTAAACAAATTACCACATAAATCTCATGAAACTAGTAGGAAGTAGCATACCAGCCATTCGCTAACCAACCAAACATGGCATCACACGCAAGATATCACAAGCAAGAACATGAAGCATACAACTGAACATTATCGAATCTTTGCCACACGGTGTAGCACAAGAGCAAGGGAGTCACAGAAGTAAAGTCAAAAGCAACATTACCCTAAGAGCCCACATATAACCAGGATCATATATGTAGTAGCAATATGATAACTTAATTCTCTTACTATAAGCAACATGCTCTGATGAATATAATGTTTTTCTTTTTTAACTATATGTCCTCCATCTACAAATATCAATAAAAATCAAACATCATACAAGAAATTGGCTTGTACTCATTTTTTTTGAAGGCAGCTTGTACTCACATATTAACAAGGCATTATTTGCATCTGTAATAACGCAACATGAAAAAACAAAGAGGAATGAGAAAGCTGTAATCCAGTCATAGCAACCGTGCCTTCATTCAATAAAATTACAAAAGAAATTAAGGTTGCATCAGCCAGTCACTGCCAGAGTGACCTACACAAGAGCGGAGAAGGAGGAAGATCCAGTCGGACCTGGAAATTTTCGAGATGGTGTCAAGATTTTGGAGTAGATAGAACCATAGATCCTCATCTTGGAGGAAAGAGCGGTGCAGATCCTGGAACACAATATCGTTAAAACATCCTAGTGACGTACTAGCAGGTCCAAGCAAAATGAGAGGGGGGAGAAGGGAAGAACTGAGAGAGTGAGAGGAGGAGATCCGCACCTCGGGATGGAGTTCACCGTCTCGCTCCAAGCCGGCAGGAACTGATGCCGCCGCCGCTGCCGCTATGTACTGAAACCCTAGCAAAGGAAACCGGCTTAGGAGAAGGGGAGGGAGGAGAGGATGACGCCGAGGAGGAAGGGAGGAGACGGAGAAGATATCTTCAAGCGCGAGCGGTGTCGTCGCCGGCAGCCTTAGCGGCGAGTCGGGAGCGGTGGCAGAGTCGCGTGCAGCTGAGCGAGGCTCGCGACTCGCGAGCGCGAGAAGGGAGCGCCGGACTCGGGTGAGGATAATTTTTTCCCCTTGGATTGAAGTGGATCGGGTGGGTTTACCTACAACCCGACGGTAGCCAAATGCAGATTTTGTCCATCCACGTGTGTTGTACCCCGGCGTGGGTTGCCTTATTGCCTTTCTTAGGGATATAGCCTAAGTCTTCCTTGTTAAGGGAAAACCGTTGGCTACCCAAGCACTTTAACAAGCGGGCATCCCCACCATATGCCTTACCCAAGGCGTGGGTGAGCTCATCCACCTCTCTTTTGAGAGTCTCATTCTCAACTAACAATGATGAATCAAAAATCACTTCATCACTACTAGTAGAAATAGAGTGGGTTGATGTGGATGTGGAAGGAATGGATGGTTCTTCAACATCAACCAAGAATGGTTCATCTATGATGTCACATGTTGAACCAACATCCTTTTTGATGATTATGCTAGCCTTATCATTCTTCTCTAAGAGCAAGGCATGGGCTTTTTGAAGCCTTGTATGAGCTAGCTCAAGTTCCCCATGGTCTTCCTTTGGACCCTCATGGGTGGCCTCTAGCTCACTAAAACTTTGTTCAAGAGTTTTTACACTCTTTTGCAAAATTCTACATTCCTTGTCCTTAGCCTTAAACATGATATGGGTTTACTTAAGCATCTCAAAAAGATCCTCCTTAGTTGGTTCATAGGTTTCATCATCATCATCGCTATCATCATATTTTACTTCATTATCACTTAGTTCTTCATGCTCATGCAATGATACCTTGGTGGCCTTAGCCATGAAGCATGGTGGAGATGAACCGAAGAGAGATGACTTCTTGTGTTGGCCAATTGCACTCATTGCCTTGGCCTTGTCTTCCTCTTCATCGGAGGAGCCATCACTATCCCAAGAGCAAACAAAAGCACCATCATTTGTCTTCTTAAATGTCATGATCTTGCTCTTCTTGTTTGTCTTGCCACTCTTGTATGCCTTCATTTTGTCTTTTTCTTTCTTGATTGGGCATTCGGCAATGACATGATAAGGGCTATCACATTCAAAGCACTTCCTTGGCTCTTCATTTCCCTTGGATGAATCATTCCTTCTTCTTGAGCCTTGTCCCATCTTTTTGTTCTTCAAGACTTTGCTAAATTTCCTCACAAACATAGCAAACTCTTGATCAACCTCATCTAGATCAATCTCCTCATCAACTTTTTCTTGTGCCTTGGACTTGCCCTTAGCCTTGGATGAAGTGGTGGCGGCCTTGAATGCCACAACCTTCTTGCTCTTGTCATCTTCCTTCTCATCATCATCTTGCATGCCATCGCATTGCTCATCGGTCAACACTTCACTAAGCAAATCACTAGGTGTCATGGTGTCCAATGCTCCTCTAAATAAGATCTTCCTCAACATCATGAACCGCTTGGGCAAGCACATCAAAAATTTGTGCCCAAAGTCACGGTCCAAAGTCTTCACACCCAATGCCTTGAGGTCATTCACAATGACTTGGAGCCTATGGAATGTGTCCGGTATGCTCTCATCTTTCTTCATCTTTAAGTTCTCAAACTCACTCTTGAGCACATACAATTTGGCACTTTTCACCACCTTTGTGCCCTCATAAGTCTCACAAAGCTTCTTCCACACTTCACTTGCCTTCTCAAGATCCTTGATACCTTCAAACACTTTGACATCCATTCCCTTGTAGAGAGTGTTCAATGCCATTGTGTTGCATTGTTTGTTGATCTTATCGGTGGGAGTGGGGTTGGTAGGATCGAGGATGACAAAATCCTTCTCGGTCACTTCCCATACTTGGTCATTGATTGATCCCAAGTACATTCTCATGCATCTCTTTCAATAGTCAAAATTCTTGACTCCAAAGAATGGAGGCTTTCCCCCAACATTGTTGAACACAATATTAGCCATATCTTGCACCGAAGGATGTTAAGCCTTGAATAAACGGTGACCACGGCTCTGATACCACTTATAAGGTCTTAGATGGCTTTAGGGGGGTGAATAGCCTAATAAAAATTCTTCAAAGACACTAGAGCAAAGATATTAGTGAAACAAATGGCGAAATGCGGTTTGCTCTAGCTCTAAATGTTAGGCAAGCCACCTATTGCAATTCTAGTGATTATTATCTCTAGGGCACACAATTGCTATGTCTCTACTTCAACTAGAAAGAGAGCTAACAAGATATATAGATTACTCTAAGTAATTCTACTTGCTACTCTATCACAAGATATATATTGCAAGTATGAAAGGGAGAGAGAAACACTTTTATACCAACGGTGAAGAGTAGAGGATGATGCCAATCACCAAATAAATCCTTTCAATAATATATATATCAATTAATCCAAAAACCAGGAGACAAGAGATGACACAATTGATTTATCCCCGAGGTTCACTTGTTTGCCGGCAAGCTAGTTCCCGTTGTGTCGACCAACACTTGAATGGTTCTTGGACTAGACAATGCACTCGCTAGTTGGCCCCTCGGGCTCTCCAAGACACCACTCACAAGAGAGGTAACTCAATGACACAAGCAATCCACTAAAGTAGCAATTCGGTGCTCCACCGGGGAAGCTCAAAAACCCGTCACAATGTCACCTTGATTGGGGGCGGACACAATCACCAAATCCCCTCACCAATCAATCCAACTTCAACCGTCTAGGCGACGGCAATCACCAAGAGTAAAGAGATGACCACAATTGCAATAATCACCTAGTGCCACGAAATGAATCACAAATGCAATGCACACTAGGTTTACCCTCAAATCCTCTCAAGAACTCAAATCCACCAACAAAGTGGAGAGGAGAGGGAAGCAATCTTCTTGGAGCCCTCAAATCGATCTCTAGCACAAGCTCACTCACTTGATTCTAGCCCAAATCAGTAGATCAAGAGAGAGGAGGAGAGAAGCTCTTTTTCTCTGTTCTAGGGTTTGAGAGAAGGGAAGAACAGCTCACTGTGAGATTTCAAAATTTGCAAGAGAGGGAGAAAGGAGGAGAGCAGCACCTATTTATCCTCACTAGCTTGGCTCCTCTCTCGCTCCCCAACGGCAGGCTCCCAACGGCTCTCTACCAACGGACAGGCGACGAGCAGCAGGGAGCGGCGCTCTTTCTCTGTCTGAAGCAACCGAGCAGCGGCGGCTTCTAAATTTCTGCACGCACGACCGAAGGCAGCTGAAATATCTTCGATGGAAAATGCAGACAGCAGCCGCGCCTCCCCGTCCACTTTTTTTTTTTTTTTTTTTGAGGGGTAACCAAATTTATTTAAACCACAGCTGGGTTCACCAAATTACAAACGCCAAATGGCGGCAAAATAAACCAAACATGTCTGCCTAAACTTGCTGAAATTAAACTTCTAGCTATACAATGGGCATCCGTGTTTGAACTCCTATTTTCATGCACAAAATCAACTTGTTGGAAGTCAACCGATCTAGCCTTGATCTCCCTAACAATCTGCCCATATACACCCATACCTGGCCCCTTCAAGCTTCTTTTAACATTCTCACAATCGAGGCAATTCGATGGATAGCACGGTGAGATCGGCGGCAAGATCAAGTCCCTCTCTACATGCTCTTTGCTTCGGCGATTTCAGCATCAACAATCCCCTCGAGAACGAGGCCCGATGCTCCTAGGAATGCACCATCTTGATCTCTTGCTATAGCAGCCACCGCAATCTTCTTTGAATTCTTGGGCGGTGCTTGGCGTCAACGTTGATCTTCACAAAACCAACCCGAGGTGGTAGCCATCCGCACGCTTTATATCGACCACCCGCCTTTGGTAATTGCTTTGGCTTGGGATTAGAATCTTGAAGCTCTTCACAGTATCTATTTATAAAGCAATGTGTTGACATTGGGCTCTGAAATATATTCTCATGAATAGCTTTTCTTCTTGCATACCAGATCGCCCAAAGTGACACCGAAACCCTTACTGCGTCTGAATGTGGCAGGGTATCGAAGAGCTTTGCTAACCATCCTCTTGAGTCCATCTCCTGTGATTCACATAGATGTTCAACTATTTCTTCCCTCTCCAATGCCCATACGCATTTTGCCATATGGCATTCCACCAATGAGTGACGCCAAGAGTCCATTTGCCCCGCCGCACAGGTGCGGTTTCCATACTCGACCATATTCCTATGTTCAAGGACATCCGCTGATGGCAGCGAGCATTTAGCTAATCTCCAAAGAAAGATGCTCACTTTTGATGGGACGTTCACACGCCATAGATCACGCCATTCTTCCTCTGATCTTTTTTCTGTCAGACCTAGCTGGACGATCTAACAGAGCTCGTTTAAAACTTAGCATTCTATATGCTGATCGAACCGAGAAGACTCCATTCTTCTCATGGTGCCAAGCCCAGAAATCCCCTTGTGATCTCAGACTTAGTGGAATATTTTGAATTACCTCCACATCCGCTGGCGAGAAGAAACATTGTAATTTACTCTGATCCCACGATGCCATCGATTGATCGATCAGTTCAGACACCCGCTGAGGAGGGTTGAGTACCCCGCTCGGGATCGGCCGGCGAAGACCCTCCGTTGGTAGCCAATCCATGTCCCAAATCGACGTACTCGTTCCAGTACCAATTCTTCTTATCAGACCCATTTGCAAAACCTCTCGGCCATCTAAAATAGACCGCCAAATTTTGGATGGCGAGGACCCCAAACCCGACTCCAAAAAATCCATGTTGGGAAAGTAATTTGCTTTGAGGATTTTAGCACTTAAAGATGTCGGGTCCTGAAGTAGGCGCCAAGCTTGCTTTGCAAGTAGCGCTAAATTGAATAGCTCAAAATCTCTGTACCCCAGGGCCTCCCAACACTTTTGGCATCACCATATCATCCCACGCCACCCAACAAGTTTTCCTCTTGCCATTCTTGCTTCCCCACCAGAAACCTCTGACAAGGCTTGTTAGATGTTTGCACAAACCTCTTGGCAACTTGAAACATGCCATAGAGTATGTAGGTATCGCTTGGACTACCGACTTGATCAACACTTCCTTGCCACGGAGAAGACGGATTAATCGCTCCATCCACCCTTGTATTTTGGCCCACACCCTATCTCTCAAGTATTTGAAAGTTCCATTGGTGGATGAGCCAACATCTCGACGGCATACCCAAGTACTTCTCACTTAAACATTCATTCTCGCACATTGAGAACCACCTTGATCTCTTCTCTTACTCCCCGGCTACATTTCTTTGTAAAATGAATGGAAGATTTACGTTCATTAACTGTTGGCCTGAAGCATCACAATATTTCGTAGAGCATCCTTCACCACAACCGCATTCTCACTATTTGCTTTGAAAAACAGCAGGCTATCATCTCGCAAAAAGGAGGTGGCTCACCATCGGTGCGGATGGCGCGACCTGAATTCCCCTAAAAGCGATGGTGAACACAAGAGTTTAGGAGGCACGAAAGGCCCCTGTTGCTTGCTAACAAAACAGATATGGAGAAATTGGGTCTCCCCTGGCGAATTCCTCTAGTTGGTTTGAACGTCTCAAGACACTTGCCATTTAAAAGAACTGAGGATGAGACCGATGTTACTAACCTCATTATCAATTTAACCCAAAGTGGGTGAAAGCCCAGCTTTGTCATAATTGCTTCCAAATACTGCCACTCAACTCGGTCATAGGCCTTTTTCATATCAAGTTTCAAAGCACAGCACCTGGACTCCGCTGGTTTTGATTGCTTCATAAAATGCAAGCACTCGTAAGCTGTTATAATATTATCAGTGATTAATCTCCCCGGGACAAAAGCCGACTGCTCCTCAGAGATAATATCAGGGAGTATCAACTTCAACCTATTCGCTGCCACCTTAGACACAATCTTATAGATCACATTGTATAAGCTGATAGGTCTGAACTGCCCCAAATCCTCCGGACTAGCCACTTTAGGAATAAGCACAATAATCGTATCATTGATGATAGCCGGATCATCTTTCCCCTCAAGAACACCCATCATTGCTGCAGTGACCTCCTTGCCACATAAATCCCAATGGTGTTGGAAAAAATGGGCAGGGAATCCGTCTGGTCCCGGTGCCTTTGTCCGGGAACATTTGAAAGAGGGCCTCCTTGATCTCCTTTTCTGAGAATGGAGAAATCAAGGCATTATTCATCTCTGGAGTCACTTTCACAGGAACCGTCTCCAGAACACCCTCCATATTTCTTGTACCTTCGAGGTATACAAGTTCTTGAAAAAACTCGTCGTCATCTCTTCTAGCTCACTTGCCTCAGAAGTCATCTCACCGTTCGGCTTCTTCAGAGTTTTGATCACGTTCTTCTTTCTTCTTTGACTGGCACGTAGGTGAAAAAATCTCGTATTCTTATCACCAGCAGCCAGCCACTGCACTCTCGAACGTTGTTTCCACATAATCTCTTCCCTGTAATTTAGCTCATTTATCTTTTCAACCACCTTTATCTCGGCATGAGAAGGACCCGTTCTATCAGGGACCGATTGAAGGGCCTCCAACTCTTTTCTCAGCTTATTTAGCTCCCTCCTCACATTGCCAAAGCTCGATCTCTCCCAGCTGCTCAAGTGCGCCGAGACTCCCTTAAGTTTCTTCTTTAAATCATTCATCGAGGCCGATGCACCCTCATTCTGCCAAGCTTCATACATAGTTGCGGGGAAAGACTCATGGCCCTCCCACATGACTTCATACCGGAACCTGGCTTTTGATGTTTGTTTATCGCCAACGTTCCTCCATGACAGAATTATGGGTCCATGATCAGACGCCGCTGAAACCAGATTCTGTACGCCTGCATTACTGAACCGAGCAAACCAATCACTAGTCACCAGTGCTCGATCAAGCCTTACCTGGCAATATTTGCCACCACTAACTTTTTTCTCCCGTCCACTTGAGCTTCGTATTCTCTCTGGGCCAAGCAGCGCCACCAGCAGGCAGCGTCGAATGGGTCGACCGGCAGCACAACGGGCAAGTGGGCCGGCGGCAATTTTTCTTCGTCTGGGCCCAAAAGCGCAGTGCAGCAGCAGCATCAAAACGGACGAGTGGGCTTCATACGTTCGACGGGCTGGCCTGCACACCGAGCGGCTGTCCTGCTGCTGTTGCATTTTCGATCGACACAAGCAAGTACGCAGGAAGCAAGCAAAGCTAGCTAGGATGCGTGTACGTGCATATTACATGTACATGTATGTGTGCCAACGTCAAAGCAAAGCAAGCAAGCCGGCCGTCGGCATGCAAGTTAGCTAGAACGTGTAAGTGTATATGTATATATATGCAAGCAATAGTACCACTTCTCTCTTTTTCTTTCCTTCTCCAAAATTCTCAATAAATCTTGATCCAAATATAAGTGCTACCATATCCAAAATTATGTCAATCTAATGAGCATAATTTGATAGCATTTCTCAAGTCTCTTCCAAAGGAGTTTCTCATTGAATCACCGCGTCACTAACCCAAATGCACATGCAATTTGAAATTCGAATTTAGTGGCACTAGGTGAGTAAAGCGATTATGATTTTCTCCTCTTTATAGTACGGTTATCAAACCTAAATCACTCACATCCGCTAGATGTCTTGAGTGTAAAATAAAATGACCCTATCAAATATACCTTTGCCTTGAGTCCATTTTATTTTCCTTTTTCCAAGTGCAAGTACTTGATCAACTTTTGGATCATCACCGTGCATCCACCTTGACCACCATGCTTCAGAACTTGGCTAGAACCATCTCAAGCTAGATACACATTTAAGCATAGAGATTAGTCCTAGGTTGTCATTAACTACTCAAAACCAACCTAGAGATCTTCAACAGTACCTTTTGGTAACAAATACACTGACATATGATAAATGGGAGTATTGTTTAAACCAGATTCTATTAAAACTTTTCTACCAGCCATAGAGATCAACCCTCCTTTCCAAACGTCCAGTTTTTTGTCCCCTTTTTCAACCAGAGGGAGCCAGTCTCTAATTTTCAATCTACTAGGCCCAACTGGTACACCAATGTATTTTATTGGAAACAGACCAATTTGACAATTAAAAATCTCAGCATATCTAATCCCCCAATTTTCCTCATCATTAATCATATACACTTCACTTTTGTTGAAATTTATCTTTAAACCAACCAACATTTCAAACATATATAACAACAATTTCATATTTTTTGCATTTTGAATCCCATGTTTTAAGAACACAATAGTATCATATGCATATTGTAAAAGAACTATGCCCTTAGGGATAATATGGCTAATTAAACCAACAATCAAATTATTATTTTGAGCCTGCTGAACCATTCTAGTCAAACAGTCAGCCACAATGTTAAACAATATTGGTGACAATGGATCCCCTTGTCTTACACCCTTGTAATTTTTTTATATATGGGCTAATATTATTATTTATTTTAACACTCACTGTCCCACCAGAGACAACTTGCTTTATCCAATTACACCATTTGACCCCAAAACCTCTTTTTTCCAGACACATAAACAACAGGTCCCAACCCACCTTATCCTAAGATTTTTGAAATCTAACTTTTAATACCACTCCTATCTCTTTCCTTCTTTTGGTTTCATGTAAAATTTCATGTAAACAAGCATCCACGATGTAATATTCCTATTTTTCATAAAAGCTATCTGAGATTCATGAATAATATCAGCAACAACGTTCTCCAATCTAATTGTCAAAGTCTCTATAACCAATTTATACAGGCAATTAAGCAAACATATTGGTCTAAATTGCTGTATTTTGGTAGCATCAACCACTTTAGGTAACAAAGTAATAATGCCATAGTTCAATCTACTAATGTCCACCTTATTTTCATAGAAGTCATTAAACAACCGTATAACATCATTTTTTACTATGTTCCAGCAAGCTTGATAAAACTCAATAGGTATTTTATCTGGACCTGAAGCTTTATTAGGCTCCATTTGGTCTAAAGCATCTTTAATTTTCTTTTCTGTAAATGGTTTAGTAAGTAAATCATTTTGTTCCTCAGATATATGTGGAATGCTATTCCAAAAGGACTCATCCAAGGAAACATCATATACAATAGGTGAGCCAAATAATTTTCTATAATACTCAGAAGCATGATTTAAAAGACTATCATCCCCTTCAACATTTTCATTATCATCCTCTAGACTAAAAATTGTGTTCTTTTTTTTCTTCCACTAGCACATTTATGAAAAAAAGGCAGTATTGCTATCTCCTTTCAGTAGCCATCTTTCATGACTCCTACTATGCCAATAGATTTCATCTTCCTCTATGCTCTTTAGATTTTCAAGCAATAGAAAGGCTTTCCTGTCTACTTGCTCATGTGTCAACCCACAATTTTCCTCAATAGACTCTAATTCAGTTAATTCTTCCTGAAATTTCTTCCGTCCTTTTCTTTCTCCATTCCCCTTGTATATGAAACCCCCATCCTTTGAAATATTGTTTGAATAACTTGTTCTTTTGTTGAATCTTATCAAGAGCAGATTTAGCCCTACAGGATCTGACATAATATACAATTCAGTTAATATTTGGAAGCTGACTTAGCCTTTGCATATAGAGTTTGTTTCTAACAACCCCGCGAAGGTACCCTGCCCAGCTTTCAGCTAGGCACCTCGAGCGCAGTCTAACGCCAGGGGTAGGAACATCCCCGAAGCGGACGCGTCACTCAAAGTTGAGAACCAGCAACAGCGTGTGAGGGTGCAGGATCTGTCAACGACCCACCCTCGTCATGGCCAAGCAGAGCAATCATCGCCAGACCCTCACCACGGCCGGGCGTGCAGCCGGGTACTTGGGTAGGGCGACCCTCGCTTCACGAACAAGCTTCGAGAGCACCACTCGTTCGCTCACCAGCGAAGGCCAGTCCGACGCCGGGCGTGAACGTCCTGCAGGCTCACCAAGGAAAAGTCAATTGTTTGCAGGCATACTACACTTGTTGGCCTTCTCTAAAGATAAGTTGTTCTGCACGTTTCCTTTAATACTCGCGTCGAGGCACATATTCTATATGCACTGAAGCATTCCGTTGTTAACGGCATGGCATGAAAGAAAGCTTTATCTGCACCAAGTCACTAGTTTTTTGAAAACTAACCTTCGCAGCTACACTACGTCCTCAGATGTTTGTTCTGCACCCTCGCTGGAGGAAAGCTAGTGGTATATGAAACAAACTTAATTAACTCTGGATATTCATCATTCTTTATTAAAACAAAACCTCGACTAACATATATACATTGTCATATTTATTCATGAACTGACCATCGCCTGCATGCGAGGCCATTCAATTCACTATGTTGCAGGTTTTGAATCCCCTGGTGAGTCCTCTCCACGGGCACTACTTTTATCTTCGTATATATACAATATGCGAAAGCATCAAACTTCACATTTCTACTTGTGCTTTCAAATGATTATTCTTGTCCTTCGACGAACTCACTTGTATATCGAAGTATCCATGTCCTGGCTTCCGGCACCATTTTTTTAGGATGCACTTTATGCCCAAGCATGCAGCGATGCACACACCTGCAGAGCACCACTTTCGCGCGTGGAGATCAGACACACCTCCGCAGTAGACAACTACCAGACAGTTTGTCATGGTTCTCGTCCGCAAACCTTTTAAACCTTTGCTCAAGAGAACTTATCTTGACGTGTTTATGCAATAATACATTCGCTCGCAAAACTCGCTTCTAAACCCTCGCAGTGCACAGTGCTTATTTTATACCCTCGCTGGAGGAATGCTAGTGATCAATGAAACTATCTCAAGTCTGTTTATTCACCATGCTTTATATATATACATACCAAGGGAGTCGGCTGACATAATATAAGTTATCATATTTATTCGCAAACTGACCCTCGCGTGCATGCAAGGCCAAATAAATTTATGTGTTGCAGGTTCCGGACCCCTGGTGAGTCCTCGTACACTATTTTCACCTTCGCATATATATAACATGCCATCGCATTTCTACTTGCGCTTTCGAATGTTTATTCTTATTCTTCGACAAACGCACATATATATCGGAATATCTATGTACTGGCCTCCGACATTTTTTCTTATCGGAATATTCTTGTTCTTATGCGTGTGCTCATGCTCCCAGAACAGCTCGATCGCTCGTGTGCCACTAACCGGGAATCGAGGGTCACTCTCTAATGCATGGTCTGTAGGCAGCAGCAAACTCCGTCCAGCATGGGACCTTCGCAAAGCACCGAGTCTTCATCACCAGCTCGGGCAGCAAAGGAGGGTCCCCTCTGGCCAACCAGCAGAGGCCCCCCTCACAGCCCTACGTGCTCATAGGGATAGTATTTGCGTACGTGTGTTTATAGGGGTGAGTGTGCGTACGTGTTAAGCGTCTGCATTGTACTGCGTAATTAAAAAAACTCCGGCCCACGCGCGGCTCCGTCGGAGTGCAGGAAACGATTCGTGCAATGCCTTTGCCTAGAGGCACCTTCTGCGAAGGCCGGGCTTTTCCAAGCGACAGTACAGCCGTGGACAACCAACATCATCCAGGGGGTTCGTACCCCCCGCTGGTGAGTCGTCATTTGTCTGAGAGTTTTACAACTAGTGCACTTTGGCCAATCTCAATGGTGAGTTTCATTTCGTTGTTTCCAAGACTGTTATGTCATGTAAAATGAAATGAAACTTGGATGAACTTTTAATCTCAATGGAGAGTTTCATCTTGTGGTTTCATAGGTATTTAATTTCATGACTCAGAGACAGTTGGTATTCGTGCCAAGAGAGTTTCACCAAGATAAAACTTTGCCCTTCTCTCTTCTCAGAGTTTCATGCAAAAAAGTACATTTTTGCTGATGTGGCACCCTATTTAATGTGCATGAAACGTCTATAAACCCCCCCATTGAAACTGGCCTTAAACCTCCAGAAATGGCTAATGGCTAATGTCCAATAAATGCAGTCCGACGGTACCTTCGCACCATGTTTAAAATCACACTGCGCATTATCCATGAGTTGTGTACCTACCATGTATGGTACCTGGAATTTTTTACAAGTATCACAAAAGTTAATATTGCTCGTGCTAACACATGCAGGTTTTCAGCAATGTAAGTATACTCCTACCCTCTCAAACTAACCCATTACTGGAGCTTATACCTGAGCATTTTTCGGGCCGGGCCAAAAAAACCCAGTTATTTCGGGCTGAAAAAATCTTGCCCATGACGTCCCACTGGGCAAGTCGGGCCTAGCTTTTTCGGGCCGGGCTACCCGTGCATTTTACACTACAAAATAGCTAGAAATGTATTTCGGACCGGGCTCGGGCCAAGAAAAATTTTGTCGGGCTTCACGATCTCTGCCCAGACCCTGTCCAGTAAGGTTTATGGGCGGGCCAAAACCCGTCGGGCTCGGGCTGGGCCTGCGGGCCGAGTCAGGCCAGGCTAGTTTTGCTCAGGTATACTGGAGCTTCTATGTATTTGGTCGCAGGTTTCGCATCGTTCACAAGGTACGTTCTCTTCAAATAACTCATAACCATCACAACCATCTTGGTCACCACCGTAACCACGACATTCTATACCTCCACATGAAAACTTAAAATTATCTAGCAGCTGCACTAATCAATCTTCGCTGCGAAGGGCAATACATCTCAATTGCAGGTCTCTACGCTCCACTCGAGGTAACAAATCCCTATCACACAGAACCAGGCAACTTGACATCACTTTTCTTGAGACATTTTACTCATTTGCCTATCCCGAACTTCGGCTTATTATGTCATATCTGTCGAATGACTCATATCGAGAGCTACCTTGCAGGATTTTACCTTCGACACTACTTGCGGAACTCAAATTTTTTGAAACTCCGCAACAAACTATTCTCTAATATGTGAAGTTGTTCACAGTTTCAATTGATTATGCAGGGACCAGATCATTCGAGTTGACTCACTCAAATATATGTGTGATTTAATATCACTTTTTCACTACATGAATGCTTTACTTACCCTCGCAACTATTCTGGTGAAAGCTCTTCTCATAGATGCATCACACATTCTCATTCATCATACATTCTCATTCATCATACCGTCGCATCCATGAGCATCATTCATCATACCATTCTTGTATTTACAATTCCAGCCCCCGCTGACTACCTAAGAAAAGGAGCAGCGCGGAGGCAAGTCGGGCACCTTGGCAAGACACGACAGGGGCTCGCAAAAATTCACCCCGCGCCCTCCGAGTATGAGCAGCGCGGAGGCAAACAAAGAAGTTGGGCACCCCGGCAAGACACGACAGGGGCTCGCAAAAACTCGCCCCGCGCCCTTCGAGTATGAGCAGCGCGGAGGCAAACAAATAAGTCGGGCGCCCTGACAATTACAATAGGGGCTCGCAAAAGCAAACTTATGATTTTTTGATGTTTGAAAATGACTTCGTGTTGCAGGATTACTCGCATGTGCACATTATGAAACACAAGGGGTTGTGTAAGAAACTATGAAATACCAAGGGATGCACTCCTTTTCCTTGCGAAGGGGCGCAAAGTTTTTATTTTATGAGTCAACCACCCCAATCAATGCATGCAGGAGTTACCCCGAAGAAAGCAATGTCAGGACGGACCTCTCTAGCCGAAAGGGGGCCGGGTGGTGGCACCTAGCCCTCACGCGGCGCATGGAAAGCACAAGGATTGGCCTCGCTCGGGGCGAAGCAACCGACATCGCCCGGCTCGCCCAAACCTCCTCAAGGGCTTCGCCTCCGACTATGGAGACACCGACCGCACCTTCGCCAACAGCTTCGGTGAAGGACTTCGCTTTTGATTTTGGCGACTCCGACCACGCCCTCACCAACATGATGACTAGGGGCTCCCCTCCGACCTCGACAATATCAACAGCTTCAGTGACGGACTCGCCTTCGACTAAGGCGACACCGACCGCACCTTCACCAACAACTTCGGCGAGAGGCACGCCTCCTACTACTGCGACACCGACCGCACCTTCGCCAACAACTTCGGCGAGGGGCTCGCCTCCGACCACGGCAACATCAACAAACCTTCGGCAAAAGGCGCGCTTTCGACTTCGGCGACTCCGACCATGCCCTCGCCATCATGACGGCTAGGGGCTCGCCTCCGACCACGGCGACATCAACAAAAATTCGGCGAGGGGCACGCCTCCGACTACGGCGACACCGGCCGCACCTTCGCCAACAGCTTCGGCGAGGGGCTCACCTTTGACCACGGCAACATCAACAAACTTTCGGCAAAAGGCGCTTTCGACTTCGGGCGACACTAACCGCGCCCTCGCCAACACGACGGCTAGGGGCTCGCCTCCGACCACGGCGACGTCAACAAACCTTCGGCGAAAGGCTTGCCCTCGACTTTGGTGACACCAACCATGCCCTCGCCAACATGACGGCTAGGGGCTCGCCTCCAACCTCGGCGACATCAACAAACCTTCGGCGAAGGACTTCGCCTTCAACTACGGCAACATCGATATCACCTTCGGCAACAGCTTCAGCAAAGGGCCCGCTCACCTTCGAGCTCGGTGACGTCGACCATGCATTCGCCTCCCACTCATAAGCACCGGCCAAGAAGGGGCTAGGAGGGCAGCATTGGAGGCCAATTCTACCTAAAACGTCTTGCCCTCTACTCATGAGTCGGAGTAGGAAAGACGGGCAACTCGGGCATCTACCCACGTTTGGCGACGCCGGCAACTTGAGCTACACCCTCGCCAACATCTTTGGCGAGGCGCTCACCTCCAACCGGCGTCACCAATCGCACCATCGCTAAGAGCTTCAGCGAGGGCCTCGCCTCCAACTACAGCAACGACATCTACGCACCCGTGCCTACGATCTCGACATGGGGCTCCCCGTGAATTCAGCAAGGGGCTCACCTCAACACCGATGCTAACATCTGCACCTTTACACCGACTACGGCAAGGGGCTTGCCTCGACTTCAACTCGGACCTCCGCAACGTCGACCACCGCCACGCCGACATGACGACAAGGGGCTCGCCTTCAACTTCGGTGACATCAACCTCGTCCTCACTTCAGCAAATGGGTTCGCTTCCGACCTCAACAACAAAAGCCTTGCCTCCACCCATGCTTCAACAAAGCGCTCACCTTTGAAACTTCATCGCCAACTAGCCTCGAAGCCCCTCCTACTCATAAGCACCGGCCAAGAAGGGGCCAGGGGTGCTGCATTGGGGGAACCAATCCAACCCAAAGGATATGTCTTGCCCGCTACGCATGAGTTGGAGTAGGGAAAACATGTAACTACGGCGTCTACCTACGTCCAATGACATCGGCAACATCGACTACACTTTGACTTCGGCAACAACACCTACACCGTCGTGCCAACATCGGCAAGGAGCTTGCCTCTGACTCTGGCAACGACACCTACACCGTCGCGCCAACGTCGGCAAGGAGCTCACCTCATTTTAGCAAGAGGTTCACCTCAACTTCAACGACGACATCCGCATCTTCACCTCGACCTCGGCAGGAAACTCGCTTCGACCTCGACGACAACATCGGCGCATTCGCATCGATCACATCGACACCAACCACACCCTTGCCGACCGGGCGGCAAGGGGCTCGGCTGTACCTGAAGATCTCTAGATTGGTTTTGGCTAATTAGTGACATCCTTAGGACTAATATCTCTATGCTAATTGTTTGTTTTAGTTGGAGATTGGTCAAGCCAAGGTTGGTGCATGGTGGTCATGGTGGATGGATCGAGATGATTCAAATGATGATCAAGTGCATGACTTGGAGTGGATGGTGGATCAAAATGGGCTCAAGGCAAAGGTATATCCATAGGGCCATTTTGATTTTACACTCAAGACACCATAGAGGGTGTGAGTGATTATAGGATCGATAAGCCGTACTATAAAGAGGGGAAAACTATCGTACATATCGGTCCTCATGTGCCTCTAGGTTCAAAATCATTTGCATGCATTCTAACCTAGAGAGCTAACCCAACCTTCGAAATTGATTGTGAAAATGCTAACACACGAGCACATGGTGATGTACACATGGTGGTGTTGGCACATTTGCGAAGGCGGTGATGGTTGCAGGGTTGAGATGGGTTTGGGTACAAATGAAACGTCTATTTTCTATTGCGCCGGATGCATCGTGGTGGTAAAAACATGCTAGTCCTTGTTCTCAAGTTGGTACACTTGGTGGATAGCATGTTGGAGCAAAGGCGGCGAAGGAACGACGAAAATTCGCAGCTCTGTGCTGACCGGACGCGGTGACCGGACCCGCGACCGGACGCACATTTTTCGACCGGACGCTCCGGTGGGTGCGTCTGGCAGAGAGCAATTTTTCGGTGGATCGGCCGAGGAGCGACCGGACGCACCGACCGGATGCTTCCGGTGCTGACCGGAAGCACCGATCGGACGCGCGACCGGACCCGCTCAGCAGCCCGGTCAGCGGTTCAGGTTGGGGTTGTCGGTTAGCCGGACCCACCGACCGACTCATTGGTGAGTCCGGTCGTCAAGGCCCGGTCAGCTGATTTGTGCGTGATTTGCACCCCAACGGCCACATTTCGTGGTGGGGGGTATTTATACCCCTTTGGCCGGCTCTAGGAGTCCTCTTGGTCATTTTGAATCAATCCTAACACCTCTAGAGCTGAGCACTCATCCTCCTCCTCACTCCTTTGCTTGAGAGCATCCATTCTAGTGAGTTGAGGTGATTCAAGTGCACTTTGCTTTGATCATTGCATCTAGTGGCACTTGTGGATCGTTGTGAGCCGGTGGTTTTCTTGTTGCTCTTGGAGAGCACCACTCCTAGCCGGCTTGGTGATTGGTGGAGGCGTTGGCAAGAGTTGGTGATTGTTCTTGGCCACCTCCGGTGATTTGTGAGAGGACCGTGCATCCTCGTTGGGACGACGAATTGCAAGATAATACATTGCTCGTGTCGGTGAGTACCTCTCATTTGCTTTGGGTGCGGTAAGCCTAAAGGCATTTGGCTTGGAGTGAGCTCCACACCGACCCACACGTGAGAAGGTCGACACAACGGAGACGTAGCTTGACGGGTGCTCAAGTGAACTTCGGAATAAATCATTGTCTCCACTTGTCTCTTGTTGTCCCTTGGTGATTGGCAACGATTTGGTTATCTCATTGTGTCATCTTGGTGATTGGATTGACTAGCCTCGACATTGTGGTATAACTCTTCTACACTCTTGCATTACTTTCATAGATAGTGTAGTTTGAGTAGCCTTGCTAGTTGCTTAGCCTTGTTTAGAGTAATCTAGCTTGTTCACCTAGTTGGTAAAGTAGCGACTTAGCCTTTGTGTGTGAACTAGAGATCATAGCAACTAGAATTGTCAATAGGAGGCTTGCCGACAAGTAGAGCTAGAGCAAACGCGTTTATCGCCTTTTGTTATTCTAACAAGTTTGTCTAGTGTTTTGTAGAAATTTTTATTAGGCTATTCACCCCCCCCCCTCTAGCCATTTAGGACCTTTCAGTACCCTCGGCGGCGACGACCACACCACCACATCAAGTCCTAGGCCAGGGACTCGCTTGCCTTCGACCTGGTGACATCTACCTCGGCAACATCTTGGAGCATGGGAGAGGGGCAACTCACGCATCTATCTACCCTCAACCACCGCCGAAATGACCACCTTCACTACTACAACCACTTCGGCTATGTGAAGCTAGAGCCGTCAACCACTGCCTCGGCGAGTGCACCATCACCGACTTCCAGCAGCGTCCCATGCTCCCATCCTCGACCGACGACCACTGGAACAGCGACATCCGCAGCTACGACCACCCTATCAACAATGGACCACCTGCACCATTCAAACGGCTCCTCCTCCGTGGGCACCCCTTTGGTGCATGAGATAGACTAGGGACTTTTAGTCTTGGGCTTTTTATTGTATTTAGCGACTAGGTCTTGTTGTACCTGCCAAACCCTAGTAGCTATGGGGCTACTGTTGGGGGTATGGGTAGCGGCATGCCTTGCCACCCCCACCCTTGTAAAAAGGCCCCATACTCAACTAGTTTGAGGGGTCACTTGTAAATTCCTAAAGGGGTCGGATGGAAAATGTACTCCCTCCACCCCACTATAAATACAACCCCAAGGCCAAGGGGGGACTCTCCACCCACTTTCTCATTCTTGTCTTCCCTGCTTCCTTTCCTGTGGGAAGCCCTCACCCCTTCTCCCGCAACCTTAGGTTGCAAAGGAAAAGGGGTAAGTGCGAACCCTACAACCGTTGAGACATCTGGTGCTTTATATAGAATATCCTGCAAAAAGAATTATTTTTCCAAATAAAATTGTTAGAATCATGAAAGAAAAAACTCTATTAGATTTGCATAAAATTAAAGGGGTAAGTGTGAACCCTACAACCGTTGAGACATCTGGTGCTTTATATAGAATATCCTGCAAAAAGAATTATTTTTCCAAATAAAATTGTTAGAATCATGAAAGAAAAAACTCTATTAGATTTGCATAAAATTAATTATTAGAGCTCTTTCACATCCTTCTTCTCTCAAAATTAAGCCCATATGAAGAACCTTATGTAATCCTTTGTCTTTTTTTGAGCATCTTCAGGAATTGCAAATTGGTCATTAAATCTCCCTTCTAATGCAAAAGGGTCTATTGGTATAATAGAGTCTGGATCATTATCATTTGTAAAGCTAAATATACGCTCTTATTTCTGCTGCTTTGGAGTATGCAAAAGCAATACAAAATGCTGCAAAAAAACATTGGCAATAATTATTAGAGGATAAACATTGAGCATTGAATAAATTGGTAATAATTAACATATAGAAGTCATTCTCTATTCATCACCACATACACGTCCGCCTTTACTTAGTTTGTGTCAACTTCAGGCCTTCAGTCACCAGAAGTTTGCCAGACATGTTCTACCTTGTCTGCTTTCAGCCTGTCTACTTTTAGACATGAATTCTCAGCCTATGACACAACAAATCCCCTAGCTATTGTAGGTAATCCACGTTTCTATGACACAACGACGGCTGCAGAATTCTCAACCTGGAATGTAATGATGGAACTAGACGGAACTCGATAAGCATAATTGTACACAAAACAAACAAAGCACCATTGTTTGTTTGAAAGAGACCAAACTTCGTAACATTGACCAAACCGTGATAGCACGCACCCTTGGACCCAAGTTCCAAAAAAACTTTGTTTATTTGCCGGCTATGCAAAGAAGAGGAGGACACGCTCTTAGCGGCCTCGGCTGACCACATCCTGACCTCCACGAACAACATCACGGCCAAAATAACCATGAGAGCTGATGCTACAAATTGGTGGATCATAGTAGTCTATAGACCACAATCTGATGCGGACAAACTCCTTTTCTTGCAAGAGCCTAAGACCTTGCAGCCCCCTGATCGCAAACGGTGGCTCGTAGTGGGCGAGCTCAACCTCATTTACCACCAACATCAACCATAGGCTCATAGTTTCCTTTAAAGCAACTATTGACGCCCTACACCTGAAAGAAATAAGGCTAAATAGAAGGTCCTTTACTTGGAGCAATGGTCACATTATGGTATATATGGAAAGCTAGGAATGACAATCGTTTTCAAAGAAAATCTTGCTCTCCCTTTCAGGTACACATGAAGGCGAAGGCACACCTCCAAACTCACATGCAGGCACTACAGTTGTCTGACCAAGAGGATAATGCCCAGGCACCGCCAAACCAACATGCACACCGAGAGCAACAAGTCCAGGCACCTTCCCAACCTACCAACCAGCACCATCATCCTCCACAACAGTCGTGAGGAACAATGCAACGACCTGCTCTTCATGCAACTGCTAATGTCAGGGGACACCACATTCCATCTCCAGGACCATCGCAAGGTATGTCATCTCATTTTGCAGACAACTTGGTCAACAGGAACCGAATCGAAGTCCCAGCTTCACTTCCAGGAGTCAGATGCTTTGTAGATGCTTCAACACCACCAGATTAGCATCAACATCACACGAGAAGGGCCGACATAGGTATTCTATTTGTTAACACGCAGGTTCAGCCGTCCAACACCATCTACATCAGGGCCATGATGACTGAAACTCATTCAGTAATCATGGCCGAGGTGGCATCAATGGCTCTTGGAGGTCTTCTTTCACTACAGCTAAACCTCCACGAAGTCTCCTTCCTTTAGAAGAATGGAAATCCTCTAATTGCAGTCAATTGGTGATGTTCCTCAACTCTGACGACCACTCACACCCACCGGACTGGAGGATGAAGATGTACACTCAGATCTTCGACAATGCTACAGTCAACAGAGGTGCTAAGATTTACAAGATCAGCAGGAACCTTAATACCACAACTGATGTTTTGGCTAGGCTCGCCTACACAACACCTGTAATTCAGTCTGAATCATATACACCTGGTTGTTCTTATGCAGGCAACGATCATCATTGCCCCCTTAGTAGAGCACTTCCTTTGGTGAAGGTTCTTGTAGCTTCTTGCTGCTAAGTAATACATGAATGTTTGTTGTCAAAAAAAAATTGACAGATTCTTCTGAGTGGGAGTTGCTATTCCCATCTTGCTGCCTCCACTCCTTGACATCCAAAATGTCTCACCATACACCACTACTTCTTCAAGGATATCTTGATTGGGCACCGTCAAATTTCTTCTACTTTGAAAATTTCTGGATAAAAATGAAGGGCTTCTACCAAACGCTTCAGACAGCCTGGAACAGGCCAGTTAGTGCGTCCCAGCCTCTCAAGCGGCTGCACATTAAGATGGCCCACACTACAAAAGCAATAAAGGGTGTGTTTGGTTTGTTGGTCTATTGGAGCCTGGCCAGCAAACCTAGCCTGGGCAGCCCAGGCCTGGCCCCAGGGAGCCAATGTGTTTGGTTCTCTGCAAACATGAGCCTGGCTTAGTCAAGTTTTTGTTTGGTTCACTGTGTTCTTTCGATAGAATCACCAGGTCTGATCTTTGGTGAGTTTACCTCCTTAGAATCAATTCATCGAACAGGTGGTGGACGCCGGTGAAATCTCATGTTTGGTTTTGGAAATTGATGACACACTTGTGGGACTAATCCTTTGCTCTAAGTGTGACTTATGAGATAGGATTAGATGGATGACAAGGAGCATGATGATCATGAACATGGACAATGATGGTGGACATGATGGATCGTCAAGCTCGGTGATCGGCTTGAGAGGAACCCGGGAGGTCAAGGCAAAGGTATCTTGATAGGGTTTTCCTTTTGGTGATCAAGACACGATAGAGCATGTGATCACATTATAGGATAGATAGTCGACTATCAAGAGGGAATGCCGCGACAATCCTTCGGTGAAGTGCTTCTAGGTCCAATTGACTTGCATATTGCATTTAGGACAATGAGAGCACTAACTTCGATCTTGCCTAACTTATCGACGAGCTAACATGCATGATAACGTGATCATCTTCGACGTGTTGGCAACATATGGCAAAAGGTGAAGCAAAGAGCCACGAAACATGAAGACTTGCTGTTTTTTGGCGCGGACGGACGCGACGGTGGCGTGACCGGACGCGACCGACCGGTGGCTCCGGTCGGTCGCGTCGCGAGAGCCCCGCAGCCATTTTTTGGCCGGATGCGGGGACCGGAAGTTGGATCGGATGCTTCGGTGCTCGACCGAAGCGGCGACGGACACGCGTGGAGAAGTCGTCACCGTGGGCCCGGATCCTTGTCGGTTGTGACCGGAAGCAGTGACCGGACTCGTGACCGGACTCGCTGGTGAGTCCGGTCGGTGCGTCCGATCAGTGCGCAGAGAGCCCATTTCAAAGCTCAATGGCTCCATTTCGTGAGGTGGGCTATATATACTTGGATGGCCGGTTCCTAGCCCCCCTTCTTGCACAATTGAACACTCTAACTTGCTAGTGAGCTTGTGAGACTCCTCTCCACTCATCTCTCCATCCATAATTCGTATTCTTGGTGAGATTGAGAGTGATAGAAGTGCATTGCTTGCATCGGTTGCATCTAGAGGCACTTCATCCTTGGAGAAGCCGCGGGATTCTTGTTTTCTTAGGAATTTGCCCGGTTCCCTAGCGGCTTGGAGCAAGAGGCGATGTTGAGCTCGATTGGAGCTTGTTCGAGGCCACACCGGTGGTTTGTGAGGGGTCGTTCCTTACCCCGCGGGAGATTCGCGAAAGGAGCACTAGTGGATTGCTCGTGGCTTGTTGTACCCCCTCTTGTGATTGGTGTGCTTGAGCTCCCACCGGGGATTTGGCACCGGCCATTAAGCTTAGCAACCATCAAGTGGGTGTGTCGCTACAACGGGGACTAGCATGCCAACAAGCACGTGAACCTCGGTGAAAAATTATTGTGTCTTGTGTGCTAGCTCGTTGGAGATTTCTTGTACACGATGATTGGCTTCAACCTCGACACTACACCGGTGGTATTGTATCCTAAGCATCTCCTTGCATTACTTTGGTAGTATATCTTGTTAGGGTGCTTAGCTTGAGTAGCTTGTTTAGCCTTGTTAGCTCCTAGTGGTAATCCTAGTTAGCATTTCTTGTCTACCTAGGAGTAACTTAGCAACCTAGCTCTTGAGTGTGATTAGAGATCATAGTTTTGCTAGAATTGTTAGAAGGCTTGCATAGCTAGCTTGAAGCATTGCTTAATTGCTACGCCATTTTATTTACTAATCGGTTTGCTTAGTGTTGTTGCAAGAATTTTTAATAGGCTATTCACCCCCCTCCTCTAGCCATTAGGACCTTTCAAGTGGTATCAGAGCCGAGGAACCGTATTTGAGTGGCTTAACAACCAACGGTGAAAAATGGCGCTGAATTTCCATGTCAACAACACCAAGAAGGCGCCACCTTTCGATGGCACAAATTTCGCCTATTGGAAGGTGAAGATGACCGCACACCTCAAGTCAATTAATAGAGAAGTGTGGGTCGTGACCGAGAAGAAGTTTGAAGTTGCAAATCAAGCGCAACCAACCGCCTTGGAAGAAAAGAAGCTATATGCCAATGATGTGGCCGTGAGTGCTTTTCATGAGGCATTCAATGATAGAGTATTTGAGCAAGTCAAGTCACTCACCATTGCTCATGAGATTTGGAAGAAGCTAGAAGAGTGCTATGAGGGCACCGAAGGCGTCAAGCAAGCAAAGGCCTATATCAAGCTTGAGCAATTCAATAGCTTCAAGATGGAAGAAGATGAGAGCGTCCTGGAGATGTTCCAACGCATGCAAGTGTTGGTGAATGATCTCAATACTCTAGGAGAAGAGATCAAGGACAAGACCTTCAACATGAAGTTCTTGAGGTGTTTGCCCGAGCGGTTTGGAATGTTCATCACCGTGCTTGTGAGGACAAACTTGAAGGACTTGACTCCAAACCAATTGCTTGATGAGGTCATGACCGATGACTCCTATAGAGATGACAAGAAGAAGCAAGAGCTCATCAACAAGGCAAACAAGAAGGTCAAGGAAGAAGAAAAGAAAGAGGACAAGAAGGGCTTGGCACTCAAGGCAAGCTCATCATCAAAGGGCAAGAAGAAGAAAGAAGAATCAAGTGATGATGAGAGTGGCACTTCTACTAGTGGAAGTGATGTTAATGAACAAATGGCCCTCTTTGTGAGAAGATTGAGCAAATATATGAAGAAGACATACATCAACAACAACAACAAGAAGCAATCATCAAAGAAGACCAAGGATGGCAAGAATGAGGGCAACATGAAATGCTTTAGATGCCATGATGATTGTCACTTGATAGCCGAATGCCTATATGAGAGTGATGATGAGAAGGGCATCAAAAAAGCAAGAAAGAAGAATGATGCCAAGAATGAGAAGTGCATGAACAAGAAAACCAATGTCTCTTCCATTAAGCTTGATCATTCATATATGCTTGTGAAGAAGGACAATGGTGTTCGTGCTAGGTACATTGGTACACCATGGATAGGCTCAAAGAAGAAAGCCATTTGGGTACCAAAGGCCTTGGTGACTAACCTTGAAGGACCCAAAAAGGTTTGGGTACCTAAGAAGAATTGATCTCTTTTTGTAGGTCAATTACCACGCCGGAGGAGAGCATTGGATAATGGATAGTGGGTGCACTCAACACATGACCGGGATTCTCATATGTTCAAGTCAATTAGCATCAAGGGCATTGATGAGTATGAGTCAATCACATTTGGCAATGACAAGAAAGGCAATGTGTTGGGGCTAGGCAAGATTGCAATTACTCAAGAGAAGAGCTTATCAAAGGTGTTTCTAGTTGATCATTTTGATTACAATCTATTGTCGGTCTCTCAACTTTGTGATCTTGGCTACAAGTGCATATTTACAAGCCAAGAAGTTGAAGTGGTTAGTGGTGATGGTGCCAATATGATCTTCAAGGGATTTAGATATGGTGATCTCTACCTTGTTGACTTCAAGTCAAAAGAAGCCAAGTTGACAACATGTTTACTCTCAAAGGCTAGCAAAGGGTGGTTGTGGCATAGAAGGCTTGGTCATGTTGGAATGAAGCAATTGAACAAGTTGATGAAGCATGACTTGGTTAGAGGCTTGAATGATGTGAAGTTTGAGAAGGACAAACCTTGTGGAGCATGTCAAGCCGGCAAGCAACATGGCAATGCACATCCAACCAAGAGCACAATGAGCACTAGCAAGGCATTTGAGTTGTTACACATGGACTTGTTTGGGCCAACAACATACACTAGCATTGGTGGCAATAAGTATGGTTTTGTCATAGTTGATGACTACACTAGATACACATGGGTGTTCTTTTTGCATGACAAGAATGATGTCTTTGAGCTTTTCAAGACATTTGTCAAGAGGGTTCAAAATGAATTTGAGACATCCATCAAGAAGATTAGGAGTGACAATGGGAGTGAGTTCAAGAATACAAGAATTGAAGAGTTGTGTGATGAGCTTGGAATTGGACATCAATTCTCACCAACCTACACTCCTCAATCCAATGGTGTAGTTGAGAGGAAGAATAGAACCTTGATTGAAATGGCAAGATCAATGCTTAGTGAGTACAATGTTAGTCATTCCTTTTGGGCCGAAGCAATCAACACGACTTGCTATTGTAGCAACCGACTTTATTGCCATGATATGCTTGGGAAAACACCTTATGAGTTGTTGAATGGAAGGAAGCCCAACATTGGATACTTTAGAGTCTTTGGATGCAAATGCTACGTTCTCAAGAAAGGCACAAGATTGGGCAAGTTTGACAAGAAATGTGATGAAGGATTCTTAATTGGATATTCAACCACAAGCAAAACATATAGAGTTTGGAACTTGGGTAGTGGCAAACTTGAAGAAGTTTATGATGTGGAATTTAATGAAACCCAAGGCTCTCAAAATAAAGTTGAAAATCATGATGATGTGAGTGGTTCCAACTTAGAGAATGCAATGAAGAACATGGATGTTGGTGACATTCGGCCAAGGCAAATTGAAGATGATGATGACACTCCATTGACTACCACTACCATTGAGATTGATGCAAATGAAGCAAGCACTAGTGGTACTCAAGATGAAGATCAAGAGCAACAAGCTAGTCCAACTACTCATCCTAGTCATCAAGTGCAAGTGATGCAACCATCCAACATTGCAAGAGATCATCCAATTGATCAAATTATCGGTGACATCAATAGTGGAGTGATCACTAGAGGAAGATTGGCATACTTTTGTGCTCACCATGCCTTTATGTCTCAAGTAGAGCCGGAGAATATTGAGAAGGCACTAAAGAAGGAGGATTGGATCAATGCCATGCATGAAGAGTTGAACAACTTCAAGAGAAATGATGTATGGGAATTGGTGGAAAGGCCAAAGGACTACAATGTGATAGGAACCAAGTGGGTCTTCAAGAACAAGCAAGATCAAGATAGAATTGTGGTTAGAAACAAGGCCAGGCTAGTAGCTCAAGGGTACACTCAAGTAGAGGGTCTTGATTTTGGAGAGACCTATGCACCGGTTGCTAGACTTGAAGCAATTAGAATCTTGCTTGCTTATGCATGTGCTCATGATATCAAGCTCTATCAAATGGATGTGAAGAGTGCATTCTTGAATGGCTTCATCAATGAATTGGTCTATGTTGAACAACCACCGGGTTTTGAAGATGAGAAGTATCCCAACCATGTCTACAAGTTGAAGAAGGCTTTGTATGGATTGAAACAAGCACCTAGAGCATGGTATGAGAGGTTGAGAGATTTTCTCCTCTCTAAAGGGTTCAAGATGGGCAAGGTGGACACCACTCTCTTCACCAAGAAGATTGGAAAGGACTTGTTTGTGTTGCAAATCTATGTTGATGACATTATCTTTGGGTCAACCAATCAAGAGTTTTGTGAAGAGTTTGCTAAGATGATGGCCAATGAGTTTGAAATGTCAATGCTTGGCGAGCTCACATTCTTTCTTGACTCCAAATCAAGCAATTAAAGAATGGCACATTCATTAGTCAAGGTAAGTACATCAAAGACATGATCAAGAAGTTTGATCTTCAAGATGCCAAGTCAATGTCCACACCAATGGCAACCAATGGAAGCTTAGACCCCGACCCTAGTGGCAACATGGTTGAACAAAAGAAATATCGGTCCATGATTGGTAGTTTGCTCTATGCAACCGCATCAAGACCGGACATTGCATTTAGTGTGGGCATGTGTGCTAGATATCAATCCGATCCTAGAGAGAGTCACCTCAAGGCAACAAAGAGAATTGTGAGGTACTTGAAGGGCACACAAGATGTTGGACTATGGTATCCAAAGGGATCCAAGTTTGAGTTGATTGGATATTCGGATTCCGATTATGGAGGGTGCAAGATAAATAGAATGAGCACAAGTGACACATGTCAATTCCTTGGAAGGTCACTAGTATCATGGTCTTCAAAGAAGCAAAATAGTGTTGCTCTTTCAACCGCCGAAGCCGAATACATTAGTGCGGGAAGTTGTTGCACTCAATTGCTTTGGATGAGGTCAACCTTGAGGGATTTTGGATTCAAATTTGACAAGGTTCCATTGTATTGTGACAATGAAAGTGCTAGAAAGATGACTCAAAATCCGGTTCAACATCCAAGAACAAAGCACATTGATATAAGGCACCACTTCATAAGAGATCATCAACAAAAGGGTGACATTTGTATCATGGGCATTGGCACCGAAGATCAACTAGCCGACATATTCACCAAGCCACTTGATGAGAAGAGGTTTTGCATGCTAAAGGGAGAATTGAACATCATTGATTTCTCCAACTTGAGTTGATGCACCCCACTTATATGACATGCCTCTCCTTCGATAAACCCAAGGTAAAAGTTGTTTGTCATGGCATTCATATATTGCTAAGGACTTATTAGTGCATCTAGACATCATGCATGCTTAATAGGCTCATTCATAGAAAAATAAAATATTTTCAATGTATGTGTGGCACCACTATTGCTTTGAATGCTTTTATGAACTAATGGTGGCATATGACATGTTTATGTGCTTGCAATTCTAGTGTCAACTCTAGAAAATGAGCTATTGATGTGTATTCTAACATGGTGCAAGATAACCCTTATGCATATGAGGTGTGAAAAAGCTTGTCCTTGGTTCAAACTTGAATACATGGAAAGGCAAGTGCTCTAGATGAGACCACATGTGATACTTTGATTGACTTGATTTCTCTCATTTACACCTTTTTGGTGATTGTTGACAAAGGGGGAGAAATAAGTCACAAAGATGTTGGAAAGGATCACACAAATAGGGGAAGCAAGCTCATAGACTATTTGTGCATTTGTATGTGCATGATCATAATGAAATGTTGCATTGGCAATTTAAATTCAATATACATGATTGCTTGGTGTATGCTAGTTTTTGAAAATTGATTGGTGATTGACCAACTAGCATGCATAGGATGTATCTAGACAAAGCTCACTTTTTAGCCTATATTGTTGATCTCATGGGGTATGTTGAGTTTTGATAATTGTCTAGTTACATGATGTTAAGGACTCTGATGGTTTCACGCTTCAAAGGTCCGAATTCTAGAACCTTAGCATCTCTTTTGGTATTAGTATCTCTCCCCAAGATTTCTATCCATACATATGTGCCAAATTGATCCAAACACATGGAAGCACATATGTAGGGGAGCTACTACTACCAAAACCGAACCTTGAAATGTTTGTCCAAATTATGATTCATGATCAAAATGCTATGGGCAAGCAATTCAAGTTCAATTGAATTTTATTTCATATCTTTGTGAATTTGGTTGTCATCAATTACCAAAAAGGGGGAGATTGAAATCTCATGTTTGGTTTTGGAAATTGATGACACACTTGTGGGACTAATCCTTTGCTCTAAGTGTGACTTATGAGATGGGATTAGATGGACGACAAGGAGCATGATGATCATGAACATGGACAATGATGGTGGACATGATGGATCGTCAAGCTCGGTGATCGGCTTGAGAGGAACCCGGGAGATCAAGGCAAAGGTATCTTGATAGGGTTTTTCCTTTTGGTGATCAAGACACGATAGAGCGTGTGATCACATTATAGGATAGATAGCCGACTATCAAGAGGGAATGCCGCGACAATCCTTCGGTGAAGTGCTTCTAGGTCCAATTGACTTGCATATTGCATTTAGGACAATGAGAGCACTAACTTCGATCTTGCCTAACTTATCGACGAGCTAACATGCATGATAACGTGATCATCTTCGACGTGTTGGCAACATATGGCAAAAGGCGAAGCAAGGATGAAGCAAAGAGCAACGAAACATGAAGACTTGCTGTTTTCAGGGCGACCGGACGCACGGTGGAGTGACCGGACGCACCGACCGGTGGCTCCGGTCAATGCGTCTGGCAGAGAGCCCTGCAGGCCGTTTTTGGCCGGACACAGGGACCGGAAGCTGGACCGGATGCTTCCGGTGCTCGACCGGAAGCAGCGACCGGATGCGTGGAGGAGTCGTCAGCCGTGGGCCCGGATCCTTGTCGGTTGTGACCGGAAGCAGTGGATCGGACTCGCGACCGGACTCGGCCGGTGAATCCGGTCAAGGCCCGTCAAGTCGCCAGAGAGCCCATTTCAAAGCTCAATGGCTCCATTTCGTGAGGTGGGCTATATATATACTTGGATGGCCGGTTCCTAGCCCTCCCTCTTGCACAATTGAACACTCTAACTTGCTAGTGAGCTTGTGAGACTCCTCTCCACTCATCTCTCCATCCATAATTCGTATTCTTGGTGAGATTGAGAGTGATAGAAGTGCATTGCTTGCATCGGTTGCATCTAGAGGCACTTCATCCTTGGAGAAGCCGTGGGATTCTTGTTTTCTTGGGAATTTGCCCGGTTCCCTAGCGGCTTGGAGCAAGAGGCGGTGTTGAGCTCGATTGGAGCTTGTTCGAGGCCACACCGGTGGTTTGTGAGGGGTCGTTCCTTACCCCGCGGGAGATTCGCGAAAGGAGCACTAGTGGATTGCTCGTGGCTTGTTGTACCTCCTCTCGTGATTGGTGTGCTTGAGCTCCCACGGGGATTTGACACCGCCATTGCTTAGCAACCATCGAAAGTGGGTGTGTCGCCACAACGGGACTAGCGTCTTGCGGCAAGCACGTGAACCTCGGTGAAAAATCATCGTGTCTTGTGTGCTAGCTCGTTGGAGATTTCTTGTACACGGTGATTGGCTTCAACCTCGACACTACACCGGTGGTATTGTATCCTAAGCATCTCCTTGCTTTACTTTGGTAGTATATCTTGTTAGGGTGCTTAGCTTGAGTAGCTTGTTTAGCCTTGTTAGCTCCTAGTGGTAATCCTAGTTAGCATATCTTGTCCACCTAGGAGTAACTTAGCAACCTAGATCTTGAGTGTGATTAGAGATCATAGTTTTGCTAGAATTGTTAGAAGGCTTGCATAGCTAGCTTGAAGCATTGCTTAATTGCTACGCCATCTTATTTACTAATCGGTTTGCTTAGTGTTGTTGTAAGAATTTTTAATAGGCTATTCACCCCCCTCTAGCCATTAGGACCTTTCAGCCGGCAACCACTTCCAAGCACATCCAGCAACCACCTCGAAGCACATCCAGCCAGTGGCCTCAATGGACTCACAGATGCCCAGGACAGCGATCTCGTCGGCAACAGCCTCACTGGGCACACGGATGCCCGGGATGGCGACCTTGCCGGCGGCGGCCAGCACCTCGGCGGCACTTGGAGCGGTGGCCAAGCGCGTCTGCACAAGGGACGAGCACTCCCGAGCAGGGGTGGAGACCGACCGGCCGATGAGCTTGCCCGGTGGCACCTCCGCACCTGGAGCTTGCCCGGCGGCCATGGCCGCTGCTCGATGGAGAAGAGGTAGTGGTGGGTGGCGGCGGCCGCGCCGTGGGCGAGGTGGGCGTTGGGTGCAGCGGCGGCGGGCGCGCCCATGGACGGCGGCGTGATGCCGCCCCCGCCGTCGGGCCGACGCCGCCGACATGACCCGGGCGAGCCGAGGTGTTGAGAGCGTGAGCAGGGCGCAGCGCGGGCTTGTCTGGATGCTGGAAGCGGTGGGTGACCGACCGGTGATCTGCCGAGGCCGTGGCGGTCGGACGAGGTGGCGATGAAGTCCATGAGCACGCGCGGCCTCCCTCCGCATCCGCTGTCGAGGCCTCGCCAGTCGCCCGCCATCTCCGCCACGTGCTCAGCAGCACCTCTGCGCCGAGCAACACAGCGCCCACCCTCGCTCCTTGCCGCGCTCCGCCTATCGCGGTGGAGCTCCCATGGTAGCAGCAGCGACGAGGAGATTCGCGCCTGCCCTCACTCCGTTCTAGCAGCGACGAGGAGATCCACGCGCATCTCCGCCGAGGACCTCCGTGCCCATCTCGACGAGCACTTCCATGGGCGAGCATCTCCGGCAAGGTCGTGGCACATCTCAGTCAGGGGCGAGGAGGCGCTGGTGCTCCGGTGAGATCCGAGACGGGAGGTGTGGCGGCGGCGTGGGAGGTTGAAAGGTCCTAAATGGCTAGAGGGGGGTGAATAGCCTAATAAAATTTCTACAAAATCACTAGAGCAACTTGTTAGTAAATAGCAAAGCGTAAATGCGTTTGCTCTAGCTCTACTTGTCGGCAAGCCTCCTATTGACAATTCTAGTTGCTATAGTCTCTAATTCACACACAATGGCTAAGTCACTACTTTACCAACTAGGTGAACAAGCTAGATTACTCTAATCAAGACTAAGCAACTAAGCAATTCTACTCAACTACACTAGCACAATATATATGAAAGTAATGCAAAGGTGTAGAGGTGATATACCACAATATCGAGGCTAGTCAATCCAATCACCAAGGATGAAACAATATGATAACCAAATTTAAGCCAATCACCAAGAGACAAATGGAGACACGAGATTTAACCCGAAGTTCACTTGAGCACCCTCAAGCTAATCTCCGTTGTGCCGACCTTCTCACGTGTGGGTCAAGGTGGAGCTCACTCCAAGCCAATTGCCTTTAGGCTTCTTACACCCAATGCAAATGAGAGGTACCCAAGACATGAGCAATGAATTACTCACACTTTGTCTTCCCGACGAGGAGTGTGTGATCCTCTCACAAATCACCGGAGGTGGCCAAGAACATACACCTTCTCTTGCCAACGCCTCCACCAATCACCAAGCCGGCTAGGAGTGGTGCTCTTCAAGAGCAACAAGAAAACCACCGGCTCACAACGATCCCCAAGTGCCACTAGATGCAAAGATCAAAGCAAAGTGCACTTGAATCACCTCAACTCACTAGAATGATGCTCTCAAGCAAAGGGAGTGAGGAGGAGGATATGTGCTCAGCTCTAGAGGTGTTAGAAATGAATTCAAATGACCAAGAGACCTCCACAAGCCGGCCAAAGGGGTATAAATACCCCCCACCACGAAATGTGGCCGTTGGGGTGCAAACCACGCACAAATCAGCCTGACCGGATGCACTGACCGGACTCACCAGCGAGTCCGGTCGGCGGGTCCGGTCACAACCGACAACCCCAACAGGACGACCGACCGAGCTGCTGAGCGCGTCCGGTCACGCGTCCGATCGGTGTTCCGGTCAGCACCGGAAGCTTCCGGTCGGTGCGTCCGGTCGCTTCTCGGCCGAAACCCCAAATGACATGCTCTCTGCCGGACGCCGTCACCGGTGCATCCGGTCGAAAATCCGTGCTTCCGGTCAGTGGGTCCGATCACCATCTGAGCTGCGAAAATCTGTCGTTTTGTTGTCGTTCCTTCGCCTTTGCTCAAAACCAATTTCCGTCACTTGATTCTTGTTGCCGACACGTCGAAGAACACCCCGACACCATGTGTTAGCATTTTGAAAAATATTTTCCATCAAAAACGGAGTTAGCTCTCTAGGTTAGAATGCATGCAAATGATTTTGAACCTAGAGGCACATGAGAACCGATATGTACGATAGTTTTCCCCTCTTTATAGTACGGCTTATCGATCCTATAATTACTCACACCCTCTATGGTGTCTTGAGTGTAAAATCAAAATGGCCCTATGATATACCTTAGCCTTGAGCCCATTTTGATCCAAAAAACACGCCAAACCGCAAGACTTGATCATCAATTGGATCACCTCGACCCATCCACCATGACCACCATGCATCGTCCTTGGCTTGACCAATCTCCAACTAAAACAAACACTTAGCATAGAGAGATTAGTCCTAAGGATGCCACTAATTAGCCAAAACCAATCTAGAGATCTTCAATCTCCCCTTTTTGGTAATTGGTGACAACCCGCATAAAGATTTTATGATTAAGGGTTTTTGAACCTATCATGGTTGTCCAAGCATTTTGCTTACAATTATAGGATTGGACAAACATAATAAGCTCGGTTTTGGTAGCATGAGCTCCCCCTACATGTATGCCTAGAGTTTGGTATAGGCTTTGCATACATGTATGAATATTGAAATTAGGGAGTGAGCCATGTTACCAAAATGATGCTTAATGTGAAAGAATGGACCTTTGAAGCGTGATACCAATCGAGTTGCGCCTTTCTCACCATACAAGCATCATGGATAACTAGATATTTCATCAAAAACTCAAAGTACCCCGTGAGATCATATTATAAGCATACGTACTTGAATTTAGAGCGGAAATCGCAATATCTAGGTACCACTTAAGCATGCTAGTTGATCAATCATCAATCAAGTTACCACTAGCATACATCACACAAGCATGTATATATGGAATTTAAATACATGTGCAAGAGCAAGTCATATGTTAGTGCACAAACAAATGCAACAATGGGCTTATGAGCTTGCTCCCCCTACTTGTGTGCTTTCAAAAATTTTGATCCCCTTCTAATCTTTATGCACTAATCTCTCCCCCTTTGTCAACAATTGACATAAAAGGATTGATCGGGTTCTTTTGATATTGGAAAGATTAGTTTTCAAATTTGGCTAAATTTGGATAGCTTGCCATACATGTAATTCGGTTTGAACCAAAGACAAGCTTCTTCACACCTCAAGTGAGGGTTATCATGTCTATGTTGAACCACATGTTTGACAATATACCCAAATTTAACACTTGAGATTGCAAGCCCACAAGCATGTCATATGTCATCACTAGATCAATCAAGCATATAGAACAATAGTGATGGCATACATACATTGAAATTCATTGTTTTTCTATGAATGCAACTTAAAGGACAAGTTGTATGTCTATATGATCTAGCAAGTCCTTAGATATCATGATGACATGTCAAACAATTTCACCTTTGCTTTGGCTCGGTGGAGAGGCATGTCACATATGTGGGATGCATTCAACTCATATTGGAGAAGTCAAGAATGTTCAATTCATTTCTAAGCTTGCAAAATCTCTTCTCATTAAGTGGCTTGGTAAATATATCGGCAAGTTGATCTTCGGTACCAATTGGATGGATTGCAATGTCACCTTGTTGTTGATGCTCTCTAATGAAATGGTGCCTTATATCAATGTGCTTGGTTCTTGTATGTTGCACCGGATTTTGAGTCATCTTGCAAGCACTCTCATTGTCACAATACAAGGGTACTTTGTTGAAGTCAAATCCATAATCCTTCAATGTGGATCTCATCCAAAGTAGTTGACAACAACAACTCCCCGCACTAACATATTCGGCTTCAGCGGTAGAGAGTGTCACACTTGTTTGCTTCTTCGAGGACCATGACACAAGAGATCTTCCAAGGAATTGATAAGTCCCACTAGTGCTTCTTCTATTTGTCTTACAACGACCATAGTCGGAGTCCGAATATCCAATAAGCTCAAAGCTAGACCCCTTAGGATACCATAAGCCAACATCTTGTGTATGCTTTAAGTACCTCAATATTCTCTTTGCGGCCTTGTAATGACTCTCTCTTGGTGAGGATTGAAATCTTACACACAAACATACACTAAACATGACATCCGGTCTTGATGCGGTCACATAGAGTAAACTCCCAATCAATGACCGAAATAGCCTTTGATCAATCATGTTGCCTTTGAGATCTTGGTCCAAGGTGCCACTTGTACCCATTGGTGTGGTAATGCCCTTTGCATCTTGCATGTCAAATTTCTTGATCATGTCTCTTATGTATTTCCCTTGACTAATAAATATATCATTCTTGAGTTGCTTGATTTGAAGTCAAGGAAATAGGTGAGTTCTCCAAGCATAGACATTTCAAACTCTTTGGCCATCATTTTAGTAAACTCTTCACAATATGCTTGATTTGTTGACCCAAATATGATATCATCCACATATATTTGCAAGATGAACAAATCCTTGCCAATCTTCTTGGTGAAGAGAGTAGTGTCGGCCTTCCCCATCTTGAAGCCTTTCTTGAGTAAGAAGTCTCTCAACCTCTCATACCATGCTCTAGGTGCTTGCTTCAGGCCATACAATGCCTTCTTCAACTTGTACACATGATTAGGCTTGTGATAATCTTCAAAACCGGGAGGTTGCTTAACATATACAAGCTCATTGATGAAGCCATTGAGAAATGCACTCTTCACATCCATTTGGTATAGCTTGATGTCATGGGCACATGCATAGGCTAATAGAATTCTAATTGCCTCTAATCTTACCACCGGAGCATATGTTTCACCAAAGTCAAGACCCTCAACTTGAGTGTAGCCTTGTGCAACTAGTCTTGCTTTGTTTCTAACCACAATGCCATCTTGATCTTGCTTATTCTTGAACACCCACTTGGTTCCAATGACATTATAGTTGGTTGGCCTTTCCACCAACTCCCATACTTCATTTCTTTCAAAGTTATTTAGCTCCTCTTGCATTGCCAATACCCATTCTTCATCTTTCATGGCATCATCAATCTTCTCCAGCTCTTCTTGTGACACAAACGCAAAGTGCTCATAAAATGCCGTAAGCCTTCCTCTTGTTTGTACTCCACTTACAATGTCACCAACAATTTGATCAATTGGGTGATCTCTAGCAACACTTGTATTTTGGAGTATTGGTAGTTGATTGCTTGAACTTGGTTGCTCACTTGATGTGTTTTGCACTTGAGATGATGTGCTAGCTTGTTTATCTTGCACTTGAGAACCACTAGCTTGACCCATTGGAGATGAGAGCACTTGATCCTTGTCATCATCAACATCAATCACTTGAGTTGGCTTGATGTGCCCAATGTCCATGTTCTTCATTGCATCTACCAATTGAGTTCCACCAACATCATTGTGATTTTCTTCTTCATCTTGAGACCCATTGGTTTCATCAAACTCAACATCATGCACTTCTTCAAGTTGACCACTAGTGCTATTCCACACTCTATATGCTTTGCTTGTAGTGGAATAACGAAGCAAGAATCTCTCATCACATTTCTTGTCAAACTTCCCCAATCTAGTGCCTTTCTTCAATATATAGCATTTACAACCGAAGACTCTAAAGTAAGCAATGCTTGGCTTTCTTCCATTCAATAGCTCATAGGGTGTCATGCCCATTATTGGATGACAATACAATCGGTTGATGTAGTAGCATGCGGTGTTGATTGCTTCGGCACAAAATGATTGACTCACATCATATTCACTAAGCATTGACCTTTCCATATCCATGAGAGTCTTATTCTTCCTCTCAACTAGGCCATTAGATTGTGGTGTGTAGGTAGGTGAGAATTCATGCTTAATGCCATAGTCATTGCATAGCTCTTCAATTCTTGTATTCTTGAATTCACTACCATTGTCACTTCTCACTTTCTTGATGGTAACATCATACTCATTGCACACTTGCTTGAGAAATGTCTTGAAGATAGAATATGTGTCACTTTTGTCATTGAGAAAGAATACCCAAGTATATCTAGTGAAATCATCCACAATCACAAATCCATATTTATTGCCTCCAATACTAGTGTATGTGGTTGGACCGAATAAATCCACGTGCATCAACTCAAATGGCTTGCAAGTGCTCATGAAATTCTTCTTAGGATGAGTGTTGTCCACTTGCTTGCCGGCTTGACATGCACCACATAGCTTGTCCTTTTCAAACTCAACTCCATCCAAGCCTCTCACTAGGTTGTGCTTCACAAGCTTGTTCAATTGCTTCATGCCAACATGTCCTAGCCTTCTATGCCATAGCCAACCCATGTTTGATTTGGAGAGCACGCATGTACTCAATTGTGCTTCATTTGTGCCAAAATCAACTAGATAGAGATTGTCATGCCTAAAGCCTTTGAATATCAACTTTGAATCTTTCATGCTAACAACCTCAATATCATCAACCCCAAATATGCACTTAAAACCAAGGTCACAAAGTTGTGCTACCGAGAGCAAGTTGAAGTTCACCTTGTCAACATGTGCCACATTGGATATGCTCAAATCACTTGTGATTTCAATCTTGCCATGTCCTTTGATCTTGCCTCTACCATTATCACCAAATGTGATACTACCACCACTTGACCTTGTATCAAAAGAGTTGAACATTCTAGCATCATCGGTCATGTGTTGAGTGCACCCACTATCAAGAATCCAATGCCTCCCTCCGGACTTGTAATTCACCTACAAATTAAATCAATGAGATTTAGGTACCCATCTTTGCTTGGGTCCTTGGAGGTTAGTTACCAAAGCCTTTGGCACCCAAATGGACTTCTTCTTTGGTCCCACAATTGGTGTACCAATGAACTTTGCCTTCACACCATTCTCCCTCTTGGTAAGCAAATAGCATGAATCAAAACAAATTGAATGCACTTTGTTTGCTTTTTTGTTGGTGTTCATTTTAGTGCATTTTTACTCTTGATGCCCAACTTGCTTGCATCTTTGGCAATAAGAACCGTTGCTCTTCACAAAGCTAGGCTTTGGAGTCACAAAGGCCTTTTTGCCTTTCTTGGAGATATACCCTAGACCTTCCTTGTTAAGGGAAAATCTTTGGCTACCCAAGTACTTTAGCAACTTGGCATCCCCACCATATGCCTTACCCAAGGCGTGGGTGAGCTCATCCACCTCTCTCTTGAGAGTCTCATTCTCAACTAATAATGATGAATCTAAAACTTTTTCATCACTACTAGTGGAGGTAGAGTGGGTTGGTGTGGATGTGGAGGGTATGTTTGGTTCTTCAACATCAACCACGAATGGTTCATCTATAATGTCACATGTTGAACCAACATTCCTCTTGGAGACCAAGACAACCTTGTCACTCTTAGCTACTAGCAAGGAATGAGCTTTTTCAAGCTTTGTATGAGCAAGTTGAAGCTCCTCATGGTCTTCCTTTAGACACTCATAGGATGCTTCTTGCTCCCTAAGGCTCTTTTCAAGAGAGGCAACTCTCTTTTCCAAGGCCATACATTCCTTTGCCTTAGCTATGAGAACAATGTTAGCTTGCTCCATTGCCTCAAACATCTCATCTTTAGTGGGTTCATTTGATTCATCGTATTCTTCTTCACTATCATATTTTACTTCATTAGACGATGGTTCATCATATACCTTAGTGGCCTTAGCCATGAAGCATGAACCGAAGGATGAGTCAAATAGTGATGGCTTGTCTTGATCAACTAGAGCCATCATAGCCTTGCCCTCTTCTTCCTCTTCGGACTCATCACTATCCCATGTCACAACAAAAGCACCATCTTTGCCTTGCTTGAAGGTAGCCTTGTTCTTGCCCCTTCTATGGTCCTTGTTGTTCTTCTTGTCCTTCCTATGAGGACATTCCTCAAAGAGATGATCCGGACTATCACACTTCCAACATAGCCTATTTTCCTCATTGCCCTTTGGAGTGTTCTTCTTTTTGTAGTTCCCAAATCTTCTCTTGTACTTGAGCATGGTGCCAAATTTTCTCACCACCAAGGCAAGAGCTTCATCAACCTCTTCTAGGCCGGATACATCACATTCTTCTTCTTGTGCTTTTGCTTTGCCCTTGTTTGAGGTAGAGGATGCCTTGAATGCAACGGCCTTCTTCTCCTCAACCTTCTTGTCTTCCTTCTTCTCCTTGGCATCAACATCATGATCATACTTGTCAAATGTCAACACCTCTCCAAGTAGATCATTTGGCTTCTTTGAATCAAGCTCATCTCTTTGTAGCATGAGAATCAACATCTTGAATCTTGAGGGTAGGCTAATCAAGAATTTGTGGCAAAAGTCTTGATCTTGTGTCTTGTAGCCCAAAGTTTTGAGATCATTCACAATGACTTGAAGACGATGAAACATCTCAAGAATTGTTTCACCATCCTTCATCTTGAAGGTCTCAAACTCACTCTTGAGGCCATATAGCTTGGCACTCTTGACAATCTTGGTACCCTCATATGTTTCACTCAACCTTGTCCACACTTCACTTGCACGGTCCAAGTACTTGATGCCCTCAAATATCTTTGCATCGATGGCATTGTATATTGTGTTGAGTGCCATTCGATTGCAAGTCCGATTTGCTATATCCTCATCGGTGAGCTTGGTAGGATCAAGAATGACATAATCATTCTCCGTCACCTCCAATACTCTCTCATGTATGGAACCGAGGTACATAGTCATCTTCCTCTTCCAATGATTAAAAGAACTCTCACCATCAAAGTGAGGCGGCTTTCCCCCAACATGGTTGAACACTATAGTAGCCATATCTTGCACCGAAGGGTGTTACTCCTTGCTAAAACGGTGACCACGGCTCTGATACCACTTGAAATATCCTAAATGGCTAGCGGGGGGGTGAATAGCCTAATAAAATTTCTATAAAATCACTAGAGCAACTTGTTAGTAAATAACAAAGCGTAAATGCGTTTGCTCTAGCTCTACTTGTTGGTAAGCCTCCTATTGACAATTCTAGTTGCTATAGTCTCTAATTCACACACAATGGCTAAGTCACTACTTTACTAACTAGGTGAACAAGCTAGATTACTCTAATCAAGACTAAACAACTAAGCAATTCTACTCAAATACACTAGCATAATATATATGAAAGTAATGCAAAGGTGTAGAGGTGATATATCACAATGTCGAGGCTAGTCAATCCAATCACCAAGGATAAAACAATATGATAACCAAATTTAAGCCAATCACCAAGAGACAAATGGAGACACGAGATTTAACCCGAAGTTCACTTGAGCACCCTCAAGCTAATCTCCGTTGTGCCGACCTTCTCACGTGTGGGTCAAGGTGGAGCTCACTCCAAGCCAATTGCCTTTAGGCTTCTTGCAGCCAATGCAAATGAGAGGTACCCAAGACACGAGCAATGAATTACTCACACTTTGTCTTCCCGACGAGGAGTGTGTGATCCTCTCACAAATCACCGGAGGTGGCCAAGAACATACACCTTCTCTTGCCAACGCCTCCACCAATCACTAAGCCGGCTAGGAGTGGTGCTCTCCAAGAGCAACAAGAAAACCACCGGTTCACAACGATCCCCAAGTACCACTAGATGCAAAGATCAAAGCAAAGTGCACTTGAATCACCTCAACTCACTAGAATGATGCTCTCAAGCAAAGGGAGTGAGGAGGAGGATGTGTGCTCAGCTCTAGAGGTGTTAGAAATGAATTCAAATGACCAAGAGACCTCCACAAGCCGGCCAAAGGGGTATAAATACCCCCACCACGAAATGTGGCCGTTTGGGGTGCAAAACCACACTAGGATGAATTATTTTCGGCCCGCCGGATGTTAAGCCAAGCCTTGGCCGGACTCACCGGCCGAAGTCCGGTCGGCGGGTCCGGTCACAACCGACTAACCCCAACGGGGACCGACCGAAGCTGGCTGGCGGCGTCCGGTCCATGCGTCCGTCGGTGCTTCCGGTCGGCACCGAGAAACTTCCGGTCGGTGCGTCCGGCCGCTTCTCGGTCGAAACCCCAAATGACATGCTCTCTGCCGGACGCGGTCACGGTGCATCCCGGCCGAAAATCCGTGCTTCCGGCCGAGCTTTTGGGGTCGGTCACCATCTGAGCTGCGAAAATCCGTCGTTTTGTTGTCGTTCCTTCGCCTTTGCTCCAAACCAATTTCCGTCACTTGATTCTTGTTGCCAACACGTCGAAGAACACCCGACACCATGTGTTAGCATTTTAAAAAACATTTTCCATCAAGAACGGAGTTAGCTCTCTAGGTTAGAATGCATGCAAATGATTTTGAACCTAGAGGCACATGAGGACCGATATGTACGATAGTTTTCCCTCTTTATAGTACGGATTATCGATCCTATAATCACTGACACCCTCTATGATGTCTTGAGTGTAAAATCAAAATGACCCTATGATATACCTTAGCTTTGAGCCCATTTTGATCCTCGAAACACGCCAAACCGCGCTCTACTTGAAAGCATAATACAAGCAAAAATAGAATAAACTGGATTGATCATCAATTGGATCACCTCGACCCATCCACCATGACCACCATGCATCGTCCTTGGCTTGACCAATCTCCAACTAAAACAAACACTTAGCATAGAGAGATTAGTCTTAAGGATGTCACTAATTAGCCAAAACCAATCTAAAGATCTTCAGAGGTGACGAAGGAGGTGACACGCGACGGCCGGGGGGCGAACGCCAATAGCAAAGCCAGCCTCGGAAAAACGACCACCCCCCCTCCGCTTTCGAGGCCCGGACCAAGTGATGGTCGGTGGCCTGCTAGAGCCTGGCTAAGTGGGTTGGCCAGGACAACCAAACAACATCTTTTGGTGCAACCTGGCCTGGGCTGGCCCAAGCCACCCAACCAAACTGCCCCGTAGACTCAGTGGCGGCGCAGCGCATCGTTCCGACCACAGGCCATGCCCCGCCGCTGCTTGCAGCTCCAGTCGGCTTGATGCAGCCCGACTGTAGAGACAAGTTGTTTTCGTCAACTGGAGAGGATCTTTCCCTCCCGAGCAGGGGTGGCGGTGGGTGTGATTTGAGCGCGGAAATGAAAGGGCATCTCGTCAGCAGGGCGCGGCGCCGGCCCATGTAGTACACCTACATACATAGCCCAATACAGTAAAGCCCACTCACTCAATCTCGTGTACGGCTTTGATTAACACGCTGACCCCTGTCTTCTTCTCCAATCGGCCAATCCGAAGTTGCCGACCCAATCCGGCATTCCCTGTCGGTAGCGGCGGCCGGCGGCTCGACCTGGCAGGAGAAGGCCCGTGGTCGCAAGGGTGCTCGACGGCACACGGCAGCAATCGCGGCGGCTGTTGTGGCTTCTAACCTGTGAGCCGCTGAGGGCGTACCGCACGGCTAGCAGGCAAAAGGTCCTCAGGTTAGGCGGAGCGGCAGCACCGCATCACGCAGCCAGAGGCAAGGAAGCAGCGCAGCCATCGAAGGTAAGGAATTAAGGATTTATGATTATCATGAATCGTTTATGCTCCTTCCGTTCCAAATTATAGTTCAGTTTCTCCTAAATTAAACTTCTCTAACTCTAATCGACTTTGTATGAAACGTATCAATATCTAGAACATTAAATTCATTTACATTAAATAAATTTCTCTATGAAATATGTGCGGTTTGTAATGGAAATCTGATGGCATATAAAAGTATTGATTTATGGGGTTCGATGACTTGCACTAAGAGATAGACTATCATACATGAATGTCAGTGGATGGTGTTAACAGCTAAATGTATATTAGTGGGTGATGTGGCTCGCAGATAGACTATAACTGCATGCTATAGTGAGTGCTGACATAGCTAGCCTGCACGAAAGAGATAGCTATGCTATGGGTTTGCTTTTTAAAGTTAGTACAAAACTAAAGCAACCTATAATTTGAAATTGAGGGAGTATTATTTTTGTAGCTGATGTTTGCATTGCAATTGATTTTTGTACATGTTACTGGATTCATTTCAATTGTTAGTTTGAAGTGGTTGCTGTTATGGACTCTCATATGAGTTATTAAGCTCATTTGTCTTCTAGCTCTACACCAGTTTGATGTATGCCAAAATCATTGCTCATTTGACAGGTTGTGTGTCCCAAAACCTCTCTCTTGCTGCGTTGAACTCTTTTACACTTGAAATGTCAGCACCGAAGCCCATTACTCGGCTTGTTTCCCATGTCATCCTTGATCTGGATGGCACCCTCTTAAACACAGGTGACTGAAAATTGAAAACACTAATAGCTCATGGTTTTAGGCTTAGAGTGTGTACTAAATTCACTTGTCTAAGCTAACTTTGATTCTCTTGGTTGTACTAATTGGCAGATTCGGTTGTAAGTAAGGTGGTAAAACCATTTCTTGTCAAAAATGGGAAAACGTGGGACAGCAAGAAAGCACACAAGCTAGTTGGGAAGACACCTTATGAAGCTGCAGCTGTTGTTTTAGAAGACTATGGGCTCCCTTACTCTGCAGAAGAGTTCCTCTCAATGATTACTCCAGTCTTCAGTGAACAGTAATGCTATTGGAACTTCTACGTGCTTGTATATTTTGTTATCTTTGGGGAAAAAAATCACACTGAAATGATTTTTTTTTTGTTTTATTGGTGTTTGGGGCATGATAAGATCCATAGATGTGAACACCTGTTTGCTTGCCAGTAAGTTCTCTTCTTGAGTTAATATTCTTGGCTGACTACATCTTATGTTGCAGGTGGTGCAACATAAAAGCTCTTCCAGGAGCTACTCGGCTGATAAAACATTTAAGGAGTAATGGGGTGCCTACTGCTTTGGCTTCCAACTCACCAAGATCTAACATAGAAGCCAAAATTTCCTGCCATCAAGGTATCCCTGGAAAAATATGGTTACAAGGAATCTTTTTTCGGTTTTTGTGGTAGAGTTACTAGTGAATTTGTTCCTACCTTGTATAGGATGGAAAGAGTGTTTCTCTGCAATTGTTGGTGGAGACGAAGTACAGAAGGGGAAGCCATCCCCAGATATGTAAGACATCATGTTGCATGATGCAATCATCTCTGATACTCCAGATTTGCTTAACTTGTCTCAGTTCTTTTATTTCCGGTTGTCTGTTGTGATGGTATTCAAGATTTTTGGAAGCTGCTAAAAGGTTGAACGCCACTCCTTCAAATTGCCTAGTAATCGAGGATTCCTTGTAAGTTTTTTCTTCAAAAACTTTATGCTATATGTGGTATACTCTTCAAAAAACATTATGTTCCCTCCTCCCACCTACTGAAAACATAGTAAGGCTAGTTAAAATCATGTTGTGGATACGCTTGTGGAAATTCATGAGGTTTTAACTCATAACAAGTAATATTTTCGTTGCTGTATTTTAAGAAGAGAATACTGTTATAATACACCATATTTGACATATCATTTAGGTATGAAGCGTCATAATAATAAGATATTGTGGTACAATCCTGTTGTCTTGGTTTAGTAATACACAGCATGGCACCTAGAATTTCTACTGAAGTAAATGTTTATTTTCTCTTCCGTATACATGTATAGTTCTTCTGGGCTGACATGACATCACATGTATAATCTGTATTTGTTTCTGATAACCGTTCCTTTTAGTGGTTCAAACAATGATATGGGATGAAGTACTTTAGTGAAGACACTACATTTAACATTGTAAGTAATGGTTGTGCTAGGCCAGGTGTTACAGCCGGAAAAGCTGCAGGGATGCATGTCATAGCTGTCCCTTCAATACCCAAAAAGGCTGCTGAGTTCAGTTCTGCTGATGTGGTGATCAACTCCCTCCTTGATGTGAGGCCTGAGGAATGGGGTTTACCACCATTTAATGATTGTACGTTTGGATTTTGGAGCTTGGATATTAGACTTATTAGTTTTATTCATTCAGAGGAGAATATATCTAGTCTTACAGTTTATCTATCAATAAATTTTCTGCACAGGGATTGAAAATACCTTACCAATAGAACCGTGGTTTATCAGTGGACCAGTGATCAAAGGATTTGGTCATGGTTCTAAAGTACTAGGAATACCAACAGGTATGGTGGGCTAAAAATGTAAAGGTTGAATATTACAGCTGTTTTGAATCTCAATTTTTTTTTCATTGAATGGATCATTTGAGATGTTTCCCCCAACTAGCTGGTTTACTTTTGAACCAGTTCAGCATTTTGCCTCACTAAGAAAGTTGCTAGACAAAACTATATGATAGGCTAATGGTTTCATGCTGGTTTGCAAGCTCCCATCCGAAATGGACATTATTCGATCATACTTCTGGAATATATACATAGCAGCCCCTTCATGTTATTACTATTCGCCAATACAGTTTCTCGTGTACAAGGTTGGGTGATGTGTCTTCATTTTTCTGTTAGAATGGCAATATCCTACCATTACTACATATCTTGACCATTATTGGATCTAATAGCACATCGTGATATCATATCTTCATGAGCCTGTATTGATTAATCTAGAAAGGACATTAGAGCATTTTAGTTATTTTTCTTACATCTACACTCAATATGGCAATGGACCAATTATTCGGTTCATTCTATTATTTGCTCTGTTCCAAATTGTAAGATGTTTTGGCTTTTCTAGATACATTGCTTTTATTTATTATGTATCTAGAAATAGTGTATATCAAAGCTAAAAGCATTGCACTTTGGAATGATGGGAGTAGCTTTCAGTTCTATTTCCTATGTGGTGAGAACACACATGTAGTATGGTGGTGTGGCAGCCAGGTGGCCAACCACGGCTAGAATCCTGGGTCTCACTAAAAGGGCCCCTCACCAGACCAGAATTAGGCCAAGTTTTTTTTGGTTTTCTAGATACATTGCTTTTATTATGTATCTAGACACGTTGATGTATTTTCTTCAATAATTTTGCCCATTTATGTTATGCTGTTCTTTTTTTCAGGATCTATAAGAGTTCATATTTGTTTCTTTGTTGATATTACTACATTTAAATTTTCAACTGGAGCACTGATGTTTTTTTTTTGCACTGTAGCTAATTTACCTGCAGAGAACTTTTCTGATGTAGTGTCCGAGTATACATCTGGAGTATACTTTGGCTGGGCTGGACTTTCAACACGTGGTATATATAAGATGGTTATGAGTGTTGGCTGGAACCCATATTTTGACAATACGGAGAAGACAGTAGTGAGTATTCTTTACAGCCATTTCCGTGCTCATTCTGTTACTTTGTTTTAAAAGACTTCGATTGCAGGAACCTTGGTTGCTTCATAATTTTGGTGAGGACTTCTATGGTGAGGAGCTGCGCCTTGCTATTGTTGGCTACATAAGACCTGAGGTAATTGAGGGCCAAACAGATATTTTAGCAGCGACAACTGATCCATGAGTTGGAATGCATACCTGACCTGTGACACCCCTTCAAAATTCTTAGGCAAACTTTCCTTCGCTCGAGAGCTTGATAGAGAGGATTCAAGAGGATGGGAGAATAGCAGAGAAGGCACTAGACTTACCGATGTATGCCAAGTACAAAGACTCACCATATCTGAGAAATACTTTGCAGCTGGGAAGTACTGCTGATGACAGTCAGGCTGAGCTGAATTCCATGTGACAAGCCCCTGCAGTTGGACACTAAATAAATTGCCGGTTGTTATTCTTTTTTTTTCTTTCTAAAAACCTGTCCGTGATAGAGGGAAATGCACTGGTATTGATGATTGGACTCTTGTTGACCTCATAGGCTTATACGCAGAGTTGGTTGCAATATGGTTGTTCCTCAGAAAGGGCTGTTGATACCCTTTCTAAAGAAATGGTTGGATGTTGAAAGTTGAATGCTGGGAGATGGTGTGCACTTCATACGTTGATTACTGAGTTGATGCATTTGAGTTTGGAAAGATATCACTATCAGTATCACTTGTACTAGTTTAAGAAACAGTGAAGAGATACTTAGCAATTCCTTCTTAACAAGATGACATGCAGCTCTCCTACGTAGTTTGAGAAAAAAAAAGTCATTCATAACCTACAACTGAGGCATCTCAAAAGCATATTATAAATTGTCTTCAAAATTACAAAGATGAACTAAGGAGAGGTAATGGTCTAGAGTTTTGAGCTCCCTTGGGAAGACTGGCCGTATAACTGAGACAATTAGTGGGTATGATGACAAAGAAGTGTGTTTACCAGGAGGTGAAGGATGACCTATGGGAAGTTGGGATAGGGAAACTAGTTGAAATTTTTTTTTTTTTTTTCTTTAGTTCAAATGAGTTTGTGTGATAGTGGGAAGCGGTGGCATTGGGAGGTGATGGAAACGGGAGGAGCAGGGCGGGAGCCTGAGTGCAGATGATGCTCATCGCGATAGCGAGAGAATGAGCTAGACAAAACAACTAGAGGTATATTAATAAGAATCTTATTATACTTAGTTGGTATCATAATTGTTATTATCTTTTATAATAAATTTGATAAAACTTAAAGATGTTTTAACTCTTTATTTATATAAAAAAAGTTGAGGTAATGTTTAGCAAAAGGAGAGTAAAATGATATTCCTCCAAAGGGTAATATTGTATGCAACCATCCCTTATTCACACAATCACACCCCATTTAATTCATAACTATTCATCTATTTTTTTTTCTTTTCCCAAGCAATCTCTTATGACCCATTTGCCAAACATTTTTTTTTATGTGAATGCCATTTGCCAAACATTGTGTGAAATAATGTATAGTTTGGACGACTAAAAAAACAGATCTAACAACAAACAGGTCTTATAACGAGCAAGGGCACGTTGAAACTTTTTTTTTTAATACAAGGACATGTTTGGATGAACTCACTAGTGATAGTTCTAATAGTTAAGTTTTACGAACTAGTGCACTAAATCGCTAACAACCAGTTGAGGTTTGGACTAGTTGTTAATTCACCAACTAATTCATCTATTTAGATCTCTCGACTAAATTTTAGTCAACTAGTCCATAGTAGAGATCTAAATAGATTGACTATAGATTGGGACAAGTTGGGACTATGGACTAAATTTTAGTCAACTATAGTCAACGAGTTTAGTTCAAATGTCATTAAGAACATAATTGTCTCAGCGGGTTTCTAGGGGAGCGGATGATGAAGCTTAGCTGACATTTGAACTGTTGAGCTGCTCATGAAGCCGCTCAAAACGGCAACAAACGGGCCCTTACTAGCCCATGGGATCAACATGCTCTAAATGAATTTCCTTTTTTTTTTTTTTTTAACACAGAGAGCACGCGGAAACCTTTGTAGAGGCACCGAGGCCACGTTTAGATGGCAAAAAATTTGCAAAAGTAACTGTTCCAACCATTGTAGCATTCTTGTAAAGACGTTTCGTTTGTTAGGTGTTAAATATTATCCTACCATGGCGTAATTAGGCTCAAAAGATTCGCCGATCGTGATATACAATAACTATGTAATTAGTTTTTTTTTTTTTACCTACATTTCTTTGTTTCGAACATATAATCTTTCTTTTGGTGTATTTAATATGATGTGATGGAGAGAGGGTTGAAAAAGTAGCAAATTTTTGGAAAAAAATTTTGCCATCTAAACGAGGCCCGACTCGCTCGACCGGTTTTGGAAGACACGGACCCGTATCTCCTCCTGACGCCGGAGCTTGCAATCTCTTTTTTTTTTTGAGAACACGGAGCTTGCAATCTCGCGCACCTAGATACGCTCCCATTCACGACCTGACCTCGCCGGCGGCGAGCGTGCCCATGGCTGACGGGGCCGAGATGGACGAGGAGGCTATGCGAGCCTTCTTCCCGGTCTCTTTCGGCAAGGCGCCCGCTCGGGCGGGCTCTGCGGCCTCCTCCGCCCACTCCTCCACCCTTCGCAAGCCTCAAAACCCTAGTAACCCCAAGCCTTCCGCCTCTACCGCCGCGGACGACGATGGAGCCGCTATGATTGGTCCCCTCGGCCGCCGCCGGCGCCCGCGGGGAGAACGAAGACGAGGACGGCGGCGGCGCCATGATCGGGCCGCCTCGGCCACCGCTGCCCTCAGCTCGCGGTGAGGGGGACGACGACGATGGCGACGGCATGATTGGGCCGCCTAGGCCGCCGCCAGCGGATGATGAAGACGCCGATGATGATGATGAGGATGACGAGAAGGAGATGGAAGATGATGGCGAGGGTGGATTCAATCGGATCCCTCTCAGCAACGAGATTGTTCTGCGGGGGCACACTAAGGTACGAGCGACGAGCTCCAGCTGTCCTCCTTCGTTTGGTCTTGTTATACTGATGTGGCCTTCTATCTAGCTTGGCTAGATTGCTTTAGGCACCATTTGGACGAATTGCTCTTTTTAGCTGAATTAAGTTGGTTCTAGAAAAAAGGGACCAAAGTTCCCATGCTGTTAGCTGATTATGGTTTTAGTTTTAGTATTAGGATACACCCCAGAGAAGGAGATGGATTATTGGTAGTATTGATTGTTAAAACCTGTTTGAAACATATAATGAAATTGCAAATGAATATCAGTTTTTGTTTTATCCTGAATTAGATCTTATAATTAGTATGATTGGTGGTAAAGCTGGTTTTTGAACATTCAATGCCTATTAAAATTTAAAAGTTCAGCAAGATGTCAATTGTGGTGTTCTAGTGGAAATTAATACTCACAGGTTAGTCAAATTAATTCTCGAGAAACAGATTTCATGAGATTGCTAAGTTGTTAGACATTCAAATCGCATTGCTACAGTTTCTAAGACATGCATTTTACTGGTGAATAATAATACTATTTCTGCCAGGTTGTCTCTGCCCTTGCTGTTGATCATACTGGATCCAGAGTGCTCTCTGGTAGCTATGATTATACAGTGCGTATGTACGACTTCCAGGGTATGAATTCAAAGCTTCAGTCATTCAGACAATTGGAACCCTTTGAGGGCCATCAAGTTCGTAGCCTAAGTTGGAGTCCAACGTCTGATCGATTCTTATGTGTTACTGGTTCAGCTCAGGCCAAGGTATTCTGCTCTTGTAACCTTTCATATTTTCCCAATACTTCACCAGTAGAGCTGAAAACTTGTTGTTGACAAGTATGCTTTAAATCAGATTTATGACAGGGATGGGCTTACACTAGGCGAGTTTGTTAAGGGTGATATGTATATTCGTGATCTGAAGAATACAAAAGGTCACATTTCTGGGCTTACAGGTGGTGAGTGGAATCCAAAATCAAAAGAGACCATTCTGACATCATCTGAAGATGGCTCCATACGTCTCTGGGATGTGTCTGACTTTAAAAGTCAGAAGCAGGTATTTTGATCTATTATTTCTATCTGCTAGACATTAACGAATTGTTTTCTATAATAATATCAGGAGGTCCTTGGATGGCACTGTTATTGGTTCATTTTAGTACCTCGAAATTCTTCATTTGGTATTTCAAATAATCAAAGTTTTCATCATTTGAACTGTGGCTGGCTGAATCTGTTAATTACTTTATGAATAGGTCATCAAACCTAAGCTGATAAGACCAATGCGGATTCCTGTTACATCATGTGCATGGGACCATGAGGGAAAACGAATTGTGGCTGGCATAGGAGATGGTTCTATACAGGTATAGATTTTATGTAGAATTTTTATGTTCATCACTTTATATTCAGTCAAATTGTTTCTTGTAATGCTCACTGACCTGCATACTGCATCCCTCATAGGTCTGGACCATAAAAGCTGGATGGGGTAGCAGACCAGATATCCATGTTGAGAAAACACACACAGAGGATATTACTGGGGTGAAGTTTTCTACAGATGGACAGATTCTTCTGTCAAGAAGTATGGATAGTACTCTTAAGGTAATTTACCTGAGCTTTGAGGATTACAAATTTCAAAACTTTAGATTAGCTTTTCAACTTGATTATGTCCTTATGGATGTGAGCCCTGTTTCGCTAGGCGCTAGGCGGAAATTAAGCGGTGACCCACATAGCCTAGTCGGGATTAAGCGAGCCTAGGCGTTATTAGGCGTTTATCTAGGCATTTTGCCAATTTAGGCAAAACTGATATATATATTATATATATAGGAAAAAATAGCAAAAAAGTGCTGGATATGTATGTCAACTGCAATGAAAACTGAAATTGACATTCAGTACTCCCTATCTCATTCAGTCATACTCATACAGAACATAGCATACTACCCTATTCCCTATCTCATTCATTCAGTTTCAGTCAGTATATGGGAGGGGGGAGGAGCATGGGTAGGAATACAACAGAGCTCGCCTTTTCTTCTTGAGGCCGACCAGGCAGGGAAGCAGAGCAGCCGGCCGGGGAAGCAGAGCAGCAGCCGGCGGGGAAGCAGAGCAGCAGGCCGACCAGGACCGGTGGGGAGCAGAGCAGCCGGCGGGCAACAGGACCAGCGGGGAGGAGAAGGGGACCGGCGGGAGCAGGACCAGTGGGGAGGAGGAGGTCCGGCGGCGGGGAGGAGCATAACCGCCGGCGGGAGGAGCTCCGGCGGCGGGATCTCGTCCGAGCGCAAGATTCACGACCGGGGGAAGTAGCCCGACTCCTTCACCCTCCCCTTATCCTTTTCGCAGCGCCAAATTGACGAGGACAGGCTCGCGGGCGCGGCGGGCGGGAGGAAATCGACCGCGCATCTTGGGATTTCGCGGTCTTTCACGCGCGTCCAGGCTTCCGCGCCGCCTCCGCTCCGCCTACACGCCGCCGCCCAGCGCCTAGCTCCGCCCAGCGCCTACCTGCCCGCCCACCCCGCTAGGCCAGGCGGCACCCCATCGCCCAGCGCTTAAGCGCGCCTAGGCGCCGCCTAGCGGAACAGGGGATGTGAGGGGAGGTTGCATATTTATGGCTCTTATTGAACTTGTAACTTTGTGGAAATATGTGATTTATACTAATGTGGTATTGATACGTACAACCAGACTGTACAACTCGACTGTACGCTAGTTCAAACTTCAAAGTAAGAGATTGGATTCACACTAGATCTACAAAATAACACTGGTTGTGCTAGTCCTTGACTCCTTGTATTGACAATGTCAGGCTGTATGCATTTCTTTTTTTTTTTCTTTTCTTAATATTCCAAGGTATATAATTGGGATCTTTACATTGGTCAGTGCAGATATGGGATTTGAGAAGAATGAAAACTCCTTTGAAAGTATTTGAAGATCTGCCAAATCACTATGCTGAGACAAATGCAGCCTTTAGCCCAGATGAGCAACTTATTTTTACAGGAACATCTATTGAAAAAGATGGCGACAATGGGGGATTACTTTGTTTCTTTGATAGAAAGAAGCTTGAGCTTGTATCAAGGGTGGGAATTTCACCACAGTACAGTGTGATAAGGTGCCTCTGGCATCCAAGAATCAACCAGGTTTTTTTTTTCACTTACTATTGAATTTCAAGAAGTGAGTACTACCATTTAAGGGATATTATTGAACTTCTTTGTTTTACCTTTTAGGTGTTTGCAACAGTTGGAGACAAGAAAGAAGGTGGGACTCATATCCTGTATGATCCTTCTATTAGTCAAAGAGGGGCTCTTGTATGTGTTGGACGAGCACCAAGGAAAAAGTCTGTTGATGATTTTGAGGTGCAACCTGTCATACACAATCCGCATGCATTGCCACTTTTCAGAGATCAACCAAGTCGTAAACGTCAAAGAGAGAAGATACTGAAAGACCCGCTCAAATCACACAAGCCAGAAGCACCTGTTAATGGTCCAGGTTATGGTGGAAGAGTAGGTACTACAAAAGGAAGTTTGCTGACACAGTACCTCTTGAAGGTAATGCACATACTTAATATCTCCATGTGTTTTGTATGTATGTATGTTGTACTTGGGGTTGTTTTCGGTTTTCTGCACGTCTTACTGATACCATTTCGGTCAACTGATTACTTATGCTATGCCCTCTTTCTGTATGCTACAGGAAGGTGGTTTAATTAAAGAGACCTGGATGGATGAAGATCCAAGAGAAGCAATTTTGAAGTACGCTGATGCTGCAGAGAAAGACCCAAAGTTTATAGCGCCAGCTTATTCTCAAACCCAGCCGAAACCTGTTTTTGCAGAGTCTGATTCAGACAATGAAGAGAAATAATCAAGTGTCTGGTTACCTAAGCTTATTCTAATTTCTGACAGCCGTCTCTTGCTGAGCTTATTGCACAAGCCATGTGACCTGCTTTTTAACAGTGGAGCATATTTAAGGGTCTTGAAGATAATAGGTACCATAAGTCTTTTTAGTAACGTCTAATTTTTGGAATGGATGATAGGAGCTCTGCCCCTTCATTACAGATGGACAGGAATATAGGATCAGTAATTACAACACTTCAGCACTATGATTTGTTCGATGTTGTACCCACTGTATTCAATTCCACTGTATGTACTTTAGTGCACCGAATGTAGTCTTCCTTTGTTTGCTTGGGAGATATTCTGATATCATAGCCTGTTTGATATTCCTATTGGGCTAGCTGGAAGATATTCTGATGATTTTGAATGATACTCTTCCTTGTTTGTTTCCTGAGCTGTACGGTTCAAACAAGTTGTGAAACAGTGGCGTATCCGCTTGTTATAATTATTATTACTAAGGTCCAATAAGCAGTGGCCATGGATATAGCAACCAGTTTCTAATCTGGATAATAAAATCAATATGTGTCTGGATCAGAATATTATTGTTAAAATCACATTTTTTTTCGTGTAGTAAGCTCGTCTGCATGAACGTTCAACATCTTTAGGATCAGCAAGGCATAAGGCAAATATGTCTCTATATCTAAAGCACCACTTTTTCGAAAAGAAAAAAAATCTTTAACGTTCTGTAGTTCAATAAATAAATTTATTATCTTATTTTTGTATTTAAAGAAATTATTGATGATACGGCAGAATAACTATTATACACCGCAAGCCAAATTGATTAGAAAAAAATACTGAACGCAACTCGGTATCAGTCAGGTACACCCAGATACTAACGCAACTACTGAACCAAATTGAAATCAGAACGCGGAAATGAATTGATATAAAGAATTTAATTATTATTTTTGTTGTATTTGAAATAGTTTGTATTGCCATGTGCGTGGACTCGTGCGGACATACGTATCTGCGAGTAGAGAAAAAATAGATACATAAAAAAACAAGTGTATTTCTCCGCCTTGCCGTAAGTTCCGAGGCACGCAGACGTGCCGCCTTCCTCTCCCTATCCACACGAGTGAAAAAAAAAGAAGAAAGAAAACAATTCCCACCGCTTTCCTTGAGATCCCCCGCACCGCACGTCTCCTCCCCCACCTCGCACCACCGGCCGCCGGAATAGGAATAATCCAGACAGATTCAGCTCGTGATTGCAAGTATGCGATGACGACGCCGTGCCCGGGCGCCGCGGCCGTGCGCGCCCACTGGACGGCGCGCTCCCTGGCGGGGGCGTTTCTCGACCTCGCGCTCGCCTGGGCCTGCCTCTGCCTCGCCGCGCTCGCCGCCGCCGCCGCGCGCCTCCTCGCGCTCCTCGGCCTCCCGCTCCCCTGCACCTGCGCGCGCCCGCACCTGCCCTGCCTCCTCGCCTTCCTGGCGAGCTACCCGTCCCGCGCCATCGAATCCCCCTCCACGCCGCCCTCCGCGCCCGCTTCCCCTTCTCCAGCCCCACCGACGCCGAGGAGGAAGAGGGGGAGGAGCAGGAACAGGCGGCTGTCGACGCGCGCAAGGAGGAAGCGGATCTCCGTCGCCGCGAGGAGGGCGCGCGCCGAGCTGCAGCGGGAGCTCGAGAAGGAGCGCAGCGCCGCGGCGTCGGCGGCCGAGGAGGCCATGTCCATGATCCTGCGCCTGCAGAAGGAGAAGTCGGCGCTTGAGATCGAGGCGCGACAGCAGCGCCGCACCGCTGACGAGCGCTGCGCCTTCTACGAGGACGAGGTCGAGGAGCTCCGGGACATCGTGCTCGTGCGGGAGCGCGAGGCGCGCGCGCTGCGCAAGGAGGTGGACGCCTACCGACGCCTGCTCGGGCTTGGCGCCGCCGAGGACGACGAGGAGGAGGATGACGAGCAGGAGATGGTCACGCCGCATGGCTTCCTCATGTCCGAAGGAGAGCCCAGCTCGTCCAGATCGGTAGATGCGAGTCGGATGCAACATTTTCGGAATGATTCTTCTGGGTTCAGCTTCAAGACGCCATCGCTGCGTGAGCAACCAATGGTGCCGCCCCTCACCGCGGGTCAAGGTCAAATCAATGTGGGAAGCGATGACAGTAGTGTTGCTGTTCAGACACCGGCCAAAGCTCCCCGGCTCAATCAAGGCTGGAGCTAGATAGCTCTGAGGAGGAGGACGAGGATGATGGAGCAGAGACGGTGGAAATCCTCCCCCTGTCTGCCCGGAGCCAGGATTTGGATCAAGGTGGCGATTTCCATGTTGATGCTGCACCAGGTATGGAATCTACTTGTGCCAAGGATACTTGTACCAAGGAACAGACAGCTCATGCATTTCAGGAATTCGAGTGTCCGGGTATAGACAAGATTGTCAACAATGACCACACAGCAAGCAAGAATGATGCCAATGTCTATGATGTGCATGTGGTCGATGACATACGCTTCTCAACAGAAGTCAAGGGCCTCATTGGCCGAAGCTTCTCAGAGGCAACAATGCAGGCAGAGAGATTACAGACTCGAGCTGCTGCAGATGATCTCCTTGGAAAGAGTCTGAATGCCATTAAAGGTGCACAGGACAAGATAAGGCATGCAGCAAATGAAAGGAGGCAGTCATTACAGTTGCAACTCTTAGAGGACATAGCTAATCAGCTTCAAGGAATCAAGGATGCTGCAGAAGTAGGGAGACAAGTGTACTGTGCTACTCCTAAAAGCTCCAAGAGAAGCTAAGGGAGTTGTATTACCCCTACTTTGCATGGTTGGTCGTACATAAGTTGTTTTGGGTTTGTAGGCTAGGTCTGTTGATTTGTTTGTTCAACAAATTTGCTTCTTCTTTTAAATAAGTAATTGGCTATTGTTCTGTACATGTATATAAACAACACGGGGGTTCATCCCATTGTTTGTTATCCTGTGATTATGAGTCCAAAAAAAGTTCTTTACAAAATGAATGTAAGGAAAACGAAATGGATGTTTGATCAGGAAGCTGACTGTACTACCGTTGTGTGGACAGCAGTTTAAACATGTCCAACCATAATCAAAGTATCCTCTAAGTAGACCTGGGAATGACAGAGCAAATGCAAACGTTCACTTGAATATAACATTTATTCATTTGCAACAAAGAACTCAAGTATGAAATCTCTGAATATAACATTTATTCATTTGTAACGCAGAGAACTCAAGTATAAAATCTCAATGCCCCCATTGTCCAAGATAGCCTATAGACAGAATTCTGTCACAACATATCTTGTCGACCATTCAAACCATCTTCACAGGTTAAACTCATTCAGCAGCTGGTGTTCAAAGACAGGAGAGGGTAATGTGAGGCAGTTATTATCATTCCCCTAAACCATTCTGATGTTTTTTATAGACATAACAACAGATTTCAACATTTCAGAAAAAAATGTGTTGCTAAACACCTTGGCCCTAGGTTTAACTCTTGTGGTACACTGAGCTTGGTTGTACAGTTCACACAAAATTAATAACTGAAAAACATAGTGATTGGCAGTATTAAGTTCTATAATAATGTTATTTATTGATGAGATCGATTCATATCCTCACTGTTTCAAGGCAGAGATGGGAATGGGGAAACTCGTTGCAGCAATCCGCAAGTTCTTATGCTTTGTACTGGACTAGGTGGACCAGTCAACAATAGGCATAACAAAAATTTGGGAAGTTGAAAGGTCCTATTGTTGTGTGTGTGTGTGTGTGGGTGGGGGGGTGGGGGGGGTGAATAGCTTATTTAAAATTCTACAAATTTAGTCAGGTTTGATGTACAGATTTGAAAGGTCTTATGATTTGTAATGGAGTGCCTTTTACAGCTTGGATATACAGATTTGATTTCACAAACTTATGTGGTCCATTGTAATAGTCTCGACATATTTAGTCAGATAAGTACTACCTGTCAAGCAAAACTTGTGGTATCCAAGAAAAACTGGAAACCAAAATCAAGGTTTACATCTCTGAATTTTAACCAGAAGCATGGAAGCATCCATTGTCAACTCTGAATGACAGAGCAGATGCAAACGTTGACCTGAATATAACATTTATTCATTTGCAATAAAGAACTCAAGTATGAAATCTCTGAATATAACATTTATTCATTTGCAACTCAGAGAACTCAAGTATAAAATCTCAATGGCCCCATTGTCCAAGATAGCTTATAGACAGAATTCAATCACAGCATATCTTTGTCGACCATTCAAACCATCTTCACAAGCTAAACTCATTGAGCAGCCTGGTGTTCAAAGACGGGAGAGGGTAATGTGAGTCAGTTATTCTCATTCCCCGCGTTGTGGCAAATGAGAAGACGGAGGCACAGAAAATCATTCAGATCAAAAGGGCTGAGGGTGAGGCTGAGGCTGAGGCTGAGGCTGAAGCCAAGTATCTCTCTGGTCACTGGTCTAGGCATTGCACGGCAGCGGCAAGCCATAGTTTATGGGCCAAGATAGTGTGCACTTGGTTTTAGTGGCAACGTGCCTGGTACTTCAGCTAAGGATGCCATGGATTGAGTTCTGCTCACTCAGTATGACACCATGAAAGAATTTGGTGCAGCATCAAATCTTCCGCAGTTTTCCTACCACAATGGTCCTGGTGCTGTTGCAGATATTGCCAGTCAGATCCATGATGGATTTCTTCAGGCATCTACACAGCAGACAGTGATAGATTGCTGAGAAACCCAAATTCAATCAAACATGAGTTTGGATGGCAAGAACACCCCTGCCTGCTGGGTTGTCATTACATGCTTGAGAGTATAGTGTGATCTTGTTAAATGGTGTCAAACATGTACATCATTTGTATTTAGTAAAGATTAGGTAGGCTGTCTACAGGTGCCTGAGATACAAAATGGAGCATAAGGGTACTCACAATGCAGACTCACCATAGAGTCTAAGCTTATTTATTATCATCATATTTATTGCACTTTGATGATGTGGCATTATATTTATGGAAGAGATGGGGAGAAAAAACAAGACTCCAAGTCTTATTTGGACTCCAAGTCCACGTTACCAAGGTAATAAATAGTTTTAGACTCTATGATAGAGTCTGCATTGTGAGTGCCCTAAGCACCCTACAAGAATCAACTACTCCCCCCGTTCCAAATTGACAAATTGTAAGTCACTTTGACTTTTTTGGTACATCCATTTTGCTATTTATCTAGACATAATATCATATCTAGATACATACAAAAATGAATGAACCAAAAAAACCAAAGCGACTTACAATTTGAAACGGAGGGAGTAGTTAACTACCGTGGTGTGAGTATATACTTGGCCTGTGAGAGCTATCAAAATAATGTTACAGTCCATCCATTCCAAATTCTAAAACGTCTTATATAATTTGGAATGGAGTACCTTTTACAGCTTCAATATACAGATTTGATTTCACAAACTTCTGTGGTCCATTGCACTAGTCGCTGACATATTTAGTCAGATAGTACCAGCAAGCAAAACTTGAGGTAAACAAGAAAAACAGGAAACCAAAATCAAAGGTTAACAACTCTGAATTTTAACCAGAAGCATGGATGCATCCATTGTCAACAGCATAATCACACCAAATTGAGTAACAGGATTAGCGTCAAAAAGGCTAGAGAGTCAATCGAAAAATATGAATTCAGTAAGCTCTTAAGGTTAGTTCAACCACATCAATCAAAAGCTAGTACAGGAGCACTGTTCATTTACCCAGTTTAGCATCCTGCAGTTCTGTAAATGTGAAGATTGCAAAGATTAGGACTCACTCAAGTTGTGCCCATTTCATAACAAAGTTCAAACAATACTTGAGATCCGTTCCTCAAACAAGTCAAATCGCAAATGCTGGTCTTGGAGAGTAGTTGGAGCCACGCATTTTACTTCCCATTACATACGTGCAAACACTACTACTAGTAACACTGCACATACACCTCCCTGGACCTGGAGGCGTGGATTGAACCAATTAGGACACTGTACTGAACTAGCAACGCAGGATAAATGAAAGCTGCTGCCTTTGCAATGCAATCCCTCCCCCACGAAGCCATCAACGATCTTGTCGTACCCTAGCAGAGGGAACGCACCGTGCGTGCGTCAGTAGGGGTGATCTTGATCGGGGAACCCCTCCTCCGGCCAGTAGCTGAGCCACTCGAACATAGGCCCCTTGGCATTCGCCAGCTGCAGAATGTCGCCGGCGGATGCCATTCCCGCCGCGTCCACGCGTGTCGGCATCTTCCGAATCGCCTCGACGAGCCGGTCCGGCGGCCTCGACCCTCCTGTACGGTTTGAAGTCGCAGCCGGCACAGCGGACGTCCTCCCCTGCCGCCGCCATTCCCCGACGCCGCCGCAGCCGCCCTGCCGCCGCCGCCGCGCGGGGCCCCGCGCCCTACCGCTGCAAGGAGGCAGGGTGTCCAGGAGCATTGTGGAGGGGAGCACACGAGGGACGGATACGGAAGGCGGGGATGGATCGCTGTGGCCAGCGGGCGCCGGTGGTGATGAGGGCATCGCCGGGGCATCCGCCATGGCTTCGCAGGCAAGGAGATGTTTGTAAAGATTCCTAAACGTTCGTTTTGTTTTCAGCTTAGCTTATTTTCTCACTGAATATTATTTAATTATTTAAAATCAGCCATCAATAATATTAAATTAGCCAAAATCAACCGAGTGGTGTAATTTTCAAACCTTGAACTATGCATGAAACCGGCACACCAAACGCTCTCCGATTGTTAAAGCCGATAACTTTGGTTCAGTAGCTGTATTTTGTAATAAATAAATAAATAACTGATTTGATAGGTAAAAACCATAAGTAACTTATTTAATAATTTTAATGAAGTAAAATATGTATGAAACCAGTATCAAATTTTCAATAGTGTTACATATCTTTTGAGATCGATTTAGAGTCATGTGGAAGTTGGAACTTATTTATTTGTGTTCCCATTTTTATGCGGCGACTATATATGAAAATGAAACCATAAGTAACACGCTGTTTGGAGCTGATCTCTGTGTTCATTTTTTTTTCCTTACTAAGATGCCTGGCTTCTATGGCTAGTATACGGTGGTGCTTGAATCTCAGTACAACCAACTCGTTGTCTTGTGCACAATCTACAAGGTGGTGGAAATCAAATACTATGCACCTAGCTCGGTCTCTGTTGTGAAATTAACTCGGTCTCTACTCACAACTAAACAAAAGACGAAACCATTCCATCTCTATAAAAACTAGAGCAGCTCATCATCCTGCTTAAACGCTTTGAGCCTTTGACTAACCGCAATTTATCCTCGCTAAGAAGAAAGATATTATGATAAATGACCAAATTTCATATCTACGTGGAGGAGAGAAGTGAAGAGAGAAGAAAATAAACGCCTCACCACGTTTATATTCACGCTTTTGCCGCGGCGACAGCTGCTATGAGCTGTGTTGTAATCGGCCCGCATGCAGCTACGCCATAAATAGTAATGACCCGGCCAAGATTGTCGCCGGCGATTCTACGAGAATAAAGCTACTTAAACTATTAAACTTGCTTCTACAAGACCCTTTGAGCCTTTGACTAACCACGATTCCGGCCTTCGAATTCAAAAAGGCCCAATAGGTCTTCCTTCACGAATGCGCATTTCCAGCTCAGATACAATCCGGTTCCACTTTTTGGACTGGCTTGGATCGGATAGACTCGTGGGCTCGTCGTGGCAGTAGCACAATTCCGCTCGCAACTCCAAACCCCTTTTCCACGTCAGCGCGCCGCGTCCGCGTCCTTCCTTCTCCATGCTTCGCTTCTTTCTGCCGCTGGCTCCGCACTAGACACACTCTTCTTCATCACTCAAGCCGGACCCGGACGCCCGGCCTGCCAGAACGGCCGCACACGGCACACGCACTGCTTGCTTGTCGTGCTCCACTCCTCTTCCCCCGGCGTCTGCTCGCCTCTCGATTCCGCCTCATCGCGTCCGGCGAACGCCCATGTCCACTGCGACCGTGACCCTCGCCGCCGCGCGATCCCCGGGTGCCGCGCTTTCAGCCTGCGCCGCCGCGCCCCGCCGCGGCTGCTCCCATTCGCTTCCCCGGTCTCCGAGTCGGCTCCTCCGGTTGCCGTCGCATCGCTATGGCTTCCGCGGCGCATGACCGCGCCCCCACGGACCCGCTTCCCAAGGTACGACCTCGACGCAAGCACGTACCGACGCACGCACTGTTATTAGCTTCAGAGGGACTGTGATCTCTGATGTCAAATTGAGGCGTTTGACAGTACATAAGTACAATCAATTTCGTCGTACCATTAGTGAGCACCATGGAAGGACATTGAGGATAAAAAATCCTTTCGAGGAAGCACTTTTTGGACTTAATTATAGTGGCTAGCAAAATACCATTCCTCAGATGAGGCTTTTACTTTGGATGGCATGGATGCCGTTGTATAATTGTATGACTGTCCCTTCATTTCTAACTCTCATGGGGCACAAAAGTCAAGTAGCTGTGTGGCCACAAGTTGAGACAATGCAATTTCTGCATCTCTGCTACGTACACATGAATACGAATTAGCTGAAGATGTACACTACAGAGTGTAAACCTACTGTCAGTAGCGGATCTAAATTTTGAGCGTAGGGTATGCACCCTAAAAATAAAATTATACAATTGGGTACAAAATTCAGCAATTAGCCATGGAATCACGATGTGACGAAATTAGAATCTAGGAAAATCAGGACTTAGGAAGGAATTTAGAAAAATCAGCAAATTTGTAACAGTCATGTATGTATGACGCGTACAGGGTGGGTGGTGGACCACCCAGACCACCCTGTGGCTCTGCCACTGCCTACTGTAATAGTGGAACACGAAACTTGGAATAATTCACGATAAAAAGGGCATATAGCATTCTTGTTGTATCTTAATCTAATTCTTATCATCAACTGCAGTATATATGATGAATACACTTAATGCATGGTTTGCTCACACCAATGTTTATATAATGTTCAAAACAGATAGTAGATATGGCATAGGAAAAAAATACTTATATGACAATAAGAATGTAAAATAATTGCACTCTTTTCCTCCCACCTCTATGTATACCTTTTGTTTTGTCCTGTGCGATTTATGTTTTTTCCCCAAATTTATGACGGGAATTGAGTGACTCTTAAGTTCCTTGTATTTCAGGGTGCTGATTTATTTTTCCGGTCAGTAATCTCGAACATGGAAAAGGTTTATTTGAGCAGGAATCCTACAGCCAGAACCATTCTGGAGCTTGTACGATCTTATGATGGTGAACACATTTGTTATGATCACCTTGCTTTCCGGACATTTGGGGTGAGAAATAGCATAAATTCAGTTCTATGTGTTACATAGTGTGAAATCTTGATGTATTGATTACTGTAAAGATAAGTAATGTTTTTTTTGTGTTACAATTGCAGGTCAATGGTTATGGTATAAACTCACTTTCTGAATTTTTCACTGATTTTGGTTATTTACCTCGCGAAGAACTCAGATTTCCAGCTAAAAAGCTTAGAGCACTATGGTTTTCACCGCCCACCAATGTTGGATACTCTGGAACTGGCACATATGGACCTTTGCCAAGGATATTCATTTCAGAACTTCTTGTGGATGAGTTGACTACTCAAAGCCAGGTGAATGCCTTCCTGTGTCACTTGATTCACCCATTTTCTTTGGTGAAATGGATCAATTTTTTTTTTTTTTTTTTTTGAATTAAGGAGCCTTTTCTCCTCATTCCCTAGCACTGTGCCTGAAAATACCGCGCTCACCGGGATCGTACCTGTGGTGGCCAGGCAGGGCCTTTGGCTCCTCATTGATCAATACTTATGCTAAGTGAAGGATTTTGAAATGGATTCGTGCATAGGCACGCTTTCGAATTTTTTTTTGAAATGGATTCACATTTCACAACGAAAAGTAGGGGTAACCAAGAAGCCAAATCTCCCATATTACAGTTATGTTTAGGACTACAGTAACTAAGAATCAATTGTTAAGCACGTTTCAGAAGGTTAAAATTGCTTCCTGGGTTACCATGCCCTTTTGGATGTTTCTGTGCTTCAGGTGGATGGCAGTGTGGCATGTAGTGGCTAATTGCTTGTTAGGCAGGCTAGGGATCTGCTCCGCCTAGGCAGGCATTATATAATTTTTGTATGCTATTAGGTGATAAGACCATTAATCATGTATGCTAGTATGAAAATCAGATCATAATTCAGAATTTCAGATATGCTGTCAGGCAGGGGGATATGATATTGTTATCTGATAATAACTGCAGCTAGTCTTGCTTTATTTTGATCCTTTAGTCCTTTGCTCTTGCAAATTTCTTTTTGGTTACCAAATAAATTCATCAGATTGTTTGTCTGTACAGGAAATTATACATAAGTACATTAAAACTTCTGGAAATGGAAATAATCATGCTGCTCTTGCAAGTACTTCTGGGGAGCTGACATGGGAGAAGCCTATCTATTCAGATTTCCAGATTTTGTCTAGGTAAAAGTTTAATGACTGTTTGAGAACTGAAGCATCTGTTGTTAATACATAATTGTTTAAACAAATTAGTTTTTCATTGCAAATGATAGAAGACAGGAAGTTACCCTTTTGTTCATTTCTTTATTACTGTTTCTGATTCTATCTTTTGTTGTTTTGTTTCTTTACCTCATTGGTGTTTTCACTTTCTCACTCTTGTTCTTGGATACCAGGGAAAGTGAATATGCTGCATGGACTCTTGTTAATGGCTATGCACTAAATCATGCCACAATTGCCACCCATCGCCTAGAATCAGATATCAGAAGTATTGATAAGTTCAACAAATTTGTGGAGGACAATGGCTTCAAGTTAAATTCAGAAGGAGGGATCCTGAAAGGTCAGCTGTTGATATCTGTTCCATCCAGATTATATTTAGTAGCTAGTGTCACCTTTAATTTTTTATGTCTTGTTTGATTACCCAAATTTTGGAGATCTACTTTGCTGGGAGCATTACAGATCACCACATTTTCTGATACTTCATTTAGTAGTATAGTTTGATCATGTTAAAGTAGCCATGTGTTTCTGGGGAAATAAATACACATGTATCCAAACTCCAAAGTAGGTCATTAACTCTTGTGACGTCTTGAAATAATAATATTTTTTTAAGTATGTATCTGGCCTGTCTATTCCATGTATTGTTTATGTGTACACATCAAGGCTATGGATATTGATCTTCCCACAGTTGGAGTTAAGGTATACGTTACCATGTTACATTGACCTGAATCATGGGAAAATCAATGTCTTCGTTAGTTTTGATGTGTGCATATATATGATGTAAATATGGGCCTAGAATAGATTGGCCTGATATGTACTTAGTAGCTGATGGTCATACCACCTTCTTTGAAACCATTTAGCATTCGCCTAGAGCTATTTACTACTTCCTCCATCCCAAATTATAAGATGTTTGACTTTTTTGACCCCAAGTTTGACTACTGTCTTATTCAAAACATTTGTGCAACATAGTCAAATTTAAGTCATTCTTGATAACAAAGCAAGTCACGACAAAAGAAGTGATATTTTGCACAAATTTTTTAATAATACAAGTGGTTAAACTTGGTGTCAAAAAAGACAAACGTTTTATAGTTTGGGATGGAGGAAGTATATACTACGCATAGCAGTTATAAAAACAACAGCTAAGGCACTAACACACCGATTGGTGTTCCTCCCACCAACTCGCTCAATATAACTGCTAATATGACACCAAATTTCTTTGATTATGTAAGAAAAACCCGAAAGGCAGAAAATTAGAGCATTTTTGCTGGAAAACAAACACCCCCCTTCCCCCCGAGAAGCTGTACGAGCTTCCCTCTTGATTTGTTGAGTTCTGGACTTTTGAATCCTTGTGGTGTTTGTAAGGGCTCTTCCTTTTTTTTTCCCTTAATACATTGATACACAAGCACATCTAAAAAAATTACTGTATGAAGTATGTAAGTCCTTTTATTGTTATTCCAAATATTGTAGAGAAACTCATTTGCATGTTTTTTTTTTCTGTCTATGTTTATGATCAATAGTGAGTCCTGATGGTCTCCTTCAGCAAAGTTCAACAGTAGCTGATTCATCATTGTTTACATTTGCTGATGGAATAACTGAATCTATTCCTCGATCATACATTGAGTTTGCTGAACGTCTCCTGCTACCACAGTTCAAAGATTTGCAAGATGAAGAGGTTTGCATAATTTTCTCACTGAAACACTGCTCTTGTACATTGAAATGGCCTAGAATTTTGTATGCACACTCACATTGAAAAGGCTTAGAATTTTGTATGTCAAATATTTCTGTTTCCTGCTGATAAGTTAACATATGGGATGCTTTGCTTTAATCTGCCAGGTTACTATACAAATGGCGTTCTCTTTTGAGACATTAATTTGCCATTATAACTATTATCTGAATATTTAGTTCTGTTACTTAAATAATTTCTCCTGAATATCGCTGATAATCACTTCTATCAATTGTTCTCTTTCTTTATTGAACTTTAGGGGTGTTTACATGTATTAATTATTACGACTCCCTCTTATGCTTTATTCAATAATTATTTACCTGCATCAGATGCCTTATCTGCTACTCAAAATTCTCCTTTGTAATTTCTGTAGGTGAAAGAATACCACAGGCGTGATGGTTTTGAGGTGGGCAATGCGGACAAGATATTTGAAAGTACATCGAAGGATCAGCTGACACGAAGATCTGCATAAACAATGAACTCTAGATCTATTGTGCAAATGACCCAATGTGCCTCTTAGAAGGGTGTTGGAGGGATGTATTGTGAAATGATTGTACCTACTTGAGTGAGATAAAACATGAGAATCAATAAAAATAACTGTTTTTTATTCTGCATCTGTTGAATCCAAAGAGAGAATCAGTTACTGTTTCTGTTCCTTTGGCCCTACAATCTTTCATCATCATTAAATGATTTATATCCATGTCTGGGAACTTGGGTGTTCCAGAATAAACATGGCACCTGCAGTAAGGACTTCACCTACTCCTCCATTAAAAAAGAACTAACATGCAGGATGACTAGTTTTGTTTTTGTTAATTTCTTCTGTTGTTTTGTTTTGTCGCTCTTGCACATCCTTTTTTTTCGAAACCGGCCTCTTGCACATCCTAGCACTTATGGTTAATGTATTGGGAATCCTTGGAACTGTGAAAGCAGGTGGTCTGCCATGCCGGGGTGATGAAACTGTGCACTTATCTTTCAATAAGGTATTCAGTAGGTACTAGGGTACTACTACAGTATAACTCAGTGCAAATCGTCAGAAAGAAAACCCAGTAAAGTTCACAAAAAGGGCAGTATTAGCAATTGACACATCTTTATTAGCATATGTTTTTTTCTTTCAACTGAATTGACAGGATTTTTCTTTGCAGATGTTTGTCCTCAACAAGAATATGGTTTCCTGGCATTCATATATGTCATTAATTTTGTGCCTACTTTGTGACTCATGGTACAGCTTCTTGAATTGTCACGCCAGGTACACGTTCAGTAACTAGTACCTACTTTCTGGTTCAATGAAATATGTACAACAGTACTACACTTGCTGAATATGTATAGTCGATGATAAGCTGCAGTACATGGTTGTAATATAGTTTATATTATAATCAATAAATACAAAGCATTCAATTTCATTTTCTGTGCTAAACCTTTGGATTCAGCTAAAATGTCACCAAACAAAATGCAGGACCCACAAAGGTTTTTGGTCTAGCAAGTTGAGGTCTGTTAAAAAAAACAAAGAAAATGAATCGCCCAAAAAAAGACACCCCATTAATTTAGTAGAGTTCTTGATTCTTGGTGCTAGCGAAGAGTCAAAGAAAACCAAAGCAGCAGTCTCAAAACTTCGCACTGATCCATCTGTCCTGATCTCAAGGGTGTCCCCAACATTAGGCCATTTCCTCAATTGAATTTGGTAAAGCAGGTGGCTCGCGTGCAGACATGAACCATGATTCTAGCACCTGGCATATCGAGAAAAGAAAAGGAAAGAATTCTGGAAGAGGCACTGCTTAAACAAATGTGCTAAAAGGTTGCTTTAGTTGTCTGTTGCCCTTCCACATATATATAGTAATCCACCAGCCATTTCTCTTTTGAGGGATCTCTTTTAGCATTGTTTCCGTACAATACTGCAGAATATTATTGTATTTTCATATAGTAGAATGTTTGTTCAGTTGCTTAGATATATTTTGCATTAGGGGCTTTGTTGTTGCTTGCAAACATTTCAGACTATTAACATGCTCAATCACCACCAAAGGAGAACTGCTGACTTTTCATTTCTAGAGAAAAATCAGATCTAATTTCCCTGTTCTACACTATACAGATCCCTTTTTCTTTCTTCACCCAGTTATCCACTGTAAAGAAACTCTTGCGCTATCCATAGTAGCAACTAGCAACCTGTAAAGCTGTCACTGTCCATCTGCTAATTTATCCATCTACTCATCTACAGGCCTCCTCAGATACCAGCACTCCCACTGGCTGAAGCCTAAAGGCACTATCCAAGCCGTGATCCAAATCCAACGGTGAGCTCATATAGAATCATGGATTTATATGATCCAAACGTTACATATGCCTTTCAAGCTTTGAGATCATGCATGTACATGTGTGGAGCAAACCGGTTTGCTGACATTTGTGCGCATAACATGGTTGCAAGCTTAGGTTTGTCGCATCCACTTATAACAATTCAGAGAGGAGGAAATGCAATGCTTTTGTGAAGCTTCCTTGTGCTTTCTGGTGCAGTTGTGCATGCGAGCTTCTGAAAAGGTGTCAGCTTAGTCCATGTAAGTGAACAAATTCCAGTTGTGCACTATTTTTATAACCGTGAATTTGGTGCTGCTGATGCAGAATGAAAAAAAAAACTACTCTTAGAACCCTAAAGTAGAGAGCTTAATGCTGAATTAGATTTAAGTAATGCAGATGGTATGATCTCCATTTGTTGCATCCAAAAAGATTGGGGCCCAACACCACTGAATTAGCCAAATTGGTTCTTTTTTTGAAAACGAGTTTAGTTCAAATATCATTGAGAGCATAGTTGATAAAAATACCCCATAGAGTTGATCGATTGGGACCATTTAGATTCGATATTGTAGGCACAAGAATTCGTTGCCATTTTCCACCTTGAAGTAGCATATATAAAACTTGAGTTTAAAGGGGGGTGGGGGGAAACAGTTAACTAAAGTGCAGAATAGGCAGACACTGAGACTCTGAGTCAATCCTCATCCATCACAATGCTCACGATGTCTTAATCTTTAAGATTCTAGGGACATGGTTGCGAGATTGGATAGATTAAAGTGAAGATTCTGCGTCTCTCGGATAGCAATGCAGAATCAGCTTTGGCGCACTGGCTTCAGGCAATGCAGTCTCCGTCCGCACGCAGTGAGGCGGACAGCAGATGAATTTGGAGACTTTAGCGGCGCACTGATTCTCTGGCCATAGCGTATTTGCACTCGTAGATACAGTAGTAGATTCACAGCTCTGGCTTTAACCTGTAGGTTTTTGCCCCTCTGTTGATATCTTAACCAAAACTATTCACAGATTGGATAACAAAGGATTAGCCTTTTGTTTCCGTTGAAGAATCAATTTAAGGCACAAGCGCTAGGATTAAGTGGCGCACCCGCAGACTACTGGAGATCTTAATGATGCAACAGTCCTGGGCAATAATATTTCCCGTACACTACCTACCATTGCTGGTGACCGGCACGTCCTTTAATAATTAATATTATATTATATACTAGTAAGTAGCACCTAACAACGACCGACGGGTCTCTTTCTTATCTTGCTCATTTGTAGTAATTTGTTGAGAGCAGCATTTTATTTTAGGTCAATATGCTGTTGAAGTTACCAATGGCTAGCAATTCTCCAGGAAAAAAGGAAACTACAGACTGACAATTTCTTTAATTTAGCAGTGGATGATTTGGTTACAAACCGTGGATGAAGTTACCGATGCTGGCCTTGTCATCAAGAGGCCGTACGCGGCGGCAACCTGATCCTGATCTACTACCTCCAGTTGACGAGACGTCCACTGGTGAATATTTGATTCAGTGACAGGCAGCGGAGACGCCCTCTGGATCTGCACGTCTCGCCTAGTTTAGTCTGTGTAAGATTGCAATTTGCAACCCATCTCCTTGGCCTAATGATTGCCATTAGTTTAATCCCATCGCTGAGGTGCACCCCTCGTTGGCCGCCCTCATTCCCCTCTTTTTGCTGCCAATGGGAAGTGAAGTCACTCCATCGCCTTTTGTGAGGTAGAAAGGCACTTGGTACTATCCACCACGCCCCCTCCTTTTCGGCCCCCGGGCACCTCTCTAAATCCTCCTCACCTGTGGCCGTCCGTCCACAGACCACAGCTGGGATCCTCCGGATCAATGGCGCGGTGTGGCGGTGGCGATCTAAGGCAGCAGCGCCGGGGGGCTTTGCAGGAGGAGTTCGGTGACACGGAGAGGGGAGGGTGTGGCGATGGCGGGATAGGAAGGAGCGGCGATGTGATCATCTGATGGATTTCCTACACTGGTAGGCAAGTCTGATTCTTGGCTGATTGTCTTCTTACACGCCATAATGGCAAAAGATTATCTTTTTTTTTTCTGCCCCTTTTCCGGTTTTCCCTTCGTCTGGGGAACTGGATTTTCTTTCAAAACTCTCATCAGGTGTCCTGTGGCTCACGTCGATTTGTTCAAAACAGTTGCTTGAGTGTCTCTGGTGACTGTCATGTGTATGGAGTTGTGTTGTGCCATGGTGCGTTGTGTGTGTGTGCTGGTCTCAAGGATATATGTAAACACAGTCTGAGGAATGGTCAAATAAAAATTCATAGATTGGATGTTTGTTGAATAATTCTCGGCGTTTTGTTCCGTTATTAAACGTGTCTTCCATCATTTCTGCTTGGAGATCGATTTCGTGTCTGTTCTTGTTCTCCTCGCAAAAGAAAGGCGTTTGTTCATATTATGATGTTGCAATCACCCTCAAAATAATTTGGGCTGAAGGGACTCTTTTGGTATCAGTATCACTGATAACTTGAGTGGCTTATTAGGTAAAACAGTACCCACACAAAATCTGTCGCGCTTCTCCACTGAGATGAGGTACGGTCATTTTTGTTTATGGCTCGACGGTGCTATTTTTTTTTTTCAAACAGCATCTAAAGGTCTTATGACAGCTTGCATGGGTCTGCAATTCATGCCCTGCTCTGCTCACGTAAACGAGTCCAAAAGCTCCACAGGCAATGATGCGACGATTGATTGATGCTCAAGTGTAATACTAGTAGAATCGTGCGTGAAATATGAGATGAGACACTCGTGTTTTCTGATTTGGTTGGTAGTACTGTACAAGTTTCTGCTGGTAGGGCTCAATCATGCCATCTCCGGTGTTGTTCCCTGAGCAGGTTATTAGGGCCGCTTATTTGCTCAGGTCGAAAGCTCAGCTGGGCTATCGTTTCATTAACCTCGCCTGTGCTTCTTCTCGTGGCCTATCAGTTTGTGACTTTAGTGGGCCGAAGTACATTCGTCAGAATTTCTTCACTTTTCCTATCATTCCAAGAAAAATCCTAATAATTGGACTTCTCCTAGTGTTTTTAGTTAGTAATAAAACACTACCATTACTCATAGCACATCGGAATATATCACTAGGAGGCATTTAGTAGGGAAAATTTATACTAAATTTTGAATGACAAAATACTAAGAGAAGCCCACCTCACCGCAAAAAATCTAGAATTCTGGTTGTCTAGACTGGTTTTGCTCTAATAACTCTAAACTAGATATCTTACTCCCCAAAGTCTCAAAAGCATTCAAATTAGCTCGCTACCCTGGTTTGAAGTGGTTTTAAACATGGATTTTCTTTTTAATTAGTTACAAAATCTGATAATACTTAAAAATGTTTTTAAACCATAAAAATCCTAGAGACAGATTGGTATATGAATAAAAGAATATTTATAGCTATGTATCTGGATGCTTCAGAAAACAAATTTAGCTATACAAAAATAGCAAAAAATATCCTAAACACATCTAGTCTAGAAAATAAAACATCCTATAATTGATGCCTCAACACGTTTTGAAAACTTTTTGTAAGACGCAACTGACATGAATGCATTTAAAATTCATGTATGCTGCAGTTATCTTGGTTGCATCTCATATTATTGTTGTGCGACGTTCTAAAAAACATGTTTATACACTGATTAGGTGCATGGTTTTTAAACAATCCATGTTTCAAGTATATTGCTAGCTCAAATATGTGCCTAGACTACGATAAAATCAATTCTAAGGATCCAAATAGGTCCTGAAGGAAAACAAAAAGTCCTAAAAAATCTAGAAAAATTTAACATTCTAATTGATGTCTGAACACGTCTTGAAAACTATTTGTAAGACACAACTAGCATGACTGCATAACATGAATGTAATTAAATTTAATGTATGTTGCATTTATGCCCTGAACTCCGAGCAAATATAATGGGGGCGAGAACGGAATTAATGAAATAGACCGACCTTAACTCTCAACCTTGAGATCCCATGAGAACTGCGAGAGGAAGACTGCGTGAGATGATTGACCTTCTTTTGTCACAAATTGGGAGACGAAGAAATTCTTTCTGTACAAACTTATCAGGGGTAAGCTTTCGGCGAGCATCTGCCTAGAAAGGGAATCTTAAAGGCCGAACATACCCGTTTCTATTTGCTGTTTTTGCAGTTTGTAGTCAAAAGGTATTACTGGATTTATGTGCGCAGTAGTGTAATAATACTGCAAATGCTGGAAACAAAAAAAAAAAGAGAGAGAGATTCAGACGACATGATGTATGAGGAAAAAGAAAACATGTATGTATACATTACCAACGAAAGGAAGAACACACACATATATATGAACAGAGAATTGCTACTATATGTATCCGCGTGCACAGTGTACTATACGAGCGCACATCTTTCCTGATGCGCGCGACTGCCCTCATTAAACAGAATCTTTTCATAATACAAATTTTAAAACACACAATATCTCATAATTCTTAAGTTTGATTCACAATTATTGTTGAAGTAAAATGTTCCGAAAGAAATAGGATCCATGAAGGCTATGGAGGTTTGCCAAAGTTTTTTCTGAAAGTGCAAGAAATAAACATACTTGAACTTTGTGAACATAGTTGCAACTTGATTAAGTGTGTGTAGTTATAAACTATTATATACAAAAATAACACATAACCACCCACTAGTAGAGATCGAAACAGTATGCACATTTACTCCCAGTTGTGTTAAAGTCCGAGAGTAAAGGGAGCATTATTGCGGCACCAGCAAAGACTCTTTGTCCTAGCTCATAATACCAACTTAGACTAAAAGCCATTATTTTGTCTCGGTTGGTGTTATTAATCCGGACTAAAGGTCCTCCAACAACTAAAGGGTGGCTTTTTAGTCTCAGTTAGTATCATCAACTCATAGACTAAAGGTCTCCCACCCGGGACTAAAGGTCCCCCACGGGTCAATTCAAAAGGGGAGACCTTAGAACTTTGTCAAGTCACAACAGTTGTACGAACATCGGCTCTCCTTTATCGACTACAAGTCAGCGGCACCGGCTCCGTATGCGTTGGTCACAACCTACATTGACATGTACGGGCTCGACCTCCTAGGGCCGGCGGTCAAGGACATCCAAAAGGTAGCACGTCTGGAGGACCAGGAGCTTTCCAGAGCACTTGCAGCCATTGTAGCTGAGTCAGGGGCAGTACAGATGGAGGTCTCTTAGATTGCAATTGCAGATATAGATAGAGCAGCAACTCTTCCTCTGCCACAACAGTTGTAACTCCTTTAGTGAGTAATTACCTTTAGTTTTAAACCCCCATATAGCGCTCTGCTACAGGCGATTTGCGCTCCTTGTGTAGAATGTTGTAAACTTTCTTTCTCTCTCATCAATATATTTCCTGATAACCGGATATTTCAAAAAAAAAAAAAAGAACTTTGTCACATGTGGTGTGTAGTTGAGTAAGGAATCTATGTGTGAGGCAAGGGATCTTGAGTTCAAATCTCTAACACTACAAGAGACGTATCTAGGAATTCATTTATTATTTTATCCTGAGAGTGGGCTTTAGTCGTGGTTGCGTGACCCGGGACAAGATATAGGACATGATTCATAGTCCTGGTTCCCAAAACTGTGAGTAGGGGGGGGTGTGGTGGCAGGAGGGATTAAGGTTACAACTAGCTTCTCTACTAGTGGACACACATTGCACCTAAAATGTAGTTGTAATATAGATTACTACTTAGCTGTAATTTGGTTTATTATGTTGTTGTAACGCGAAATGTTACGGTATAAAAACAACACAGAAATCCCGGTATAAAAACAACTGTTAATTGCATTGAGAACACATTTGCGCAGCCAATATTTTGAAAAATTAATCACTAAGAGGCCACTAATGCAAATATAAAGTACCAATAATGATGACTGCCTTTCAAAATACAACTCAATATTAGCATATTGAGAGGAAAAAACATGGATCGTCTCCGATCCATCCGGCATGCACTAATACCACACAGAAATACAGCATGGCTTCTGTGGTGGATACATACTCCACTAGCAGCCCTGGGGCATGCGCAAGCTCTTTGGCTTGGTATGTATAGCTTTTGAAGAGCAACGTCGCCGTCGCTGGTGTCGCATTTCGTTCACATGGCATAAAGCGCGCGCCGGCACTGTCAGGCGTACACGCCCTCTCGTCGTTGTCGACCTAGCTAGAGGAATGATCGAGGACAGCTACACAGCAACTATGGATCGGAACGGATATATATGAAAAAGCTACTGGTAGGGGCAGCTGATGATATGTTGGGAACTTTTACTGCAAAGTAATTAAGTAAAGCGTACGCTAACAGTTGGGAGTAGCCCATATAGAGGTACCGGCCGGGCCGGTATAGAGATATATGCTCGCGTCGACGACGACGACGACGGTGACCGCAGTACATTTTGGCGGCCACCACCACCTCACGTTAGGGTGTGGAGGAGGTGAGCTCCACGTGGGCGACGGCCGGCGCATCAAGTGTGAGTTTGTGCCTCCAGCAGCTGTCAAATTGATTCCTCATCTTGGACCCTAGCTTTTTCCCTCAACCAGAGCCTGATGAACCGAGACGATATATACTCCTCTCGTCTCGCTCAGTCCTCTCTCCCAGCTACCAACATGCCCCAGTCGATCTCCATGGATCATGCATCTTGGAGCAGAAGCACATATACGTAGCAGCCATATTTTTGCCAGCCGGATACTGTATTTCGCATCTTCAAGTATTATTTATTGCATATCTTTGGAGCACCAGCTAACTTGGAGACCATCATATATATCCCGGCGTGTGATCACTGCTGCATCATATAGCTCCATCTACTGTACGTTGCTCCATAGCCGTGAGGTAAGTGCTTTCTTCAATATCGCATGTGAAATATAATAACATGATGATATCTGAATATATATATGCGTCATGACTAATTTGTTTGATCTGCAAACTTATGTTAATATAAGTGCTTTCAACACAGCTAGCGCTTCATCGTATTGAGGCGCTATTTGTGCTTTGGTTCAAGTTCTCAGTTTTCGCCTGCTAACTAGCTTGCTCTCAGCTGAGACACATAGATACCCAACGATTTTGTGTATTCAGCTTCAATCATCAATCCTTTCTGCAAATTTGCATTTGGAATGCTAGAGTAGAGAGATAAATTGATGGTTGTGAAATCTCATATTAGTAATATACACTAATTCAAATCAGTACATATATAGATATCCTAGGATCATTCCTGCAGGCGATCATATGCACACAAGCATAGCTAGTACCTTCTTCTCTGTTTGTCCGCAGTCAAATTCCATGTTGCTTTTTTTTTTATGTTAAAGACCGCGCAATTGCATGCTTCAAGTTTTAATCTAATTGTGTTAATCACTTATTTCTGAACATGTGGCTATATCCCAAGAACTGTTGTGTTAATAACGTATTTGGCCCAAATTTATAGATCTACATTTTTTTTTGTCATTTGCAGACCCATGCACACATTCAAAATTAGTCTCCCTCCAGTTTGCAAAGAGTTGATGTTTTGTACACAATGATTCATTATCCAAAACATATTGCTTTATTTGTTCATTATTTTATTTTATATTAGAATACAAGTTAATATCCTAACAATTTACACTTTTATGGAAGTTCTTTTTAAGACAAGCCTACATATGATCATCAAGTTTCTAAATTAAATCATTTAAATGTGTTAAAGTTCTTCTGTAGTCAAAGTTTTACAATTTTAGCTGAAATCTTCTCCAAAATGTCAAGTACATGCAAACAAAAAAGTTAGTTTTTCATTGTACAAAGTCAGAAGGAAACATATATTTATAGGAAAAGGCTCATTTTAATTTACTACCATGAATAATCCACTTTAGTTTGTCCACTAGTTCGGCTTAATTTATTACTACAAAATGTTTCATACCCAAGATTGATTATTCTCTTCAATTTGTTTTAAAAAAAAAGAGATTTTTAAGTTCAAATGTCGGTGCCCTATGCTAGAAGAGTAGAATAATGTTATGATTACTTACATAGTCATACGTTAGGAACATGCAACACCATTAGTCCTAGAGATATAGAATTGCAACAAAAGTAATCATAAAAATTCTTGGTGCATTTTTTCTAAAAAATATTACATCGTACCCTATATGTTCTATTTTTTGATACATTACTAATATAATAGCATCATTTCAATAAGTCCAAGTTGGATGTAATAAGGGCAGCTCCAGCGGTGTTAAAACGCAGCTAGCTCATAGAATAAGAGAGAATGATAAGCTAGCTTATTAATTTCCTTGAAGAGCTATCATACATTTTTCTATGGTCATGTATCTATGCTTATTGCTTACACATTTTTTATACTCTAGCATGTTATGTTACTCCATTTTCTATCCTTTTTTCATGTTTATATGAAACTGTGTGTGCAGGTAGTTTTCTATAGTAGTGTTGGATTGATGAAGGGTAAATATATGCTAGTATATCGATGTGGCCTAACATGGAGTAAAATTTTGCCCTCTTGATATATAACAGGTTGAAATGGACCGGGAGCTGTGGCCTTCTGGGCTAAGGGTCCTCGTTATTGATAACAATTCTTCATATTTGTCAGTTATGGAAGAACTACTTATCAAGTGCCGCTACAAGGGTAATTCGATCATTACAAGCATTATTTATATGTGTAGCATTTGTCAGTATAACACACATATTCGTATTATGCTTTCTGACATAGTTTAGTCCTCCATCACATCCAGTTACGTCATATAAGGACGTCAGGGAAGCAATGTCCTTCATCTATGGCAACATACAAATTGTTGACCTAATAATTAGCGATGTGTTCTTTCCTACTGAAGACGGTTTACTTATTCTGCAAGAAGTTACCTCAAAGTTTGACATCCCTACCATCAGTAAGTTTCTGTAGCCCTCTACTCCTTACTCTTTCCGTCTTGAAATACCCCAACAATGTTAGTATCACATAAGGAGTCTGGCAAAAGAAAAGAAAAAATACTGATAACCTGCCTCTTACTAATTAGTTAGTTTGATTATTAGCTGGTTTAATTTTCTAGCAACGCATGGTTTGAAAAAAACATGCATGTCACTGTTTTTTTTGCTACATATTATATAAGCCATTTTGCACAACATGGTGTTTAAATGTGAAGGATCAGATATTACTATAGATTCGATTTGTAGCAACGACCCCCCTTTTTAGGATAGGGGTGGCTTACTCTATCGCCCCTACAGCGGCTGCTCTAGGGTCCCACAAAATCGGCTGCCCCTACAAATGGACCAATAGGGCGAATGGTGATATAAGCCGCCCCTACAAACATGTCAATTTGTAGAGGCGACTCAATAACCAGCCGCCCCTACAAATGCTACACATATAAATACTGCTGCGGCTACCTTCTTTCTCCTCAAGTCATTCATTCCAACCCGACAAAAATAGATTGGGGGACCTTAGGCACCTCCCAAAAATTGCTTTGGTGCTACCCTACAAATCGTTTTTTTTTTTTTTTTTTGTAGAAATTGAAGTTTAGGGGTAGCTGGGAAAACCGCCCCTACAAACTGTAGTAGTGAGAATTGGTGGCCAGAGAGGTTTGGGTTAGTGAGAGCCTCAAAATTTTCTTATCAAGAATGACATGGAGGCCTATATCTTGATACCACCAATGAACCTCACAAATACAACTAGCCAAAAACATGTATTCAAACCCTAATCTATGGATATTAGGAACTAGGTTGAGAAGATCATAAGCAAATGGAGACCAAAATGAGCAAACTCAAAAAGAAGCAATAAAAACCATCTGAGCCAGTTTCCAAATCAGCTTTAGTCAATTTTTTCAGAACATGGCTCATTGAAGAACATACGCAAAAAAACTGATCAATGACCTCAAACATCATACAATTTTATGAAGAAGTTTGTAACACTATAGAGAAGGTCATCTCCACCAAAAATCAGCTGAATAGGAGCAATTTGGAAAACCATCCTATACTAGTTTGTCAAACTGGCTTGGGCTGGTTTTTGCTATTTTCATCATAATATTCTCCAAGAAAATTTTGAAGTACACGAGCTCTAAAGAAACTAAAATTAGGCACACACCTTGACTAACCCACTTAGGATCTATCCCCATGAGTAGGGATGAAATTAGATCTGATATAGACGAATACCATTGATCCTACATTATATATGTCCTATATCCCATGTATACTATATCACATATTTTAAATCAGAATTTAGAACCCAATATATAAAAAAACTCGACCGGGGGGGGGGGGGGGGGGGAGATCCCCGGGCATTGTGCTTAAGAAGAAGACCTTCTCACGCAGGTCGAGAAAACCCCTAAACCTCTGTCCCACCCATACACAGCGGCACCACAACTCATGTGAGACTGGGCTGGCCACATACCTGTGCTTTGGCATGGGGCAGCCGAGGGGATTTTTTTTTTACCTCCGGCAGGCCGGCAAACACACCCATGAGCGCTCGAGGATAAATATATATAAATTCCCCACAACGAGCACTCAAGTGGAGGTTCAAATCCAAGATATCTCGCGGTAGGGTGCCAACCAAACGCCCTGACCAACTGGTACGTGGATGTGGTGGCATTTAGAACCCAATATGGATCATTCGGATATTGATATCTATTTCATATACCTACCGAAAATCTAATTTTGAGTATTCAAATTCTGATATGATTGGATACTAAATGTTCATATTCAGATATGAACTATCCATATAGGGTTTAAACCCTTTCGGAACGGATAGATATCGGGAAATATCAACCCCATGTTCATTCCTACCCAAGAGATCAACTCCACACACGATCAACATGTGAAACAAAAGTTACAAAATCCCTCTCTTAAATTGTGTTCTTGCCAAGAATCCCTCGCCCCCAATTCATGATTAGTAGGTCCAGCCTGTTAGCAAAGAGGCGCGGGAATCTCCGCAAGCCTGCCCCGCAAAATAGGCCCACTACCGCAACCTCCATATGCATTTCTGTTGCGAGCTGAAGCGGTCCAGCCTGTTAGCAAATGCAGGTTGTTCATAGAACCCGCAAAATCGTACCAATGCCAGCATCATGTACTCGCTCATGTGCGACTCATTTTCGTTTATGTCGCCACCACCTCTGTTAGGTCACGCAACTTCTCAACGCGACACGCAACAACAATCCCCCAACTACTCAATGTCATGCTCATCAACAATAATGCTCTTCAACTGCTGCTCCACCCACGCCCAAGGATGAGGTACTCGCCGTGGAGCCAATGCCGGTACCAGAGAAGCCGCATGATCGTGATGCCCCTGCCACCGCATAGCCATAGCTTGTTGTTTTGTTTTCTAAATATCCTTTTAGCTTGTTGGCTTGCTTTCCTGTGTGCATCAATACATGTAAGAGAAGTAGGTTCTGCTAGGCTTTGAGGGCTCCACCGCAATTGCCTACATAAGCATGCGGGCTTAGTGCTTTAATTAAGTAGATGCCCACTAAGCCTGTTAAGCAGGGTTGTGGCTAGAGCGGTGACCGGTGGGCCGTCTGCAGAGCGGTCCTCTTGCATCTTGACTCATGGGTATTCAGTCAGTTCACAAGGTTTGATACGGTCATACCACTTTGCGTTCACCCTTCACTGCTCCCGGTCTATCCTGCACAAACTCCTCACTTGATCTTCTCCATTATCATACACATAACTTACTCACACCATGGTTAGTCTCACACACACTCAACCGAAGTGTATATAATTCATTCATCATTCACACATGAGCACATGTGAACTATGTGTTCGCAAAAAGACACGCATAGAATGTTTTTGAAAGCCATGCACTTATGTTTGAGGTTGAGCACAAATTCATACACCTCATAATTTCGAACAAAATTTAACCTTTAATACCTTTCTAAAAAAACCTTTAGTGCCTTGTATTAATCCAGGACAGAGGGAGTATTCGCCATTCTCTGTAGAAAGTTTCTTAAATGTGTCATATAGATCATTCAGTAGTTTTTATTATGCTTGCATGATGGGTTTTTTCTCGATCATGTAAAAAGTTTGTGCATCTTTATACTAAGGTAGAGAAAGAGTTTAATACAACACACCTTAGCGGTGCCCTAGGGGGTCGGAAGAATTGTACATGGAGATGCTCAGACCCACCCTAGAATTGTACAACACGACTTAGCGGCGTCTTGCATGATGACTTTGTTTTCTCCTGTGAATAAATTTATCTGGATATCTATTATTTATTCTCTGTTACACGTAGAAACTTTCACAAATCTATTAGATAGATGCATTGGTTTTTTTTATTCTCCGGGCATGACGTTTTTTTTTTTTTTTCTAATTTTGCTTGCCATAACCTCTTGATAGCCCTCGGGTCTATGATTTGTTAAGTAAGTACAACTAAATGCGTGCCGGCTGTAATGAAGACTAATATATTATATTCTGGTACAAGATAAGGGTAGCTGTTCCAGTGGAGTTTAGAAGTATATGTGCCTTAATTTCATAGTTTCATATTATATATCCATGTTTTTCAAACGGTGATACAAGCTAGGAGTATGTGTTTCGTTTAAAAAAAAACTAGGAGTATGTGTTCACTAATGTTTTCATATTATATCCATGTTAATCAGTAATGTCTTCATACGGTGATACGAGCATAGTTATGAAGTACATTACCAGTGGGGCTTCGGATTTCCTGATAAAGCCGGTGAGAATTGAAGTGCTGAAGAACATATGGCAGCATGTGTTCCGGAAGCAGCTAATTGGGGAGAACAGACGAAGCATCAGCAGCAATAATGCTCAACACCTCGATCAGGTTTCATATCCACCAACCATAGCTCCTGCTTCTACATGTGCCACAAGAACCACAGGAATGATCACTGAAGCCGCCACGGCGACACTGGAGAGCGCGACAAGAGAGACGGCTAACGGGACGGTCACAGATATACAGGATCTCAGGAAGTCAAGGCTCAGCTGGACCATACAGCTGCACCGCCAATTCATTGCAGCTGTGAATTCCCTGGGGGAAAGTGAGTAGTGATCAATAACATTTCCTTAGCTTTAAGCATGTTCGTATATTAACATAGTACTTATTTTCTTTGTGTTAATTATATATATTGGTTATACACTTGGTTTACAGAGGCAGTTCCAAAGAAGATACTGGAGACAATGTGTGTTAAACATTTGACAAGAGAACAAGTAGCAAGCCACCTGCAGGTAATTAATTAACTAATATATATGTTCTCGTACAAGGCAAAGACATGCATGCTAGATGAATATGTCTCCTAGGTTAAACATTGGACAAGAGAACAAGTTGCATGCATTATAGTTAATTATCTCCATCATTAAAAATCCATGATGTTAATGTTAACGCAAACTAATATATAAAAATTCAATTATTTTGTATGTGCTAAAACCTAGCCATAGCTCAAATAAAATTCAGTCTATAACTGCATATAGATCATTTCATTTTGTAATACTTCTGTAATATAGTTATGTGTTGTTTATGGATATATGAACAATAAAAATTCTACTTCAAAAAAATGATGCAGAAATACAGGCTTCACCTAAGAAAATTGAATCAAACATCGGACAAGGATGACACGCCTTCATCATCAAGCCATCCCAATGAATCAAACATTCTCAGAACCGAATTCAACAGTTCCTTGAATTCAACGTATTTTGATCAAGATGGATGCTTGGAGATCACAGATTACTCTTTGCCCAAGGATGACATCTCAAGTGGCTCAGACTGTATGCTGGGAGAACGAAACAACTACTCACCTCAAGGTTTCCAGGATTTCAGATGGGATTCAGAGAAACAGGGATCTGAAACGACATATTTATGGAATTTCGAGGCAGATGAGTGATTCTCTGTCACTATAAACACGCATCATACCACAAAATATAACTGAGTAATAATGTGCACTTATATGCCATGTCCTGAATAATGACAGCCTATGTGTAGATCGAGTATTACATCCTGTACTAATGAACCTCATTTGTGTATGTGTTGCCTACTTGAGAGTAACATAAATACTGCAACGAACAAGGACTACTTGACTGTATAGACCATAAATAGCCATACCTAATAAATTTGGGATCTCAAATAATTGTACTATATTGAATATAGTTATATATAGTTTGTAATTATGCACTTATACTTCTCTACAGGAAACAACTAATTAGATGTCTATGATTATTATTGTTTCTAGCTTCTCTAAAGGTCTATAATAGATGTTATTGTTTCAGTTATTATTTTACTTACGAGCTTGCACTATTACAAAAAAAATGATTTGGGAGGCGTTTCCCTTTTTTCCGAGGCGGGCTAGCGTGAGGACAGCCTCGGTTAATCTAGGCCAGCTGAGGCCGGGCTTTAGGCCAAGCAACCGAGGCGGGCGTCGTAATATAACCACCTCGGTTGTTAATGTTGACTAACCGAGACGGTTAACTTATCCTAACCGCCTCGGTTAATGTGATAACTGAGGCACGTACCAAATTCTTTCTTTAAGGGACCGTAAGATGCATATTTGTGGTTCACAAAAGACAAATTGGCACCAATAGTTTCCATGGGCTAACCAGTGATGGAGCTAACGACCGGCCTCCAGCCCTACCTACCGATCCTGGGTACATGGAGCCCCCCCCCCCCTCCACTAAGCCCTGCCTTAATTTTATATAGATTAGAAGGGGCATAGTAGAGTTAAGTCGTCGTAGACTTTTGTTTAGGCCGTCCTAAAAATTTTTTTCCTAGCTTCGTCGCTAAGGCTGACCAAAACATGAGTGTGTCCATGAAAATAGTCAACAAGCAAGGCAAACTAGGAATACATAACTACAAACATACTACCAGAGAACAAAACACTACTCTTGTCGGTTTTGTTGATTCCTGACGGTTTTAAAATAACGAGATAGGAACCAAGAATAACTCCTATCGATCAGACAAAAACAACAGCAAATAGCCGCTCGATCCTGTCGGTCTCTTATAACCTACCAAAGGCAAAAACTAACATGTCGGTAGGAGTAAGAATGATTCCTGAAAGTTAGGAAAAACTGTCAAGAACTTTGTTTCTTGTCGAATTGAGTACCGAATGAGATTTAGGTTTTTCTTCTCTAGGCGTGAGTATGAAAAACCAAACAAACACAACCCAAATTCCAGATTTCTCCTAATGAGGTGGGCTTCTCCTACTGTTTTTGCATTTAAAATTTAGTATAAACTTTCTCTATTAATAAATGTTTCCTAATGATATTCTCATATGCTATGACTCGTGGTAATGTTTTATTATTACTAACTAAAAACACTAGGAGAAGTCCATAATTTCGGTAAAGTCTCATGCTCACTCCATGAGCGCAAGATATGCTAAAACCCTAGGCTACCATTTTCATGGTCCTACATGCAGTAGTGTCCTGATAAAAGTAGCCCCAGACCCTAATTGGCGCCTCCCACTACTCGACGTGCACATCCCACCCCGCCACCACCCCCCCATGCATGTGTATTTTTCTAGTACTAGGTCAATTCCCGTGCATTGCTACGAGTTTAAAAATTCATGACAAGTACATATACACTTTTTCGAAAGCGCGCTTGTGCATGTATTGCATTATAAGAGAAAGTAGAGTTATTACATACCCGACTGTGGCTGATGGCGAGATACCAAAGGTCAAAGTGGGAAAACACTACACAAGGCGCCGACTCTAACAGTGGAGCAGAGACGACCGATGCACTAAGACTACATCAGATGTGCTACAAGTACTCGGTCGATGACAAGACGACCGGGTCAGTCCCCAATGGCGCGCCCTCGAACGGCGAGGGCGCATCATGGGAACGCCCCCCCCGCCCCATAACATCTCCTTCTTGGCCGACGCGTGATTTCCCTCGAAGTGATGGCGGAAACGCCGCCTCAAAGACGGGTCAGCGAAGTTGGAGGGGGCGTCCGCCGGACGGCCTTCCAATCTGTTGAACATGACCCGACGCGCTTGGCGTTCCGGATTGGGATCACGTTGGTCGTGCTTGGTAGCAAGCCTGGTGCTGCGTCAAAGCCCCAAGACGTCAACAGAGCTGGAAGTCCGAGCATCGGTTCCTTAATCGGAGGGTCTTCAGCGGCAAGGTGATGGAGTCGAGGAAGGCGGCGACGGATGCAGCCGTTGGGGCAGCTGCGGGCACGCGAGTGCGGTGCAATCCTCGGCGTGGCGGCGGCGCGAGGTTCGCGGTGGTGCGTCGCCGTTGAGGATTTCCGCGGCCGGCACATCGACCTCCGACGCCACAACATCAACGAGTTGAGCTCGACTAGACATAGCGGCTGGGGGGCTCCATCTGCATCGTCTAGGAGAATGGATGCGCGACGAGGGACGCCTCGAGATCATCCAACATTGGGTCTACCCGAACAGGGGGATCCGTGCCCACAAGCGGCTCGAGCGTGAACGGGTCTGTGGGTGTGTCGGCGTTGCCCACCTCCATCGATGGCCTGGCGCCCATCCCCAGCTGAGGCAAGGCCAATGTCAAGGGGGCCGAGCAAAGGATCCGCCCGACAAGGAAAGGAGGTGCCAATGGCCCGGCCGCCCCTAGGGCGTCCAGGCCCCGGATACAGCTGATGACGACACGACGGTCTTGAGGACAGAGAGGTGGCTCCTGAACCCTGTGTCGAGGCTTTTGCACACTGCTCGTGGAGGGGTGCAATGGCGGAAGGCAACATTGATGCTTGGAGTTCCTCGCCCGGTGCTTTGTGTTGAGGCAGATGAGGCAATAGGACGGAAGGAACAACGGGCGGCAACGTGATCCCCAAGCCAGGCAGTTGAAGCAGAGCCCGACAAGGGATGGTGGCACAAGACGTCGACAACGAGGGTTGGGTGAGGCACGCCATCACCTACGCCGCGCTTCAACGAGTAAAACCGTCGCCATCGGGCGGGGGCGCCGACGGTGGTGGAGAGGCCCGGCGGTGCCGCGGCTCATGAAGACAACGACGGTGGTCACCAGACGACGGAGGCCGGTGGCAAGGGCCCGTCGATGGAAGGCGTGGAGCGCGGCCCGGCGACAACGGGGTGGGCGCCACTAACCTAGCTTGGCTGGTTCCACTGCTAGGGACAGCGCCTCTT
>JADLZK010012331.1:0-178457 GCA_015847255.1 Hyparrhenia diplandra
TTGCCTCATTCAAGAGTTCTCAATAGGTCCAGCTCTTAGGGGCATGAGAAGCTTTCCATGGCAGCAAGGAGGGTCACTAGGATTTCCCACGTAAGGGAAGCTTCACCATCGGCGCGCGTGGCTTCTCCTCCTCAAGCAGGAAACGCGTGGATTGCGGGATTTCCTCCAAGGAGAAGAGGCCTGGGTCCAACACATGTCATCTTCAACTCTGAGCTAGCCCCAATGTCGGCCCAACTGAGAGTTTGGTAGCCTTGGCTCTGCCCTTAGTCCCCGTGACATCCTGGAGTAGCGAGTAGGCAGAGCTGCCCTCGCTGCAGCCAGGGCTCCCACAGGTATCTGGCCTCCGCGTCGCAGTAGCGACTGCGTAGCCTACGTGCATCAGATTTGCCTTTTGGTGAGAGCACCTTTGGCAAGCAGCATCTTCTTCAAATTCAAGAATCTTGAACTCCCCGCTGACCTGGCGCTCCCCACCCGGCCAGCTGCCCACCCCACACACCTGCTACTTCAGTTCCCACTGCACAATCTCAACCGTTGATAGAGTCCTTGACTCCTGAGGCGGTATCAAAGTCGCGCTATCACCCTTCACTGGCCACGTGCGGCTGAGAGACAGGCACTGCTGAAAAGGATCTTTGCCTCTAGCCCAGCAGTGTAGTCCGTGCTCAGCAGCCGGTCATGAAGTATCACGTGAGGTCCCACGCACCCGGTAACGAACCAAAACACTCTGTACAATGCTTCGATTAAAGCTAGGAAACTACGTGTCAGTAAGTTCCTCGAATCTTGAAAACTGCCATTCACCAATGCGCGTACGCAAATTCGCACAGAGGGAGAGGGCGGTGGTCCTCACGGGGAGCTGGATAGGACCAGCTTAGGCATTTGCAGCCTACTCTTTGTCGCAAGTAGAGCTCGGTCCAGATGCACCAAGGTGGATTTCGCGTGCTAGTTTGTTGCTCTGCTATATTTTCTTATTCAGGGAGCCTTGATTTTCCATCAGTTCTCAGTGGCATCCATGAGCTTGCCTCGAACTTCCTCGGTACGTGCGACTGATATTTATACCGTTTGGGTACGCGTCTAGAAGGGCCAGCACATGAAATTAAAGAGTCTTCTAGGCGGGATGCAACCCTGCCAAGGCACAGCCAGTTGCTGCCTGGCTGTGAGGCAACTAATCTCAATCACGACATCTTCCTTCCTCGGCATACCTCTGTAAGCGGCCCATAGCATTGCTTGCCGTGCATGGAGAACATAGTGTTGGCTCTTGTCTTGGTGTGGGTGATCCTCACCCGCAGTATTGTGAAGTTTCTTACAGTCAAGCAGCTCCTCTCCTGTGAATGAGTGTTCTAGATCCCAAGCTTCGATGGTATGAATTCCCACTGCCCTGGTTCATGGGCTCTGAGGGTGTAACCATCTATCCACTTGCTACTTTGTTGATTTTCATTATATATAAAAGATCCATGTACATGTCTTCAATACGCCCCTGCTGCTCGTATATTTGTAAAACTTAGGTAGGGTGTTTTCTACATGTATTACGCAACTCAATTGATGCCATGGATATATGTACTTTATACTTGTAGCACAAGTTTCTGATAAGATCCTTTGTATGTGTTTTCTCTGCTGAATGATTTTTCAGCATCTCATCTATCATTGTTTCACATATTATCTTCTGATTTGTTAAAAAATTTGCGTGCAGCTTGCTACCATATGACATGCTCCATATGTCAGGTCCACGGACACAAGGCTGCGGTACCATACTGCAGGAATCCAGCAATTCTGCAGTAATAGAGAAGTGGATCCTATCTTCGCTTGGCATAACAGGAGGATGGTTGTTTCACCTGCCTTGTCCTCACTGTGAACGGCGTATGGACTCTAGTTCCTCTTACTGTTCGTTTGCCTGCTTGGGGTAAGTTTGTTATGATTGAAATCATATTGGCGATATAATGTCGTCTATTATGTATATATTCTAGCGATAATAATGCAACCAAGCTTAATCTTGTTTTTATGCGGGCTGAAGACTATCATGGCAATGGCCGACCATGTTGCAGCGGTTGGTAGAGTTTGCGGAGCACTTCAACGAACCATCCGTTTAGCTTGACCGATTCTGCTCTCGTATGCTTTAAGGCATACGTTCGACTGTCCGGATCATGGGCATCCGTTTTATTGATGGATGGGCGACAGTGAAGAGGCGCATCTCCCCGCTCACTTTGTTGAGCACATTCAGGTAATCTGTCGTAACCTAATTTCACATTTGCACTTGTCGTATAACCAAGTCACATTTGATTAACACAACAATTTCAATTTCAGGCCTTTGGGTGGATGGCGGTAGGTATTATCTAGTGCATAGCAGGGGCAACCACCTGCTGCTGCAGTCCCGGCTGCCGCCATCCATGTCAGCGGCTTCAGTGCCTAGAGTTCTTTATTGGCAATGGCCATTTTGTTCACTTCGATGCGGAAATTTGGCATGAGCTACTCGATAGGAAAAATCAAAATTGGTTCTGGTAGTATAATGTAGAGTTCAGATTGAAACAAGGATATAAAAAGCTTAATGATTTGACTTGTCAAAATTGTTCCCTGTTCTTAGTTGTTTAGTAAAGAGCCATATTGTTGTAATGCACAATGTTTAGAGTCAGTTACTTGGGTTATTGATGACGGAATAAACAACAGAATGTGGTTCAAGATCAAGTAGAGTCCTTGTCAGGAAAAGAGATGTTTGTGTTGAAAGTTTCCAACACGGGTATAGGGCCTCCGCCCGGTGCAAAGCTCAGAGGGGGGTGAGCGGGTGAGGGGAGGGGACTGGTAATAAATTTCATTTTACCAACCAATAACATGGGGGCTTTTATTTATCTTTTATATCATATAGGAATTCAAGATTACAAAATTATCCTCCTATATTCCTGAAAATATTCCGGCCTTTTGGCCTGCCGTCTCGGGGGTCTTGGCGTCCTTTTCCCTAGCTCGAACCGCCTTAGCCAAATGGGCCAGGACCCGGCCCATTCGAGGGAGATAGATCTCAACACAGGTCCAAGCGGATGATATCTTCGGCCGGGTAGTCCCGAACTTCAGCCTTGGGTACTAGAGGCTGGATGTCTCCGCTATATCTGGCTCCAGGTCCATGGTCTTTGGCGGAGGTCACCATCTCTGCCTCCTCGAAGCGTCGGTGGAGGGACCTTCGCCTGCTCTAGGCCGCCTTATCTCGGCCTGTTGCTCAACCCCTGCGAAGGCAGTCATAGAATCAAACAGCGTTTCCAGTTGCGAAGCCTTTCTGCTGCGCTCGTTCGCCTAGCTCGACACCTCCGTAGGGTGCACGGGGACCGTGTCCCAACAGTCTGATCCATCATGGCATTTTTGTTTAAGCCAGTCTACAGCTGTGTATATTATTGAAAAGGGTAGAATTGGTAGTAAAAAGTTATATCTGCTTTTAAGCTGTTGTAAGATGATAACAGGTTCTGCACAGAATCTATTTTTTACAATATGATAGTCCAATTCTAGCTCTCACTTGGGAAAACTTTGCAGCGTCCTATGTCTGATTGAACAACAGGACAAGGAAGCAGCAAGCACAAACCAAGTATCTGAACTTAGCAGTGCTGAAAAATGGAGAAGTGCTATCGCGTGTATATGAGCTGAGGCTTCTAACGGATTTGGGCCAGGGGATGCCTGCATTGGTGCAAGCAGCGATGTTGGTGAGGTTGCTGTAGTGGGGACAAGCATGGAGGCAGTCTCCTTGACCCAGATTGCATTGATGCTCTTGGTGACAGATTCACCATCTCCAAAGCTTGCATCCTGAGTTCCATTGGGTAGTCCTTGACACATCAATTCTTGGACCAACCCACTGCTCCAGTTAAGGGACAGTCTGTGCCCAAGCTGATAGGACTTGGACTCTCCCTTGGATTTCATCCTCTCAAAATTGCCTTCTGTGGGATGTCGGTGCCCCTGGGGCTCTGCAGACCACCTGATAGGATTCTTTTGGTATGTTGGCTTGGCTTGTTCTGGAGCGTTCTCTGCTTCGTCGCCTTCTGTGGTGTTTAGAGGGAGAACCACTTGTGGAAATTTTGGTTCTATGATAGCAGAAGTAAAAAGTTCTCTAAGTCATTAGGCACTGGATCTTCATTGTAGTCTTCTTTGGTAGATGAGCGCACCTGGCACCAAAATAAGTTGAGTAAATGAAACCATCTACCATTTGGTGACAGAAGCATATTATGTTATGGTTGTGAATGGTTAAGTGTACCTCCACGTCCTTGAGGTCAACTCCATTTTCTTCAAGGAAGTTCATGAAATTGCCGAGGTTCTCTGCAGTTGGTTTGTAGTGACCACTATATGCCCAGATGGACTATATATCAGAACAGATAAACATAGATTGGCAAAGAATTCACCCAGACTATATATTAGAACAGATAAACATAGATTAACAGAATTCAATGAAAAGGTACACTAACAAGATGTAATAAAAGTATAAACATGATATTACTATATGCTGATAGAAGGCCACGGCATAATCCACGGTTTAGAGTTGACATTAACTTGCAAAGTGGTCGAACCAAGATAAGTATTAAGTAGATAATCTGATGTATACTAGAAAGAAGTAGATTCAGGAACTATAAATTTTCCATTGTAATATATGGAGTTTAATTTCCTGGTTTCTATTCCATATTTTCCCTTCATGACGGATTGCCAAAATGGTTATTCATGGTATTCCAAGAAAACGGGCAGGACGAAGCTGCACATATGGATATGGTATGGAAAGCAAGTCACATAGTGAATAATCAACACTATCGTAGACACAAACATAACTTTTGGTCAAAGGTGCACAACTGAAAAATATAAAACACGAATACTAGGAAGTAAAACTGTGCTCAACCAACCAACAATCCAACAGGCAGTGGTTGCTAAAGCAAAATACCTTGATAACTCCGTCCTCTGCAGTAAATCTTCCTGCAGCTATGGTTGTCCCTCCTGCCAAAAAACTGGAGTGCTGGAATACACCTCTCTCTTTCTGATGGATACATAGAAAATTGATTTAGAAGCACGCCAGCACTAAATAGTAAAATTTGACCAAGGACCTTGTAGAGTAAAAAAGTTACCTTGCCAGCATAAAGTCTTTTGCTGTGCTCATAACGAAAATCCATTTAGTTCCTTTAGGACCCCTGCTTGTATCAAGTGGTTCTCCAGACTGTTTATGGATAATCTTTCCCTCATTAATGATGTATTCAAAGTGCTCACGCTCTTGCTGCAAAACATCAAACAGATGTTAGAGTTGTTGAAATGTGGTAGGTTTGGCAGCAAGAGAAATGACCAACACCCACCTCGGCACTAGTGATTCCCAGAAGATGAGTTTATTGTTAGTGTTGGCAGGTGTTTAGCTCTAGTTCTATTCTAAATATGTACTTGTAATTCCCACTGTAATTTTTTTTTCTGACAAACCATCCTTGAAACCTTGGCCAGTAGTAACTCTTTATGAGCGGTACTATTTGGTACCCACTCCAATGTAGTGAGATCAGGTGGGGAAAGTATCCTTTCCCTCCATTGAACGTAAAAAAAAAATGAAGTTTCCTAAATGACTCCATTTTCCCTGTTCTTAACTACATATAACATTTGGATGTCAACTGTATTTGTATCAAATTGTCCGGATTCATGAGAAAAGGAAATAATAATGACTCCATTTTCCTGTTCTTAACTACATATAACATTTGGATGTCAACTGTATTTGTATCAAATTGTCCGGATTCATGAGAAAAGAAATAATAATGTGAATCAGGGCATGACTGGATCCCCTGTACAAGCTTTTAGATGAACAATAGTTCTGTTTTGAGGCTACGTCAATGAAGTTCATAAATGCAGCAATTTGACAGACTAATAGGAAGATTCAACACACCTTTTTTATTTGAGAAAATATTTCTTAAAATTCGAACTTGAGGAAAGTTTCTACAGTAAAAGGTAGTGAGCACTTTTTTTTAGAGAAGATATTGATAGATAATAACAAAATAAAAGCTTCGTGAAACTGGCACAATAGTTTCTGGAAGAAGTTAGTTAAGTCATCATACATCCTTTTGCAGTCATATTCAGCAAGGATATATATCACAAGTTCTTAGCAACAAAAGATGTGCAGATATTGTGGAACGTGTCTTACGGACCAAGATACCTTATGCATTGCTTTTCAGCAAAGCTCTTGGACACTCTGAAAGGTCTATATCCTTTCCCTCTCCAACATCAAACCTACAAATGCACAGCTCACTTATATTGTCATGCAAGTGCAATCAAACTGATAACTGAAAATTTCTATTCCCATTGTAACAGAAATTTCTGGTATGAGTAGACATTCGTCTGTTTCAATTTCAGATCTGTAATGTAGGTTGCACTACCTCATTTGAATAACAGAATCTGCAAATAAACGTATGGATGCAAATGATTGTAGCGAGGTTCTCACCAGTAGAAGAAGGGCTGTCCGGCCTGGCTTTGGCACCAGACATCATAGTAGAAGTGCAGGTTATGGCCATACCTATGGCGTGGATCAATCTATACAATACAACAACATATGAACATAGTAGTTAAGTTCCATTGGATCAGAGTCTTGCAAACAATGCTTCATCCCTCTATTTCCTCCCAATGAAAGCGCGTAATGGCATGGTCCAGGGAGAAAAAAAAACACTTCACGACTCTACAAATACATGGGAAGAAAATAAAATCCCACGACATCAATCAGTGGCTTTTTTTTTTTCTTTTTATGATCAATGTTCACACATGACATTGAGATCAACTGATGATACTGGAAAACAGGTCTTTTTCATACACATGAAAAGTTGAAAACAGAGCACCTAATCTAAAGATACTAGAAGTGGATTATGTACTCACAGCCTCGATCCAGTGCTGGAAAGCCAGCTTGAGAGCCTTGCCGTCTCTGGATAAACCCTGACCCACCTGTTATGTTGCAAGTTGCAAGCAAGCAAGCAGCAGACATGAGAAGCATAGGACAACGACATGCATGATGAGAAGGAAGCCTGATGCAGGCATGAAGGCGGAATAATCGGTTTTGCAGGAGAGGGCCGAAGACCTTTGATGCGTTGAGGCCGACGCGGTTCCAGCGCGAGGCGGCAGTCTCTCTGGCTTGGGCTCGTCGAAGAAGGAGACGGTGCTGTGGCTGAGCCGCGCGAAGTCAGGGCCTGCCACCTTCATTGATCGAAAATCACAAACCCCGTCAGTCTCAATCAAACGCTTTCTTTTCCCTTATGATTAAAAAAAGAGGCTTTCTTTTCCCCGAAACGAAGAGGCGCAGTTAGTACAAGTGATGTCAACATCAGTAACAAAGAACAAGAACAAATTTGGGCACCGTAAACGTTTCGTGGAATTTCTTGGAAGGAAGCCAACTCGCACAGTAACAGTATTACAGAGAGAATCAAGATTGAAGAAAGCAAAAGCTGTGAGTTGTTACAACAAAAGGGGCAACTTTTATTTATTTATTTATTTATTGTTAAATAATTAAGATGAACAAAAGTGGACAATCGATCTTGTTTCGATTGCCCATGCAGCCAATCGGACCCGGACGAATTGAAGGGAACAAAGCCAGTACTACTCACTATAAACAAATCAAAGGCAGGAGGCCGAAAAGGCGGTGGAAGGAAAAGGGGTTCGGGTACCCAGAGCTCCTCGACGACGACGGCGGAGTCGGCGAGCTTCCGACTGGTCCGGTAGCTGCGGTAGACCTTCTGCAGCTTGGTGGCGGCGCCATTCTCGCCGGTTCCCTCCACGGATTGGAGCCTATCCATCTCCACCACCTCCATTAATTCTTGTTGAGATTTGGGAAGAACGAGCGAGTATCGATCCAAGTCGTCGAAAGCAGTGGTCAGTGGACTTGGACCGAGCAATCAATCAGTTGTTGGAGGTTGGAACGGAGAAGAGAAACGGATAGATAGCCGTGCACAGTGAATTGTGTCAGGGAGGGTGGAGATGAGCAGAACATGTGGGAATAATTAATTAACCTGTTTTTTTTGCGGAGCGAGGCGAGGGAGGTTGCAGTTGAGTAGGACGGACAGTGATTGCTGATTCGACGACGGCGACGAGTCGTTGGCGAGTGGCGCCAGAGCAGCTGCGCGTGGTTGGGCCCACGTGTCATTGACTCTATTGGACATACCGTAGCTAGCTGTTTAGCCGCAGTACAGTACAGTAGTAGTATTACTCAACTGTATAACTAGCGTACTCCTATATAATAGTACAGTTTGACTGGATGTAATGCAGCCCGCGATGGATGGGAGTGCAGACTACTGGACACTAGTGTAGCTTTTTGAGATTCACGTTGACGCCGCATTGGGTAAGGAGTAAAACAATTAGTTTAGCCACGTTTTGGATCAACTACTAGAGCTGATCGAGCTGAGCTGGGACCTGGGAGTTTGGATTTATTGGACACACTAAAACTAATTAATGTCCAAGTCGTCGTACTCGTACCTGCTCTCTTCTCTTGTCCGTAGATATAGGTCAAAAGTCCACGCTATCGACATGCATGAAAAACTGTGTCTAGAAAAGCGAAACAACCTCTACGCTAGCCATTTTCTATGTTGGCACGAGCTTCCCCAAGTGCGTCGTCATCAGCCACCGCGCACCATCAAGTTCAGTCGTTCACAGTTGCGATCTATCGGATCACAACTAACACAACGCTTGGAACTCGAGATCGGAGCTGTAGACTCTACTGAATTGGAATAGATTGCCCCCGTGTTCGTCCGTAGGCCAAACATGAACGTAATACGTACGTGTACTTGTACCCCAACCACCAGAGTTACAGAGTAGGCCAAGCACAGGCCACAGGCAGCTGCCAAGGGTACGTGAGCTGCCTGTCCCTGTCAGTCCTCTCGATCTCGATCGGTTTCGTCCACTTTCTTCGGCCCGGCAACATGCCGGCATGGTGCCGTTTCACCTTGCACACGTCCGTTACATACGGGCGCGCGTCACCTTTGTTATTGGGTTAGGTCGTCATCCTAAATTCCTAATGTATATATATAGGAATTCCTACTTCTCCATGTATGTAGCCTCATGGATAATCGCCCTAATTAATTTGATTTCAAAAAAAAAAAATCATCCTAATTAATGTCAGGGGCGGGGTATTATACTCATGGTGCAAATCCACACCATTAAAGAAAAAAAATGTGATTTTAGTTGATCCCCCTTGCACAACGTTCTTCCCACCTTGTTAGACATGCTTCTGAAGCAAGTGAATTCAAAGGAGGTTCTTTTAGCCGCCGATTCCACTTGCTCAACGGGGTCGATGGACTTTTGGTTTAGCTAAGAGCTAGATTTTCACTTGTCCCCAGTGCATTAATATGATCTATCGGTATTACCGTAACCTAGGTTGTCGGTGGTGCCGACGTTTATCGGTACAAATTATGTTCAAGCATCTTCAAAAGCTTAACTCTCTTATCCGCGCCGAATTGGACGTTCTACATATGTTTTTGACCATCTCGACGAGAAAAAAAACACAATAGTGAGGTTCGTTTCATATTTTGACAACTTCACGGGATGAAGTATTTTAATTGTCAACAAAGAGAACACATCCAACAAATTATTACAAAAATTATCAGGAACTTTTCCCTTCTCTATTGTTCATCTCCTTCCTCTCAAACCCTTCCACTGCTCTTTCACTGCTTACCTCTCTTTACAAAACTGGTTACCATTGTGCTAACTGCACATCCACATCTTCGAGGTCAACTCCGTTTTCTTCGAGGAAATTCATGAAATTGCCAAGGTTCTCTGGGCTTGGCTTGTAGTGACCACTATACGCCAAAATGGACTTTCCAGAACAGATAAACATAGATTAGCATAATTCACCAAATGAAAAGGTACGTAATAAAAGTATAAAATAGTACAAAAGTAAAATACTGGGCAAAGTAAAAATGACAATCCAGCAATCAATGGTTGCTAAAGCAAAATACCTTGATAACTCCATTTTCTGCGGTAAATCTTCCTGCAGCTATGGTTGTACCTCTTGACAAAACAAAATGTGATTTTAGTTGATTCCCCTTGCTCAACGTTCTTCCCACCTTGATAGACTTGCTTCAAAGTGGGGCCTTTTAGCCGATTCCCTTTGCTCAACGGGATCAATCGGCTTTTGATTAAACTGGAGAGCTAGATTTTCACTTGATCCCGTGTATTAACATGATCTATTGGGACTGCCGTTGCCTAGTTTGTCTGTGGTACCAACGTTTATCGGTACAAATGATGTTAAAGCATCTTCTAGAAAGCATAAGTCTCTTATCCGTATTTTTGAATTGGACGTTCCATATATGTTTTTGACCATCTCGACGAGAAAAAAACACAATAGTGTGGTTTGTTTCATATTTTTACAACTTCACAAAAAGAACTCAACAAAGAGAAAGGACATCAAACAAATTATTACGAAACCATCGAGTCATCTTCCTACCCATGAACTTTTCCCTTCTCTACGGTTCATCTCCTTCTTGACTCCTTCCACTACTCTTTCACTTATTATCTCTCTCTTTACAAATACGGTTACCATTGTGCTAACTGCACATCCACATCTTTGAGGTCAACTCCGTTTTCTTCGAGGAAGTTTGTGAAATTGCCAAGGTCTCTCTGGGCTAGGCTTGTAGTGACCACTGTACGCCCATATGGTCTTTCCAGAACAGATAAACATAGATTAGCATAATTCACCCAATGAAAAGGTATACTAACAAGACATAATAAAAGTATAAAAATAGTAAGAAAGTAAAGTAAAATATTGCGCTAAGTAAAGATGACAATCCAATGGTCAATGGTTGCTAAAGCAAAATACCTTGATAACTCCATTTTCTGCGGTAAATCTTCCTGCAGCTATGGTTGTACCTCCTGCCAGAAAGCTGGAGTGGTGGAATACACCTCTCTCTCTTTCTGAAGGATATATGTAGAAATTGATTTAGTAGCACAGAGGTAACAAAATGTGACAAAGGTCTCTATAGAGTAAAAAGAGTTACCTTGCCAGCGTAAAGTCTTTTGCTGTGCTCATAACGAAAATCCATTTAGTTCCTTTAGGACCCTTGCTCATATCGAGTGGTTCTTGAGACTGTTTATGGATAACCTTTCCCTCATTAATGATGTATTCATAGTTCTCACGCTCTTGCTGCAAAACATCAAACGGATGTTAGACCTTTAAAATATGGAGCTTTTAACTGCTTTCTCATGTTCAAGTTCGAGGCTGCTTGCTGCAACTAGAGAAATGACGCATCTCTGGCGGTAATGCCTCCTAGAAAATGAGTTTATCGTTGGTGACGCCTGGTGTTTTGCTCTAGTTCAAAATATGTAATCCAACCCAGTATTTTTTTCGGGCAAATGCTCCTTGAAACCCTGATATGTAACTCTTTATGGCTATTTGGTACCGACTCATGCATTGACAATTAGGTAGGCATTGCTCCATAAAAACAAAGAGTTCACCATATAGATTACTCATGTGGAGTTCAACCAAATTGGATTTTTTTATTTCTAACTTTTTTTCAATATGTTATGATTTTTTCAAAAGTTTATCCAAAATAAATAAAAAAATTAAAAGCATGGGCCCATCTTATGATTTTTTTTTATTTACTATAATTTTTCAAATGTTTAGTAGAAATAAATGAAAAATAAAAAAAAGATAAAACCATCGTCTAAACCGTCTCGGGGTTATTGGATCGGTTTTGAAAAGTTTAGAGGGCAGAAAATCGGTTTTATAGTTTGGGGATGAAGTTTTCCACCATCATTGGTTGAGGGGTTACATAGACTTTTTTCTTAAAACCAATCCATTTTATTTTTTCTTAACTACACCTAACATTATGGGCATGTTTGGTGCCAAACCCTCATTGTCAAAACAACTACATTGGTGAATGTTATTTTTTTTTTTTTGCCCTCTCACAAAGACATGAGTTGCGATAAAGCTAGAAAAAGTTACCCCAACTCTGTTCCTCATTTCTCTCTCTCATCCATGCATGAAACTATTGATGAGTCTAGCAATTTTGTTAAACGGTTTTTTTCAAACAGCTCAGCTTCACCTGTTTTCAAAAAAAAAAAAAAAAAAAGTTTCACTAGAGAACCTAAGCTATGCCACACGGGGCCTGTGAGGCCAATTGTATTTGTACCAATTGTCGGGATTTATGGACAAATAAAATAACAGTGTGAATGATATCAGGCCGATCCTATACAGGATTCAGATGAACAATAATTATGACTCGGGGCTACCTAAAATGAAGTTCAGAAATGTTGCACTTTGTATTTGAGAGACTAACAAGAAGATGCAACACACTTTTTATTTGAGAAAAATATTTCTTAAATTCAAACATGGGGAAACTTTCTACAGTGAAATGTAATGAGCATTTTTAGAGAAGATATATATTGATAGTTCGGAAAAAAAAAAAAGCTTTTCGTGAAACTGGCACAATATTTCGTGGATGAAGTTAGTCAAGTCATCATACAGCCTTTTGCAGATATATTCAGTATTAAGGATATACATCACAAGTTCTAAACAAAGATAGGCAGCCATGGTGGAACATTTCTTACCGGGCCAAGATACCTTATGCATTGATCTTTCAGCAAAGCTCTTGGGCACTCTGGAAGGTCTATCTCCTTTCCCTCTCCAACATCAAGCCTGCCAACACACAGCTCACTTAAACTGTCGTGCATCAAACTCATAACTGAGATTTCTGGTATGAAAAGACATTTGAATTGTTGTGTTAGTGTAGCCGTGTAGGTTGCACTTCGAATTACAGAATTTAACCGTTACTGTGGCTTTCAATAAAAGCTGAGGAAACTCTTTCTAAAAAGATTACAGAATTTGCAAACGATCGATGCAAATCGTAGCGAAATAATTCTTAGTTTACCAGTAGAAGAAGGGCTGTCCGGCCTGGCTTTGGCACCAGACATCATAGTACAAGTGCAGGCTGTGCCCATACCTATGCCGTGGATCAATCTATACAAGAACACAAGAATACAGTAGCTATAACAGTTTCGTTGGATCAGAGTCTTGCAGAGAATACTTCATACTTCATAACTCTATTTGCTCTCAATGAAATACGTGCAAAATAAAGGCATGTATCAACTGTGTTCAGTGTTCACACATGACAGGAAGCTGAAGTCAACTGATGATACTACCATGAAAAGCTGATTCTTTGTCATACGTACACATGATGAAAACACAGCATCTAATGTACGTAAAGCCAAACTGAAGAAATAGTGCGAGTTGTGTAGTGGGTTTTGTACTCACAGCCTCGATCCAGTACTCGAAACCCAGCTTGAGAGCCTTGCTGTCTTTGGATGAACCCTGACCCACCTGTTGCAAGTTGCAAGCAAGTAGAAATGAGGAACTCAGAAATAGGACATGTGAAGCCTGATGCACGAGGCCGATCGACGAATCGGTTTGTGGGAGGCGACCTTGGATGCGTTGAAGCCGACGCGGTTCCAGCGCGAGACTGCCGTCTCCCGCTTGGGTTCGTCGAAGAAGGAGACGGTGCTGTGGCTGAGCCGCGCCGAGTCCAGAGCTTTCCACCTGCATCATCATCGAAATCGTCACAAACCCTCACAGTGATCTCCCCCGAAACTAATAGGGCCCTGTAAGCATGAACAAGAAAGAATATATATGTGCCATACCAGAGCTCGTCGACGACGACGATGGCGGAATCGGCGAGCTTGCGGCGAGTCCGGTAGCTGCGGTAGACCTTCTGCACCTTTGTGGCAGCGTCATTGTCGTCGCCGCCGGTTCCGCCCACCACCGATTGCAGCTTATCCGCCTCCACTACCTCCATTCGTATTGAGATTTGGAGCTAGAGAGCGATCGACGATATCCCCGTCGAAAGCAGAAATATATACTCGTACGATCGAGTCATCGGCCGGCCGGTGTGTGGCACTGGCATCACAACCACAATGGCGTCACTCATTAGCCTCAGAAAAATCACACGTTGAATTGACGCCGCATGGTTTCGCCACGTTTTCGATCAACTACTACAGGCTACAGGTGAGCTTTTTTGGAAAAGGGCTACAGCTGAGCTGGGCACGTCGTAACTACTACTCGTACCTGCTATAGCTACTAATGTCCAAGCCAAAGCTATCGACGAAGAAGCAACTCTACGCTATCTGTTTTCTATGTTGGCACGAGCTGCACGGCCTGCACGGGAGTGTCAGCCAAGCACGCTATCTTTTTTCTATGTTGGCACGAGCTCCACCTGCACGGGAGAATGTGCTGTGTGTCTCGGCCAGCGCGCATCGGTTTCAGACTTTCAGTTCAGTTCCCATACATCGGAGTATCGGATCGGATCTCGAGTCAAAATAGATGGAGGAACGACTTATTTATAATAATTTAAAATGGAAGCGGTATTGAATGAATTAAACTATTGATTGTGCCAAATGTAAATTTTAATAAGGGTTTTAGCAATTTAAATTGTGCCAAATGTGAATTTTAAGAAATTTTTAAATTTAAAATTGAGGGATGTTGCATTTTGCCTTTGCATTTATTTTATTGAGTGAAAAAAGTATTTATAAAATTCGATTTAGGATCGCATGATTTAAGCTCTTTTTATAAAATAGATAAAACATTTAAAAAGTTTTTATGAAAACAAACCCAATTTTTATTTTAAAAGACTCAAAAATTTTCTAAAAGAATTTACAAATTCATTTGAAATTACAAATGCTTTTGATTTGGTTTTTAATTTCAAATAAATTTTGCAAAGCACAAAAATGAAAAAGAAAAAGGCCTCATTTCCTCTCCAACTCATTCAGTCCAGCCCACCTTCTCCATCTCCCCGGCTGTCCTAGTTCTCCATCCACTACTACATATCGATTAATGGTGGCGGGCAAAATTCATTTTCCGTGGCGGTTTTCATAACCGCCACGAGCGTAGGGTCACGGTAAATCTTCGATTTTCCGTAGCGGTTTTCCCTGTAGCCCAAATGCCCGCCACCATTAATAAAAAAAAAAAAAAAAATGAAAATACCCAGATCCAGGGCCCAAACGGGCCCGGTCTCCGGGCTGGAGGCCGCCGGGCGTTGCCGTCGTCGTCGGGTCGTCCCTCGCCGCCCGGTCGGCCCGCCGCTCCGCCCGTCGGGGGCCTCCATCCCGCCGCATGGCCGGGGCGCCTTGGCGTGAGCCGCGCCCGCCGGGCGCGCGCGAATCCGCCCGGCGGGCGCGCGGGCGTGAGCCGCCCGCCCGCCGCGTAGCGCGCGAATCCGCGCCGGCGGCCGGCGGCAGCGGCGTGAGCGCCGCCGTCGGCGGCGCCGCAGAGGCGCCGCCTCGCGAGATCCGCCCGACGCCGCTGCCACACGAGGTCCTAGTTCTCCATCCACTACTACATATCGATTAATGGTGGCGGGCAAAATTCATTTTCGTGGCGGTTTCATAACCGCCACGAGCGTCAGGGTCACGGTAAATCTTCGATTTTCCGTAGCGGGTTTCTGTAGCCCAAATGCCCGCCACCATTAATCAAAAAAAAAAAAAAAAAAAAAAAAATGAAAATACCCGGATCGGGCCCAAACGGGCCCAGATCGAGGCCGGAGGCCCGCGCGCCGGCTGTCGTCGTCGTCGGTCGTCGTCCCTCGCCGCGGTCGGCCCCCGCCCGCCCGTCCGGGGGGCCTCCATCCGCCAGTAGCGCGCCCGTTTATGTGAGACCCGCCCGCGGAATCCGCCGTGGCCGGGAAGCGCGGCGCGTGGCCCGCCGGCCGGGCGCTGCGCGAATCCGGGCGGGCGCGCGCGAATCCGCCCGCCGGCCGGGCGCGGGTTGCGAGATCCGGCCGGCCGGGCGGCGGGCGGCGTGAGCCCGCCGTCGGCGCCGCACGGCCGCCGTCCTCGCGAGATCCGCCGACAGCCGCTGCCACACGGAGGTCCTAGTTCTCCATCCACTACTACATATCGATTAATGGTGGCGGGCAAAATTCATTTTCGTGGCGGTTTCATAACCGCCACGAACGTCGGGTCATGGTAAATCTTCGATTTTCCGTAGCGGTTTTCTGTAGCCCAAATGCCGCCACCATTAATAAAAAAAAAAAAATGAAAACAGAGATCCGGGCCCAAACGGGCCGGATGCGGGGCGGGAGCCGCCGCCGGCCAGCTGTCGTCGTCGTCGGGTCGTCCGCCGCCCGGTCGGCCCCCGCCGCCGGGGCCTCCATCCGCCCGCGCGCCGCTGTCGAGACCCGCCCGTAGCCGCGAGATCGCCTATGGCCGGCCGGGCGTGGCCGCCGCCCGCCGGGCGTAGCCGCCCGAAGATCCGCGGAGGGCGGCCTTGGCGTGGGCGCCGCCGCCGTCAGCGCGCCGCACCGGCGCGCCGCCCTCGCGAGATCCCGCCCGGCGCCCGCTGCCACGACGGTCCCAGCGGCAGCGCGCCGTCGCCGCCAGCCGCGGTCGCCGAGCTCTGAGATCCGGACAGGCCGCCGTCGGGGAGGCGCTGCCAGCCGTGGAGGGCGCCAGAGCCGCCCTTGTCATTTGTCAGGCCGGGAACCATTTGCGAGGAAGGAGGAGGGGACGGGAGGAAGATGGGGGAGAGAAGGAGAGGAGACGGGTGAGCGGGTGGAGGGGGCGAGTGTGTGTGCGGTGAATTTGAAACCCTAAGACTCTCTATATATACTAGCTCGATTTCGGATTGGTTTTGGGCTTTTAAGGCTCTTTGGGCTGGCTATTTGGGCTACATTTACCATGGCGGGCTTTTAAAAACCGCCCACGGTTAATCCGCCACGGTTAATAAAAAATGACCGCCACGGTTAATCATGGTATTAACCGTGGCGGTTTAAAAACCCGCCCGCGAAAAATGATTCCTAAACACCATGCAAGTTCAGTACGTAGTAGTGATCTCCCCCCTCTCGGCTCACCAACAGGTGGTCAGCGTGTCACCTCCTTCGCCACCTCTTGTTGCCTTCTCTCCAAGATGATCCGCCATGGCCAGGGCAACATCGGGGCCGGTCCGCTCCCTTCCTACGCCGAGCCCTGTGCGGTCGAGGCACCCTCGCCCGCTCATCCCTAGTTCGATCTGTTCCCCTCGCATGCGAAGGACCCATCTTGTACCTTGGGGTAACTAATAAAATCATTAGATGTGTAGTTTTTGTGATGCAATACCTTGGTACTCCATGATTTAGAGATTGACCATCTCTAGCTGAATTTTTCAATAAAAATAAACACAACATGTCGCAAAAATATGAAGTGAGATCACAAGAGGTCAAAACTAAATGCAATCGGTCTTTCAGCCGGATGCAACAATAATGGTGCACAAGAAGATAGAAAGATAAAGAGCAGGGCTAGGGCATAGTGCTGAAGCAATTATTCCCGGCACACACCAGCGGATCATACACAGGTCGCCACGGATCGAAGAACACAATGAGGATCATACTTATGCGACGAAGAGCGGAGATACTTACGAGCAAAACCACGAAGAGTAACAAAAATGTGCTTATATGACGATGAATGGCTGGTTTTCGGGCAAGCTAGCAAAAGAACTATCGATGCTCACACGCGAGAGGGCCTCATCAGAAGCGATGACATCATGTGATTGCTCTAGGTTGGCCGACAAACCTAGGTAACAATTCTTGATTGTCGTATCAAGCTAGCGATGAACAACATAAGGTTGGAAGGGCAAGAGAGAGGTAGTAGATTGGTTTTTTTAATGATTGTGAGTTAAGATCCTCAAACGGCCATGATTCTCAAGTATATCGAGGTTTGTAACACATTTTTCCTAGTTTCATATTAGTCTCAAACAGTTTAGATTGGAATCAAAAGGCCAGATCCAAAATAGATCTGGTGGTAGTATCAGTACTATGGTCGCCTAAGTTGTTGGTACTATCGACAATTATTGGTACTACTGATGTTAATTAATGCATATTCTTGAAGGCATAACTCCCTCGTCGAATTCTGAATTGGATGTTTTATATATACTTATTTGGCCATCTTGATGAAGGGAACACAATGAGGTCTTTCTCACATTTTAAAAACTTCAAAATTGGAAAATATTTGTCAACAAAGAGGAAGAGCACCGAACAAATTGTTGCTTGAACCATCATGTCATCTTCCTTGCCATGAACTTTTCTCTTCTTTACAGTTCATCTCCTTCCTCTCGATTATCTCTCTTTATCTCCCTTTATTAAATCCAAGTACCAGGTTGGTAACAGTACCTCAACATCTTTGAGGTCAACTCCATTTTCTTCAAGGAAATTCATGAAATTGTTTAGGTCCCCTTCGCTTGGTTTGTAGTGACCACTATACGCCCAGATGGACTTTATCAAGAACAGATAAACATAGATTAGCAAAATTCAGTCAAGTACGCAAGTAAAATACTATGCTAAGTAAAAATAACAAGCCAACGGTCATTGGTTGGTAAAGCAAAATACCTCGATAACTCCATTTTCTGCAGAAAATCTTCCGGCAGCTATGGTTGCACCTCCTGCCAGAAAGCTGGAGTGTTGGAATACACCTCTCTCTTTCTGATGGATATGTAGAAATCGATTTAGCAAAAGTAACAAATTGTGACAAAGGTCCCTGTAGAGCAAAAAATGCTACCTTGCCAGCATAAAGTCTTTTTTGTTGTGCTCATAACAAAAATCCATTGAGTCCCTTCAGGATCCCTGCTCGTATCGAGTGGTTCTTCAGACAGTTTGTGGGTAATCTTTCCCTCATTAATTACGTACTCATAGTGCTCACGCTCTTGCTGCAAAACATCAAAGATATGTTAGAACATTGAAGTGTGGTAGCTTTGAACTGCTTTCTCATATTCAAGGAGGGCGAGAGATGGCGTATTTCTGGCAAATATATTCAGCATTATTACGGATATATGCATCACAAGTTGTAAAAATAGATAGGCAACCATGGTGGAACGTTCCTTACCGGGCCAAGATACCTTATGCTTTGGTTTTTGAGCAAAGCTCTTGGACACTCTGGAAGGTCTATATCCTTTCCCTCTCCAACATCAAGCCTGTGAATGCACAACTCACACAAATAATCTTGCAATCAAAATGATAACTGAGATTTCTGGTATGAATTGACATTGGAATATATATGTACTTCTCTTTCAAATCTACGGTACATTCTTTACTCGCTAGGAGGTAATACCTCGAATAAATATGAGCCCTTAATTTTTTTTTTTGGATTCTTTGAATTGAACAAATTAGTTAATTAACGTAGAAAAAAAAAAAAAATTTGTCAAATCGTTAAGTCATGGAGACAAAAAAAAACAGCAAGTGCATTTAACTCAAGAATTTTTATAATCTAAAACTGTCCTATTTTATCCTGTTCTACAAAATAATTAAATATAAATACTCATTGTGATTCGTGTGTACCGCAGCAATCCGCCTTCAGATAAGTTTTTTCTTCTTTTGAAAGAGACTTTCAGATCGGTTGTGCAGATCCTCGTCCTAGCTCGTTTCAATTACGGAATTTGCAAACGAATCGATGGAAATCATTGTAGCGAAGTTCTCACCAGTAGAAGAAGGGCTGTCCGGCCTGGCTTCGGCACCAGACATCAAAGTAGAAGTGCAGGCTCCGCCCATACCTGTGCCGTGGATCAATCTATATATACCAGAACATATACGAAATTACGAACACATGCCTATAACAGTTGCATTGGATCAGAATCTTGCAAACAATGCTTCCTAACTGATCGAGCAACTCAATCAGACCAAATCGGATCGGATAGGTTATCGTTCCCCTTTACCTTGTGCGTTCATGTCGGCGGCCGGCAAGGCCGGAATCTCCTTCTCCTACGACGACTGTGCAAGCGTTGCACGTCTCGGACTCGATAAGGAGAAGGAGAAGGAGAAGGAGAAGGAGAAGGCGCGCTTGAGGAAGCTGCGTCGGCGGAGGCGGAAGGACAAGATGGCCGTCGAGGACCACCGTGAGCAAGGCGGCGCTGAGTGCGGGGACGACGGGTGTGCAGAGGGGAGGCGGAAAGCCGACATGGCCGACGTCGAGTACCACCGCGACCATGGTGCTGCGTGCAGGGACGACGGAAGGCCAGATCTGGAACCTCTCTTGGACGACGCTACAGCGGTGGCCGAGCACAAGAGGCGGATGCAGAAAGAACAGCAAGATGGCCACTACATGGAGCTACGCAGAGCTCGCGATGCCGCCTTGGATCGGATCCGCGAGTTGGATCCCAAGACTGGGAAGAACTACTACTCCAAACTGGAATACGTCGACGACATCGCAACATTCGACCATGACGAGGAGTGTAAGCAGACCCACTCTTATTTTAGATTTGACGCTTCTGACTCCATATTGTTTGCTGTTTGTTTGCCATCCATGTAAGTTTAGTCTATCGCCTTGTTTGATTGTTTAATTAATTGTCTATCTATAGACACTCTACCACTGAAGTATTCGAGTGCATGCTTTAAATTTTATTGTAATGTGCGTGCACAACCTTCTTGATTAATTGTATCTACTCAACCTCTTTTCTCGTATATTTGATTGTAGTCTTCATATACTTACTGGGTCTTTGTTCATCTCATCCACAGACAATGCATCTATGTTTCAGCAACTGTGTGCGTGTACACCTACTCGGTTTCATCCAAAACTGACATATGCATCAATCTAAGTCTAAAGCTAATATTTTCTTGCACTGCAGCGCCACTTGGTCCAATGAGATACACTGAGGCATTGTTCTATGGATACGGTATGACTTCAGATGGTGAGAAGAAGTTTATTTCCAGTGACACTGCAAATTTCCGCTCCATCCATATAACCTCCTTATCGGATGTTAATAGCAAGGATGACAATAAGCGGTTTGGTCTAAACTGCTCTGCAAACGTCTTCTCCGTAAAGATAGTCTCCTCTGATGTTGGCTTTCCGATCGAAGTCTATGGCACTGTAGTTGCCAGAGACGACATCGATCTCAAGTGTGTTTATCTCTTCCGCCGAGATAAACATCATTGCCAACTCATCTTGTCCAAGGATGAATCATTGATTCTGACGGGCCCAAAACGAGGACTTGCGCTAAGAAATCATTTGTATTTTGAGTTTGATTTGAAGATCAAGTGTGCTGGAAGGCACAAGTACAAGCAACTAAGTAAAGGTTACCTGTCATTGGATGGCATACCATATAGACAGTGGCAACAAGTGGAGGTTGAACGGGAAATCCTGGACACTAAACTCAGTAAGGTGATGATGACATATGCAGTAGTCCAAAATGCAGTGGAGGCAACTGTTGTTATTGAACTTCTGCAGGGAAGATTTTACGGAGAAATCACTGGTTGCACCACTGGTATCAGGGGTAGCATTGTGCTTCATGATAGCAAATTGGCTGAAGCAATGAATAACAATGGAGGAGTTATCCTACTGTTGCGAAATGTGGTTGCTGTCGATATGAGGGAGAAGCTGATATTTACTATTGTTGCCCGGACTGGTGATGGTAAAACTAAAAGCACAACCATTGGATTTACTCCAGAAGTCGTTGGTAAAGAAGAAAAAGAAATAACCTGTGGTTCCATTAAGATGTGTGTGAAGGTTACATGGTCTATAATCTCACGTTCATATTACCATCATGTTGGAACCTCTACTAGCAAAATGATGGTTTAAGTTGCTGATTATTATGACGGGGCTTGTTATGTTGGAACAGCTACTAGGATTGAATTAATGATCGTTTATGTATTTTGTTTGGCCTTGTTACGTTGTAACCATGAAGTCTGCTAGTAATCTTTGAATGCAAATATAGGATAATTGTTTCAAAAAAAAAAAATGCTTCCTAACTGTATTTCCTCTTATATAATGAAAAAAAACTTCGTTCACGCATGACAGGAAGCTGAAGTCCACTGATGTCTGATGCTACTGAAAAGCAGGTTTCATTTCATTTCATACACCTGAATTAACTGAAAACACGGCAAGATCTAATGGAAAGCCAAACTGTGTAACAATACGAGTAGTGGGTTTTGTACTGACAGCCTCGATCCAGTACTCGAAAGCCAGCTTGAGAGTGTTGCCCTCGTGGTCTCTGGATGAACCCTGACCCACCTGTTGCAAGTTTTTTTTTTTTTTTTTTTTTTTTGAAAGGTCACCGGAGGGCAACACCCCACCTGAATTTTATTGATTTTCGTGGTACATGTACAAATGGTTATGGGGAGTTTAAGGGAAGTATTTACATAGAATATTTACAGCATAAGGAGATATAATAGCTCTGTCTTGCAGCGGCAGGCAAGCACTCCAAAGTCGAGCAGATTGCCTCATTGATGCTAGCATGCGTGGTAGGGAAGGAGCTTCATGCCGGAAGACGACGTCGTGGCGGTGATTCCATATATGCCAGCAGCATAGTAGGATGAAGGTGTTGAAGTGGAGAGGGGAACTCCTGTTGGTCGGCGTAGGTTCCATATGTCTTTGATGTCAACCAGCCATGATTGGAGGCCAATATGTGTCCAGAATTCATGAGCAACGGAGCAGTGGAAGAGGAGGTGCATAGAGGTCTCTGGTAGGGTGTTGCATAGCTCACAGGTTTCGGATTGTAGCACGTTCTTGCGGAATAGATTGGCTCTGCATTGCACTCGGTCTTGTAGTAGTAGCCATCCAAAGAATCGGACCCTTACTGGTGCTTTGCTCTTCCAGACAAAGGAGTATATTTTGCTTGGGACACCACAGGAAATGTTTGCTTTGTATACAGCAGCAGTCTTGAGGCGTTGATTCTTGAAGAAGGGGGATGACCGGCTGTCATTGGCCTGTGAGAGCATGGTGTTGTGTATGATGTCATTGACCTGCTGCAGCTCATGTTGTGCTTGTGGGGATAGTCGAGGCACCAGCAGTCCTTCAATCCCGTGTGCCACAACTTGAGCCACCGAAGGTGTTGTGTCAATGCAGTGGCTAAGGAGGCAGGGGAATTGTTGAGCAAGGGTGCTGTGTGTCCAACGATCCCACCAGAAGGACATGGATGTACCATCCCCAATGGTGACGGTGGTGATTGCCCTGTATGCTGGGAGAAGAGCTGCAAGGGATTGCCAGTGGTTGCCCTCTGTTGGTCCAGTCACATGGTGATTATATGTCTGTGTGTTGGAGCGCCCATGAGGCCCATGCTGAATCCTGGGGGTGATGCAGGCGGTGAATCAACTTGAGCAACAAGCAGGCATTGTGTACCGCAAGGTCTCGGATGCCCAGACCTCCTCCTTTTTTGGAAAGCATAGCAGTTTCCCACTTAACCAAGCATTTTGCACCTGATGTTTTGTCTGATCCGGACCATAGGAAGGCCCTCCGTCTGCTTGTCAACTGCTGCTATGACACACGGGGGAAGGCAAGCGCTTGCATTGTGTAGTTCAGGACCCGTCAATGCGAGAGTTAATCGGTGTAAGTCTTGCCTGGTGATTGATAGAGACGCTGCGCGGTGGATAGCCACGTCAACTTTAGCAATCAACGGTGTGAAGGCGAGATAGGTTGAGTTTGGTGTTAGGCGGTGTTAGGCCCGGGTAGACTGCGGGAAGGATTCCAACTTGCATTGCATGATCGTCCAATATCTTGAAGGACCTGATGTTGCACATGCATCGGTACCATTGTTGATTTTGAGAAGTTTATGTGTAGGCCGCGAGCGGCAGCGAAGTTTTCCAAGCGTAGTTTGAGCCGACCGATATCCTGAGCGTCGGCTCTTACAATGAGCAAAGTGTCGTCGTCGACATCTTTGCGAAGCGTGCATGGTGAGTCGGTGGGTGGGTGTCTTATACGCCATCATTTCTTATCATTTGCTGAAGGACATCCGCTAGTAGGATGAAGGTATGGTGATAGTGCATCTCCTTGTCTTAAGCCACGCCGAGCATCGATCCAAGGTCGGGGCATCCATTGACTAGCAACTGGCGAGTGTGAGGATTCAAACGACCTCATCATCCATTTGTTCCATCTTTTACGGGAAACCTCTTGCACGAAGAACACTTAACAGGCTCTCCCAGTTGACTAAGTCGAAAGCTTTTGCAAAGTCAAGCTTGAGGACAATGGTAGGCAATTTGTTCTTGTGACGATGTGCACCAACTTCGAGTTGCATAGACAAAATTTTCGAGAGATAGATCTCCCCCGATGAAGCCTGTCGATCATTGTCAACAAGTTCAGTTATGTGTCTTTGAAGTCTTGTTGTCAACGGCTTGGACACAATCTTGGAGGCAGTTCTGCGGTGAGATTGGCTGAACTCATTGGGTGCGAGGCTCCTTCTCTTTTGGGGATGAGTACAATGTGAGCCCTGTTGATTCTATCTAGGTCGATTGAGCGAGTAGAATTCATTCAAGAATGCCATGACATGAACCTTGATTTCGCCCGGCACTTTTGGTACCATGCGGGCCAAATCCATACGGTCCTAGTGCCTTTGTCTCGGTTCATGGCCTTGATTGCCTCCCGAGAGGCTTTATTTTTCGGTGAAACGGCACCTTGAGATCACTTAGGTCCATCGGTCTTGTCTGACCTATCAATGGAAAATTCGGTGGTGGTTGTATTTGTGCCGAGCGATCTGTGGAAGGTTGTGAGGGCAGCAACCTTGGCCTCATGGGCGATTACGGGTTGATCATCCACTTTGTCACTGCTTGCAATGTGATTCTTCCTCTTCCCGCAAGTGGCTCGGCATGGAAGTATTTGGTGTTGTCATCTCCTTCTTTGAGCCATCTCATCTTGGCTCATTTGCTCCAATAAGCTGCACATTGAGCCAGTACAAGTGTAGCCGCTTGAAACATTGAGCTTGGGAGACATCATTCTCACACTTTTCGAACTTCGATGCTCCTTGAAGTAGTCAAATAGCATAATAATGAAATGATAGTTATGGTATGTGTGTGTGTGTGGGGGGAGCGATGCTTACGCAACCAAACCTTTGAAGTCGATGCGTTGCTTTGATTTGTGCAACCAACCTTGAAGTCGCATCAATTGGTGAGTTGAGTGCGGTGGTAGAACAAAAGGGACGAAGGAGTTGTCAAGGAGCCACGCTCGTTCGAGTCTTAAGTATTCAGGTTTGGGGATGTTTGTTTGGATCTTCGTTATGAGTGGAACAGAGGGGTCGAGGTAGGCCGGGTACGAGAGGTTAAAGTGGTGGTGGGAATGTTGTGGCAAAGGAAGAGGAGGTGAAAGCTCGATCCAACCTAGCTAGCGTAGGTGCGTCACGTTTGTTTGTCCACGTGTACATGCGATCTAAGAGAGGGAGCTCGACGAGTTGTAGTGCATCTATGGCGTTGTTGAAACGGCTAGCTAGAGACTGATTGAAAGGTGCAGTGTTCTTTTCAGAGCTGCATCCGGTGAGATTGAAATCGCCCAAGGCGATCCAAGGCTCGGAGGAGATGGTTTGGCTTACGGTATAAAGGTCGGTCGGGGAAGGCATCCGTTAGGGAGTGGTCGGCAGGGCCGTAGACATTGGTAACGGTTAAAGAATGGTCGGGCATGTTGGAGCGTAGGGTTATCGTTGAGGTGAAGAGAGGTGGAAGAGGAGATCGGGGTGAGCGAGGAACTACGCCAAGCTAAGACCAAGCCCCGGAGGGCGCCACTAGAGGGGCTTGCGGTGTTGAGCGCCCAGCCGAAGGCGGGGAATGATTTGTAATCCCGGGCTGCAATGGCCGGGAGCTTTTTCCTGGAGGCAAACAATATGGGGATTGTAACGTTGCAAATGATCGCGCACAATAACACGTTTGTCATCACGACCTAACCCCTGAACATTCGAGGACAAAATGATAAAGCGAAGTAGCGTGATTATTCATAGCGAGGTCTAGGGACGGCGGCAAAGTTCTCAGTTCAAAGGGAAACTTAGGAAAAACAAAGTCGGCGGGTAAAGGGGGATACGATCATAGTCCCAGGTTGGAGCTAAAGAAGGCGATGCGGGGCGCTGGTCGACCTCGGCAGCGGCCGTCGTCAAGCCGGTGGCCTTCGCCCGAGGCAGCGTTACATCCAAGGATTTGGCGGATTCTTCTTCTTGGCGATGATGTTGCCGTCGGCGACCTGCTTTTGTAAGTCGGCCAGAGTAGGTTTGCGGTGCATCCTTGAGAGCCCCGCCGATTCACCGCCTTGGTGGTCATGTCGGCGAAAAGGAGGTAGGAGCGGCGGTAGCAAGCGTGGGCTTGTTCGGCGGGCCGTGGTCGATGAAGATGAAGTCTTTGCACGGGCAGCGTAGGCGCATTCTTGTGAGCATTGGTGAGCTTGGAGCGGGGCAGCACACTCTCCGCGAGGCCGGTTAGCGGGGTGGACCGGGGAGGTTCCGCGAGATGGCGGGTCGGGCGTGTGGCCATGCTTGGCCGGCCGGAAGGATGCCATCACACGGTGCTCATGCCAAAGCGAGCGGCGCGCGCGGCGAGTGCAGGTGGATGTGCGCGAGCCGAGGAGATCGTCGGGGTCGGCGATCCCACGGTGATGGAGGAAGACCGGGTTCGCGAAAAGAGTGACGGCATCCCTCACGGCGACGGCGTGAGGAGTTGTAGGAAGGTGGGTGGAGGGATGCGGGCATGGGCGGTGGGAGCGTGAACCTTTGTCCAATGGGGTGGCCGATGAGTGGTGCTTCAGCCGGGACCGGGGGAGGGGCACCCACGGCCACGGCCGCGTCGCGTCCCGCCGTCACGGGGGCGCACGCGACTCGCGCGCCGCGGCCCCCGTCCCACGTCCGGCGCCTCGGCCTCCTCTGGGGCATCATTCCCGGTCCACAAAAGCGTGTCGGCATCGGGAGGGCGCTGTTCTTTGGGCGGGTATGGTAGTGGCCTGCCCGGACCGCAGGGCATGCGCCCACGGTCCCAACGCGCGCGAGCTTGTCCAGGGAACACCGTGGCGAGGTCGCTAGGATTGACAATGTGCCTGGCGCCGTTGTTGGGGATGCGGTCGGCGTTGCGGCACGCCACGATGACCTTGAGCTCCACGAACTCGCCCCCAAGAATGGCATCACTTTGTCAACCTCAATACGAGTTCCCAAGCCGAAAGCTTGAGGGATGCTTTGGAGATTCTTGTGCTCGGGGGTATTGGGAGGCACGAGAGCGGGACATGATGCCTTGGGCGTAATTGTGGAGCGGGACATGGCGCTGCGCTCGGCGGAATGAAGCGGACTCTGCCGCCATTGAGGTGGATGGGGGAGTCTTTGGATCACTGATTGCGGCCGCGGGGGGTGCGAAACGAGGGAAGACGGCGTGGTCGCCAAGGTGAGCGGCGGAAGTCCACCATCGGAGCGACGGAGAAGACAGGAGCGCATGACCAAGGTCACCGGGGATGCCCACTCGGCTGAGTTCATCGATGTAGGCGTGGCGACGCGGCGGCGGAGGTTCATGTCACCATCGATGGACATGTGAATGACCTCGGGCCGTCGAGGTCGCCGTCCTCCGGCAGCTCCGGTGGGGACCGCCATCGGAGCCACCATGAATGGTTCTCTCGGCGTAGCTTTCCTCGTCATCGGTGCGCGCGAGGTCAATGTTGTTGTTGAAGGCACGCTGGCGCGGGCGGATGAGAACCATAGGAGCAGAGACGGGCCGGCTTGGTCGGAGTGGTGGTGCAACGGGAACCACGAACGGGGACCAACCAGATACGGTGGGGGATTCGGTGTCGTGGACCGCAAACACACTCTGCTTCTCGCCCGTGATGACGAGCCTGCTGTGGCCTAGCCCGGTGAGGCCGTTGAAGGATGCATTGCAGCGGATGTCGCGGGGCACAATCGGTGGCTCGACCACTTAGGGAAGAGGCCGGGGATAGCGGCGACCGGGGCGGTGAGTGGGTCTTGGTGGTGGAGGTGGTGGGGGCGAGGAGGTGGTGGGCACGGGGCGGTGGGGCGCGTCGAAGAGCGAGCTAGGTGGTGGATCGAAGATGAACGGGCGGGAGGGGATAGATCCGGGGATTGGGGTTCGAGGGGTTGAGGAAGGAACAGCGATTGGCGGCGGGATGGAGAAAGGTTACGCCACCTCTTTACCACGCGAGAGAGGCGTGATGGGGAAAGGGACCGACAATGCGAGGGAGGACAACCCGGCGGGTTGTCGATGGAGCTGGTGGGAGCCTCCGTAGGGGGCCGGCGTCGCGACCACGTGCTCGGGACGCGGGCGTGGTCCGTGGAGAGGGCGGCGGCGGAGGGAGAATGGAGACCACGCGGCGCACGGCTTGGGGCCCACGGCGACACGGCCAAGGGGGGGCGTCGAAGGCCTTCCCACCACGGATTTGGCCCGGGAGAGCGGGCAATGGGGCGGCGCGGCCGGGGCGTGGCCACCGCCCGTGGCCGTCGGCGCCGCGCCGCCGCGGCCGGCGGCGGTCACGATTTGGGCATGGAGCCACATTGGCGGCGGCGGTCGAGGTGGTGGCGGCGGGTGCGCCATGTGGGCACGGGCCGCAGCTCGGCACCGCATTGGGTCACGGCAGTCCCTTAACCTTGTGATCTAAGGCGAGGCAGGCGGGCGGGCGTGGATTGAAGATGAAGCGCGGGATTCGGAAGCAATGGAGGGACGGTTGGGGGAGGAGTGAGCGGAGGCTGCCTCGCCAGTTTTGGGAGGATGAATAAAGTGTCGATGAGGAATCTCGAATACGGGATAAAGATTGAGCACGGTGTTCATCCAAAATTTCAAGCGTGTCGGTCGTTTCGTGGTAGGGAAGCAAGGGGCGCAGATGAGCGTTGCTATTGGTTGGTCGGTGAAGATGCGGCGGTGTGGCTCGGCGATGGTGCGGGTGACCCGCGTCGGAGGTATGATTAGAGCGAACGATATGCGGTGCATGTGGCGGCGAGAGGGCTCATTTGCTCCTTGAGCGGACACGGTGTCATGTGGGGGCGAATGTCATGGATAGAGGGACTAACCGATCGATCAAACGGCGAAGTGTCATGGCGGACGGATACGCTCACTTTTGTTCCCTCGTCGAGGCACGGTATGAGGGGTTAGGTTGGCGGTTGGGGCACCATTGCTGTGGTGTTTGACCAGGTCATCGGCAGCCATGGAAGCTAAGCGCTTCGTTGCCATGGACGGCGACCTCCATGGAGCCAAGGGAGAAACGGCCATGCACAGCGATACATCGAGCAACATTCTCGAAGCAACATGAGCACTAAAGCGAAACGGATGCACGGTCGAGCTTTCGGGGAAGGCAGGGGGCGGTGAGGTTGAAAGATAGGAGATTGAGACCGGGAAAGCATTAAGCGGGAGGGGTCGAGAGGAAGCGGAAGGAGTAATCCAAAGAGTACTTGAGTTTGGAAGGCGAACTCCAAGAAAGGAAGGAGCGGGCCGTGGAGTGGCGGTGAAGAAGGAGCTTCTCTTGGGCGACAAGTCGGGCGATTGGTGTGTTTCTTTGTGTAGTCGGCGGCGCCAAGGGACGGTTGCCTGAGAACAAACTAGGCAAGGCGGCTGGCGGTCGGCGGCGTAGCTTGAGGTGTGGCGTGTGGTGGTGAGGTGGTGGGGGTGGGGTGGTCGGTGTTGTCGATGGGTGTAGTGGCTGGCGGTGCGGCGTTGTCGCCATCGCCGTCGTGGGGGCTCTCCCTCTCGCTCTCACTCATTTTTTTTCTCTCCCCACTGTTGCAAGTTGCACGGACATGAGGAACTCTATCGGGAACGTAAACTTGAGAGGACATGAGAAGCCTGATGCCCGTGGCGGGACGAATCTGTTTGTGGGAGGGACCTTGGATGCGTTGAGGCGGCGCGGTTCGGTAGCGAGGCTGCCGTCTCCGGCTTGGGTTTGTCGAAGAAGGTGGCGGTGCTGTGGCTGAGCAGCGCAAAGTCCAGCGCTTGCCACCTGCATTGCAAGATCATCATTGATTGAAATCGTCACAAAGCGTCACCGTCCAGTTTCAATCAAAGCGAAACGGATGTCAATATTCGGTAACCATGAGCGAGAGAGAATAGGGTGCCATACGAGCTCCTCGACGGCGAGTCGGCGAGCTTCGGCGAGTCCGGTAGCTGCGGTAGACCTTACGCAGCTTGGTGGTGGCGCCATTGTCGTCGTCATCGCCCGGTTCCGCCCACCCGATTCAGCCTATCCGCTTCGTCGTCACCTCCATTTGTTTTGAGATTTTGGAGCGAGCGAGCCAGTCGGGGAATAATGTCGGGAATAACGGAGGAACGACCTGTGTGCAGTGGGCTGTTTAGAGCCCAAAATTCTTCCCCAAATTTCACTAAACAAATAAACTAATTACACAGTTTAGATGTATATTGCGACTTTGCGAGGCGATTCTTTTGAGCCTAGTTACGCCATGGTAGGATAATATTTACCACTAACAAAGCGAAACGCGTGCTTCTGTTATACGATGTGACATGCATGTCCCATCCGTCTAAAATTTTGCCAAAATTTTGGGTGCTAAACACAGCAGAAATAATGTCAGGGTGACAGCTAGTGTCCTAGTCAAAAGTATCAACGAAGCAACTTTACACTATATTTTTCCATGTTGGCACGAGCTGCACCTGGACGGGAGAAGCCAAAGCCAAGCAAGCACCCTCGTCGCCTGTGCTTTGTGTGCAACTCTTTCATCAGCCACCGCGCACGGGTTTCAGTTGAGTTGCCATCTATCGGAGTATCGGATCGGATCTCGACTCAAAATAGATGGAGGAATGACTTATTTATATTTATCTTTATCTATATCTATATATATCACACTATAAGAGCATCTCCAAGAGCTTTTTTGTATGTTGTATCTATGAGTAGCTAAAATCCTAATTTAGCTATTATGTAAAATAAAATAGCTAGTAAAAAGACGAAGAGATTCAACAGCTTCTCTAAATCCAACATGCACAGAGCGGGGAGATGACTAACGGGACATGTCTTCTATATTTGCTAGCTAGAGGGAGGAAATAGAAAACGAGATAGCTAGCTGAAAAAAATAGTCTGTTCAATCCGAGTTTTTAATTTTTTTAGTTAACTCATCGAATATACGAGATCAATTAGAGATGCTCTAAGACCGAATGAACTAAAAAATAATTGTTTTTTGGCGATTGTGAGTAAAGATCCACAATTGGCCATGTTTCTCCAATATATATAGATGGGATAGTCTTACCCCAATAAAAAAACTTTCCTAAGACAGTTTTTCCTAGTTTCACATTAGTCGGGAATAGCTTAGATCAGGATTCAAAAGGCCAGATTCAAAACAGACCAGGTGACAGTAACGATACTGCCGTCGTCTAAGTTGTTGGTACTATCGATAAATATTTATCGGTACTACCAATGTTAAAGCATCTTCTTGAAGGCATAATTAACTCCCTCATTCGAATTCAGAACTGTATGGCTTATATATGATTCTTTGGCCATCTCGATGAAGGGAACACAATGACGAGGTCTATTTCATATTTTTGACAACTTCACAATTGGATAATGTTTGTCATCAAATGGGAAGAGCGTCGAACAAATTATTATAGAAACCATCACGTCATCTTCCTTGCCATGAACTTTCCCCTTCCCCACATTTCGTCTCCTTCCTCTTGATTACCTCTCTTTATCTTTCTTTATTAAATCTAGGTACCAGGTTGGTAACAGTACCTCAACATCTTGGAGGTCAACTCCATTTTCTTCAAGGAAATTCGTGAAATTGCCGAGGTCCTCTTCGCTTGGTTTGTAGTGACCACTGTACGCCCAGATGGACTTTATCAAGAACAGATAAACATAGATTAGCAAAATTCTGTCAAGTACGCAAGTAAAATACTGTGCTAAGTAAAAATAACAAGCCAAAAGTCATTGGTTGGTAAAGCAAAATACCTTGATAACTCCATTTTCTGTAGAAAATCTTCCTGCAGCTATGGTTGCACCTCCTGCCAGAAAGCTGGAGTGTTGGAATACACCTCTCTCTTTCTGATGGATATGTAGAAATTGATTTAGCAAAAGTAACAAATTGTGACAAAGGTCCCTGTAGAGTAAAACAAGTTACCTTGCCAGCATAAAGTCTTTTGCTGTGCTCATAACGAAAATCCATTGAGTCCCTTCAGGATCCCTGCTCGTATCGAGTGGTTCTTCAGAGAGTTTATGGGTAATCTTTCCCTCATTAATTATGTACTCATAGTGCTGACGCTCTTGCTGCAAAATATCAAACATAAGTTAGAACATTGAAGTGTGGTAGCTTTGAACTGCTTTCTCATATTCAAGGAGGGCGCGAGATGGTGTATTTCTGGCAAAAAATATATTCAGCATTATTATGGATATATGCATCACAAGTTGTAAATAAAGATAGGCAACCATGGTGGAACATGCCTTACCGGACCAAGATACCTTATGCATTGGTTTTTCAGCAAAGCTCTTGGACACTCTGGAAGGTCTATATCCTTTCCTTCTCCAACATCAAGCCTGCGAACGCACAACTCAACTAAATTGTCGCAATCAAAATGATAACTGAAATTTCTGGTATGAATTGACATTTCAATGCATATGTACTTCTCTTTCAAATCTGAGCAATGCTACGGTAGACTCTTTACTCGCTAGGAGGTAATATCTCGAATAAATATGAGCCCTTGATTTTTTGGATTCTTTGAATTAAACTAATTAGTTAATTAACATAGAAAGGGAAAAAAAATATTGTCAAATCCTTAGTCATGGAGACAAAAACAATAAGTGCATTTCACTCAAGATTTTTTTATATCTAAAACTTTCCTATTTTATCCTACTTTATAAAATAAAAAAAAAAAAATATATATGTCAGGAGGTAATACGTGATCATAAACGTCCGTTCAAGATAAAATAACGGCTCACTGTGTACCACAACACAACAAAGCCTCTTCAAATATGTTTTTTCAAAGAGACATTCAGATCGGTTGTGCAGATTGCACTGCCTCGTCTAGCTCGTTTGAATACGGAATTTGCAAGCGAATCGATGCAAATATCATTGTAGCGAAGTTCTCACCAGTAGAAGAAGGGCTGTCCGGCCTGGCTTCGGCACCAGACATCAAAGTAGAAGTGCAGGCTCCGCCCATACCTGTGCCGTGGATCAATCTATACAAGAACATATATACGAAATTACGAACACAGTGGTTAACTGCCCATAACAGTTGCATTGGATCAGAATATTGCTAACAATCCTTCATAACTGTATTTCCTCTTATATAATGAAAAAACTGTGTGCACGCATGACATGAAGCTGAAGTCCACTGATGTCTGATGATACTGAAAAGCAGGTTCATTTCATTTCATACACCTGAATTAACTGAAAACACGGCAAGATCTAATGGAAAGCTAAACTGTGTAACAATACAAGTAGTGGGTTTTGTACTCACAGCCTCGATCCAGTACTCGAAAGCCAGCTTGAGTGTATTGCCGTCGTGATCTCTGGATGAACCCTGACCCACCTGTTGCCAGTTGCACAGACATGAGGAACTCGATCAGGAACAGAAACAGAGGACATCAGAAGCCTGATGGACGAGGCCGGACGAATCGGATTGTGGGAGGGGACCGGCCGGGGACCTTGGATGCGTTGTGGCCGACGCGGTTCCAGCGCGAGGCTGCCGTCTCCGGATTGGGTTTGTCGAAAAGGTGACGGTGCTGTGGCTGAGCCGCGCGAAGTCCAGCGCTTGCCACCTGCATTACATGATCATCATTGATCGAAATCGTCAGAAACCATCACCGTCGCAGTTTCAATCAAAGGTAGAACTGATGTCAACATATCAGTAACCATGAACGACAGAGAATAGGGTGCCATACCAGAGCTCCTCGACGGCGGAGTCGGCGAGCTTCCGGCGAGTCCGGTAGCTGCGGTAGACCTTCTGCAGCTTTGTGGCTGCGCCATTGTCATCGCCGCCGCCGCCGGTTCCGGCCACCGATTCCAGCCTATCCGCCTCCACCACCTCCATTCGTTTTGAGAGTTGGGAGCGAGCGAGCTAGTATACCAGTCAGGGAATAATGTCAGGGAATAACGGAGGAACGGCCGTTGTGCAAAAGCAGATAATAATGTCAGGGAATCACTGTGGTGACAGCTAATGTCCTAGTCAAAAGTATCAACGAACCGATTCTTTTCTATTTGTTGGCACGGGAGAAAGCGAAAGCCAATGCAACCACCCTCGTGGCCTGTGCTATGTCATCAGCCACCGCGCACCGGTTTCAGAACAGATGGAGTATATCGGATCGGATCTCGAATCAAAATAGATGGAGGAATGACTTATTTATATTTTATCTTTATCTATGTCTACTAGTTTGCTACGGGTTAACTAAATTTTATATAAAAAACATGGATCACATGATAAGATAACAATACTATAAAATTAAACAATGATATTAAAGTAACTTTTGATCAAACAAGTTTTGTGAAAATCACACAATCAATCATGGATCTTTGTGGGTTTGTAAACTCTATTTTATGAGCTTTTCTCGTATTTGACGGCATGAATCAAGCATTCAGAATATACATGTACAGATGATTTTATATTCATGTATTGTGCATATAACATCTCGTAGAATCGATAAACCATTTAGGAGTACCTAGGAATATGAACAAATATGGTATTAGTTAAATAATATTTGTATAATATAAATTGAATTGAAAATACATTGTATGTGTTAGTAATCTTCTATTACCTCACCTATTCTTCGTGAAAATTTCATCAACTGTTGGGGTCTTCTTATCCTTACCTTGTTTGCTTAGTGCATTCTTTTTATTTTTTCCAACGCCATTCTTTCTAGTATTGTTCATCTCCATCTTTGTGGCCTCCTCCTCTCGTGCGTTCGCATCAGGCGGGAGGGCGAGAATCTTGATATTTGCTCTTGACGTGGCTCTAGACATCGCAACATACAACCGACCGTGAGAGAACACCGGTGCAAACGGATACACACCCACGTTCGGGATAGTTTGGCCCAGTGACTTGTTGATGATCCACGGCGGCTCGGCGATAGGAAGCTGCTTCCTCTTAAACTCGAGCGGGAACATCTCATTAGATGAGCACGGGGTATTCGAGGAAGTAATACACACTTCCTAACATGTTGCCCCACCACGACTTCTCGTTGATTGTATTTCTTGAGAACCCCCACCAAAGTAGCCTTGTACCATTGCACAACCCATTGGCGGGATCAATATTTCGAAGCAAGATGACAAGACACCCGAGCTTGAGCCTCAAGACATGTGGAGGCAAGCCGTAGGGGTTCAGGCTGTTAAGGAACTCTTTGGATAGTAGTTATGTGGATCATCTACGCGAGAATCAAAACTATGATACACCATCTCGCCACCTTGAAACATATCAATCATTTTCATATTAATCATGTCCACCCGGTCATTACGTGTAGATAAAATCTCTCTGGTGGTGATATAGTCTTTGTCGCCATATTTGTGTTTAGGTTTGGAAAGATGATGTCGATCAATGTACAAAGATCCTTCTCGGCATCGCCCGAGTACGGGACACGACTCTCTCGTCGGAATCCATACATCGCCATCTCCATTAGCCTCTTCCGTTCCATTACCAATGCGCAAATGGATAATCTACAAACCACAAGTCACTCACGAGCCCTCATGTTGCGGGACGAGCTTTAGGTGGCGCATGGATTCCCAAAGATGAGAGCTTCGTGAGAGAAGCTCTCGACTATTTGAGCCCACGGATCCTTTCCGCTGCTTGGGGAGGACCATGCGAAATCCCCCCGCAAAGACAATTGTCTTTCCACCAAGCGAAGGACCCGACCAGCCCATTGTATCTCGTAGGCTCTTGTCTAGTGCTTCCACGTTTTGCCTCCTTATCATAGATGCCTCGTCCCATATTATGAGAGTTGCTTGCCATAGCAACTTGGAAGTACCATCTGTTTTTGTGAAGCCGCATCCATTGCCATCTTTAGCACCGGGAGGTAACTTAAAACGTGAGTGGTTCGATCCTCCCACCTAGCAATATGGATCTTTGCAACTCCGGATGTTGTTGTAGCCACGACAATCTTGTCCCGGCTATGTAGTTTTTGCGATAAGTGCCCTATACAAAAGGTCTTTCCCGTACCGCCCGAGTCCATCCACAAAGAACATCCCACCTTTGCTCAATGTTGAGTGAGTCACACAATAGCTTATCTTTGGGATTCAGCTCGACTTTACTCTCCTCAAGTATCTCTTGAGGAATATGGGTGGCATCGTCATATGTGTCATCAATTTTTGGAAGAGGCAATTCATCAAACCCCTTCCCCATAGACTCCACCATGTTTCTAATATCTATCAAAACCTTTTTGTTGCACCAGATCAGGGGATGGATTATTACTTTGTAATCCTCTCGAAATTGCATCATAGTGTTTTTCCCACAAACCAAACACATCATGTGCCTCATAGAATACTAACATTGTTGCAAATAGCCTTCGTAGAGAGGAAGGCATCTCAAATAAAAGTAGCTTCAGTTAGACATTCATCCAGTGTATTATCCTCTTCAATTAGACCCCTCCTTTTCCAGCGGCTTCACGGAATGAAGGTAGCGACTTTCCATCAACGGTCCTTAGGTGTTTGACTTGATCATCTGTGTCGTCATTGTGCTCGACTTGATCTCCATCCACGTCGTATTCTATCAAAATATTGATGTTTTACACGTGGAAATAAAGTTTGTGAAAAAATGTTTTGTTTGTTAAGCGTTGTACCTTATACGGCGAAAAAGTACGCTTCATCCTCTTCCATATCTTCCTCAAATACGACATCCATGTCATAGTCTCGTGCACAAACACGGACACATATATGCATGACTCACGAAACATAATGGCATATAAAGTAAACAAATTTGGATAAATTTTGTAAAGAAAATACCATCCTCGACCATATAGTCCGGCATATCAGCTTGTGCACCGTTTGAAGGCATTAGGGAGGTACCATCAACTACTGCACGGTTGTGTCGTGTGCTTGTACAATTATTAGGCGGTAGAGGCATTGGAGAGGTATCATCAACTATAAATGGATGTGTTTGTGTGCCTGTGAAATTATTAGGCGGTGGAACTCGAGATTCCTGTGTGACACCATCTACGTAAACCAAAGGTATAAGTTGTTGGAATAGAAGAGTGAAGATGAAAGTGGCGACAATATATATAATATATGTAATTACCATTACAAACCACACTCGGATGAGTATGTTTGTTCGCCTCACCGCTATTTTCATTTGCACAACCTCTAGCCCTTCTTCCGATGTTTGCTTCAAAAGCCTGATTGCGATGGGATATAAGGGCATTTCTCTCTCCATTACCCATTCCTACAAGAGAAATCCTAGGTCAAATTTGATTTAATTCCTCTGTAAAGACCCCGGCTTTTCCCCCCCTGAGATCCCCAAATCTGCACACAATCCCATCTGAAGTCGGTGCACCGGGAGCAAGGCACCAACCAACCCGATGGATCGGCGGGAACATGGATCCCCTTGCTCTCCCTCGAACCTTGAACTACGTCGGCGCTGCCTTCGGTACCGTCTCCACTCTATCACGGGCGGCGTGCGCCACGGCGGCAATGGCGATGACCACAAGCGATGGCAATAGCGACGGTAGCGTGGGAGCGGGTGTGCCGCGCGATGGGGGCGTGATCGGGAGAGCCGACGCGACGAGCTGCTGCGGAGACATCTTCTTTGTCTTTGTAACACCCCAAATTTTGCATTTTTCAAACAAATAGGTTAAATTGATTTAATTATGAAATTTGTGGGCATTTAAACTTAGGCAAATAATATTTTTTTTTTTGTGAAAGTAAAATCAACTATAAGGCCTAGAAACATTTTTTGTGTAATCATGCTGGTGCATTGGAATTTTTGTATTGTGTGGTTTTGACCAAAAGCTTTGATGGTTTTCAAACTTTCATCTTGTCACACACCTTAACTAGTCATATCCTAAGTTGCTCTCTACTTTTATCCTTTCTTTTACCTCCTTATATTGAGCTCTTGATCCCTTATGTTTGAGTCTTCTCCAAATCCCAAAATCTATGCTATACGATCAATCATGATACCGCTTCTCTAATCGCTCGTGCAAGTCAAACCAATCGCATGTCGTGCACCCAAGTTAATATCGATTTTGACTTTCACTTCTTTCCTCTCTTTGGGAAACATACTTTTAAACTCCTCCCTCTACTTCTCCTCTTGATCAAATCCACAACCCAAAACGACCACAAGCAACCGACCCTATATTTAACTCTATCTTCGCTTTGGGCCGAATTGGGTCCAAACCGTGTCTTGGCTCTTGCCATTGGTCAAAGACCAATCATCCTCCTCTCCTTTGTGGTCCAAAATCAAGTCCAACCAGCTCTCTACCTCTTCCACTCCTCTCTCCCACGTCACCCTTGGCAGCCCTCTTCATCTTGGGCAAAATATCAAGCATGACCCCTTTGCCTTCCCATCTCTTCATCTCCCATCCCTTGGCCCTCACATATACCTCCCCCAGGCCCCCTCACGCCTTCCCCTTCATTCCCCACGCCAAGAACAGAGGAGGACGTCCCTACATCTCCTCCTCCCCCATGGCTGCCCCGATCAACCGCAACGCGAGAAGGAAGCCATTTCGCACTACATCATCGTCATCGGCCGTTGTTAACGCGTCTCATCGCTCCACCATGCCATTCCCCATGGTGAGAACACTCCATCATCATCCCCATAATATTTTTCAAGTTTCTTTATGCATATGGAGTACCTTAGATGATGTACGGTTGCTCCCCGGCAAAGTTTACCCGTTGTATGTGTTGCTGTCGTCACGGCCAGCATTGCTTCTGTTGACGGAATCGGTGTTCCCCATTGTTTCATGGATCAAATCATCAATCACTTTGGTGGAGTTGTGTATGACATCCTTGAACACGCCTCTGAAAAAGGGTTTATCCATAGCAGTTGAGAAATAAGAGATATCTTCATCTTCGTGCCTGCTGTTCCTGCTGCCTTGGCTGATTACAGCTCTGAATGGTTATGGCGTTCCCCGCTTATCCACTGACAAAATTACCAAACCCTTTAACCTAGATATTCATGACATCCCTGAACATGATCCCACAATTCCTTTTGGCTATGTAATCCCCGATGGCCGAGATATCAAAGCCAGAGTGTTTGCTACTCCTGCTGTCCAATCAGCAACCCCGGTTGTTGGCAGTGGCGTTCCCGTTGATCTATTGAAACCCTTGATGCATCCTTTGGCATAAATATCCTTTATATAGTTGCACATGCCCCTGAAAAGATTCATGGTCATAGTATATATTAAGTATGAAAGATATATTAACCTTTTGTTGCTTCATGTCCTTGCTGTCCTGCAGCCGCGTTGATCTCGGTTGGCATGCATGTTCCCATGGCATCGCTACTTCAGTGGTCATGCCATTCAACCATAATGTATACCATAAACTCACACACCTCTATGCAAGTTTTCTTTGCCATATACAGTTCAACACTTGAGTTATAAGCATCACTGTGCCACTGCTCCTACCATGCCAATAGCTATGCAATGCCGTTTTGCCATCTTGTTCCTTGGCCATCCAGTTCAAATACATATAACATCTTTGTTTTAAATCTGATTGGCTCCGTTCAAATTGCATTATATTCGTAATTTCATAAGCTACATGTTTATAGAACTGTTAGAAATGTTTTATATAACAAAAATTAAGGACTTGTTCTAGTCTTTTTATGTTGTTTTAGTAAGCTTGTTTTAGACCATAACTTCCACGTTTTAGCTCCGATTTTTGTGATCTTCGCATCTACGTGTTCATAGTGAGACGTAGGTTTGTTTTATAAATCTTTTACCTTGTTTTCATATTGTTGGTGTACTATTCTAATTATAGGCTTATTTGCTTTGTATGATTGTCTCTGGAATGCGTGTTGTTGCTATGCCGATCAAGTAGACAGAGAGCTTTACGTTGAAGATCTATAAGAATGGAGATCTAGGAGAAGTTCTTGAAAGATTGGAGTTGAAGAAGAATCTTTATTTAAGGCAAGTATAGCATGGGAATTTCCTTGTTGTCCTATTCACCATAATCACTAAACTTCATCATGCATGTGTCCACCTTGATCGACATTAAGGATTTCCTAGCTATTGATGACTTGTACCTTGCCACCTATGGGTTTTGCATTTGGGTAGTAACTATGCTAGTGCTCCACATACATCAACCATTATTCTTGTTTAATGTCGGTGCAAAGAAATATGATACATGATGTTGTTGTTAATTTTGATTAAAGGGCAAAAGAGCTTGTGCTTTATTTATGAAGCTCTTAGCTCGTAAGGACTTATTTCATTTGTGATCATCCAGGGATATACAAAGTACAACTATGGGGGTCACGTGGCTCTAGCTCTAGTCGATCAAAGGATATTGTCTAACTATTTGTTGGGGTTACTGGGTTAGGGGATATCTGGGGGTTTGTACCTGTGGGCTTCGACATGTTAGACAACCCTTTTGAAAGGCTTTATATGATTTTCACTTTGGTCATGAAAATCATAACCCATAGTGAAAGTGTACACCTACGCACGAGAGTTAAAAAGCTGTTATAACGATCGTGTTCACGGTCGAGGAACGGCCTTGGAGACATCTATGAAATGGAGGAACATTGTTTATTAAAATTGTTTATGCTTACTTATTATTCATATATGATTTATGATATGATTATGGGTTGTTGGGAATTCTTGATGCTAATGCCTAAAACTATGATCAACTAAAAGCGAATTGCGGTTAAACCAAAGGATGACCTTTTGAGCCTCATAAACCCCATGTTATATTTCTTTGAGTTCGACATGGACTCACCCTTGCGATTTCCCACTCAAACCGGGGAAGGTTGCGGATTTCTAGAGTTTTGAAGGAGTCATGCTTGTGATCAACGGTCGGTGAGTCCCTGTGGAGTGGAGGCTTCCTCCCGGGATCGGATTTGTCTTTTCCGTTGTTCATGTTTTGAGGTTATCTTTCTATACTAAGTTCGTTATATATTAAGCATTATGTTTTGATATTTCCTTTAATTGTGACTATATGTGAGATTTGACTTTCTGGGCTCACATATGGTGTGTATCTAGTTTTGTCCTTAAAACCGGGTATTACATGTGCGAGGGGAGATGGCGGTGGCATGCTGGGATGTGGGGGCGACGGGATTTGTTTGTGGCATGCGTTGGGTGCGGTCCGCATGATGGGGGCGACGAGATTTGTTTGCCGCACCGTGAGGAGGGAGGGAACAAGGTTTCCTTTTTTCATTTTCATTCTTTTATTTTTTTTAATTTTAATTCTTTCCATTTTGATTCTTTCTTTTTTTTTAATTTTAATTCTTTCCATTTTGATTCTTTCTTTTTTTTAATTTTAATTCTTTCCATTTTTTTAATTGGTGAGGTGCATGCGTCGGGTGAGGGACAAGCAGTTTCCTTGTCACGGAGCGCTGATGGGGCGCGGTAATTTTTTAGTCGCATGATTGGTGGTTTCTTTTTTTAAAACACGTGGATCACAGGAGTGGCAGATGGAAGTACCAAAACTAATATCGCATCAAAAAGTCTTACTTTCATTCTTTTTATGTTGTAGAGATATATCACACTATACGAGCATCTCCAAGAGCTCTTGTATCCAGTGGCGAAACCAGAATTTTAAAGTTGGGTATTCCCACTAGCGAATTTTTTTTTCCAATGCATAGCAGCATATAGTAATAGATAGTAAGAAAATCCAGCCAACTCACACATTCTTAAATCCAAATGACCAAATCGTCAATGGAATATTAGGAAAATCCCTCACCTTGGGCTGAGCGATTCGAACGCCCGGCCGGCTATTTGGCCGTGGCCATCCTAGCACGCCGACGCCGCCCCGCCGCCCGCCACGCGCTAGGCTAGCCGCCCGACCTCCGTACCCTGCTTTCTCGCCCACCCTGCGCCCCCGCCCGCTGCAGCGGCTAGCCCTAGGTGGAGCCGCGCCGCCCGTTGAGTTGCTCGCCGTCGCCGGAGACCGGACGCCGGGGTGAGGAAGATTAGGGTTAGGGATTGGGGAATCGGGAATGGAGAGCTGGGAGCACCGGCGGATCTCGCGCAAGAGATCTGGTCGGGGACGTCGCGTTGGGCGTCTCTGCGTCCGCCCCGGTTCGCGCCGAAGGATCGAGGGAATCGGAGGAACGCCGGCTTACTAGGCCCGGGCCTTGCCCCCTTGCGGGCCGGCTTGGAAGCCGAAAACGGAAGGAGGCCTTAGGAATTGGCTAGGGGACTTAGTTTGTGTTCGAAAATGATCGAATTAACACCAATATACATTACAAATATGAGTATACCTATATATATACTTATTGTTGTGCAAGAAAAGTTGGGTATTCCTAGGAATACCCAGACATCAATGTAGCTCTGCCGGTGCTTGTATCTATGAGTAGGTAAAATCCTAATTTAGCTAGTATGTAAAATGAAATAGCTAGCGAAAAGATGAAGAGATCCAACGGCTTCTCTAAATCCAACATGCACCGAGCGGGGAGATGATGGGCGGGACGGGTTTTCTATATTTGGCTAGCGAGGGAGAGGAAATAGAAAACGGGATAGCTAGCCGAGAAAAAAAAAAAGAGTCGTTGGATCCGAGATTTGATGAAGTTTTTCTTTTTTTTAGTTAACTCATCGAATGTACAAGAGCTCTTGGAGATGCTCTTTTTTTTTGAATCCCGATCATTTTATTACTTAGTCCCGGCTAAATCGCTGGCAACTAGATCCTCAAGATGCTGAGGAACGTTCTCCCAGACAGCATACGAGCTGCTGGTTAAATTACAACCGATAGACGCTAGTTCATGGGCAACTGTCACACCCGGTTATATAAAACATAACCGAATGCACATCACATGTATGCCAGGATCAGTTTATATCATACATGTGACAACAGAATGGTACAAAACCAGTGTTTATTACAAAAGCGATTACATATTACAAAAGACCAGAGGGACTAAACAAAAATTACATCAGAGTACGAGCAGAGCAGGGTCGCCATTCCCGTAGGCAGTCGACCGGGGGTACATCAGCCTAACAACGACACCGTCTTCAGGAAAACATCGTCTTCGGGAAAACACCATCTTCTGGCGACTCCGTCTTTTAGCCTGACGAACTGGCTAGCAAGGGGGTCAAAGAGGAAGGGTGAGTACATCGAAATGTACTCCGCAAGTGTGGGAAAAGTATGACATGTGGGCCAACACAAGGAAAGGCTTACGAGGTTTGACCAAAGCACCTAAAGCGACACATCCTATTACCTTAAATCCTTAGCACCTAATTACTAGGTGAAATTCTTCCTTCTCCTTAGAGAACCAACACTCGGATCCCATCCGAGCCAACCACACTTGGATTCCATCCAAGCAAACCACACCTGAATTCCATTCAGGCCTCCCTACTGTAACCAGAGCCATCTAGTCAAGAAGAAGTCCAAGCCGCTCATGACCGTGAGCACGGCTGATATATCAGTTTTACACTCTGCAGAGGTTGCGCACGTTCACCACAAGTCGTGTTTTCCCCATCACGCTTCACACTACCAAGGTGCTCAGCGGGGTCACACTACAAGGCCTTTACAAAGCTATTGTTCCCACCCCTGTGCATTCACTAAGGGTTCGCCGATTTAGGCCCCCTCGTGTGCCACTAAACTATCCACAATGCACAGAAATAGGCAGCTAATTAATTAGCCAGGTCGTACCATATAAACCTTGAGGCTGCTTATTTGTTAAGCGGGTTACATGCTTCAAGATTAAGTCCTTATGGATCCAGGCGGGATTAACAAGCACAAACCAAAAACCACCAACATCCGCTGCCATTCCATGGCAAAACCAACCTCAACCATACTTTCCATCCTGCCGGATTTCTAATCACCATGTTGCTAAAAACATTACCGGGAACCGTTGCATAGATCATTAGTCAAAATTAAATTATACTCATCCCAGCCCAACCATGCAAGCTAAGCATGACATCTACCCATCCAAACCGGGCTTCAAGGATGATATAACAAGGTCTAGTAAACCCTAATATGGGATTCAAATTTAGACTCAGCATGCAACTAATGGTCTAACTACTCTAACTCAAAGTAAAACAAGGTAGGTGCAAGATGGTCAAGGACACTTGCCTCAGGGTTAGAAATGCATAACAACTCAAATAGTTGGTCTTCCGGATCTGCAAACATCTTTCCTTCCATCGCGGCAACTTCGGGCGCTTAAACATGCATACAAGCGAACATATACAAATAAATAAAAACAGTACACCAAGCATGATAAATGACGTATAAAAGGCTACTAATAGCGTAGGTCTTGTTTTTACGATCGCGTGAGCGCAAAAACCGCCTAAAAACGGAGCTATGATTTAAAAGTTATAAGCTTTTTGAAGACGATGGCAAAACTGTAAATAAAGGTTTCGGATTTTAAATCAAATTCAAATGAAAAACAATATGGGCTAAACTGTAGGTACAAAAATTAGAGAATTGATGGGCTGAAATGAAAGAATGGCATGACTCAAGAAATAATGGTTCAATTTGATACAAGTGCAAGGATTAGATTGCAAGTTTGTGTGCACTATGCTACGAACTCGGTCCATGAACCATAGACCAAGGAGGTGCTGTGAGAAAGGATCACCATGAACCATGTCCATGCTGAAGGTGTATTTAGAGTAGTATTTCTGGAATTGTTTTTGTATAAGAAAACGGCAACAAACTGAGAGTGATGTCAGGATGGTGTCATGGTTATAACATCAAGCTAATAAGAGCAAAGCATAGCACGGTTTGTTTTTGCTTGCCGGAGGCAGAACGCCCACGGCGGCACCATGGATGGCTCGGTAGAACCTTGGATGGTGTGTGTGCACAGACGAACTCTAGCTACTGACGACAACTAGCAGGGTCGACAAAGGTGCTCACCATGCACTTGTCGCTGATGTCCACAACGTTAGGTTCGGCACAGAGAGGATGTTGGTGGTGACCAAGGTGCTCCGGCGAGACCACGGGTTCCTGCCCAGGATGAACGGAGCGTGAGCAGCACCCCTCTGCTAGCTTAACGAAGGAGGAAACACGGTGAAGATGGCTTGACCGAGGAGATTTTGGTGATGGCAGACGGAGCTCGGCAATGACTTCGGCGGCGTCTACGCTGCAACTCCGAGAATGATGACAACAGAGAGAAGGCTCTTGGCAGCAACAGCGCGAGATGGGGAAGTCATCGGGCGCTATTTATAGACGTGACAAGGAGCCGAGAGGTCATGCAGTAAGAGATGTAACGCTGGTGCTGGTGGTAAAGTGGCAGCGTTTTATTGGCTTGGTGATGGAAATTGATGGATCCGGTGGACTGATGAGGAGGTGAATGAGCACTCGGCTTTGAACATGTTGAGCAGCACGCAACCGACGTCAGTGAAGGAGATGAATAAATTAAATAAACATGCACAATTGGCTGATGGAGAATGAAACGGTGGACAATCAATTTTATTCTCCTGTTGGAAGTCGGTGCTAGCTTCTTTTGCATGCATGGAGATATCACGTGCAATAGTTAAGGCCATGGTAAAGGAATTTGTTGTAAATTATTTGTGGCAAGGTAAGAGCAAAGGCCAAAACGTGATGAGATGGATAAAAGATTAGAACAAGGATATATTTGAATTGAGGTATAAAGAATATTGGCAAGAAAACAAGGATTAAGAATAATTTGTTTATTCAAACAAAACTTATATTTTATTTGGGAAATAGAATAAAACCTTTCCGAAGCCTAACCAGGATTTTCATAAATCATTTTTCATACAATAAATTAATGCTTTCAGCATGAATGCAACAAAACATCTCAAATTTAATTCCAAATATTTAGAAAACACATTTTTCACTATTTATATTGTGCGAAAAAAATAAATCTTGGAAATTTTATAAAATTCATAAAACTATTTATTTTATTTAATGTTATCTATTCACAACCCAAAATAGAAATTTTTGGGGTGTGACAAAGAACTTGATTACAAGCACGCGAACAATGACTCACTCTACAAACTGAAAACTCAGACGCCATAATGTGTTTGGCCTCCGTAATTGTCCCTCCCATCAAAGAAAGTCTGAAATCATCTCCTTCCGGGCGGTCTTGAGTACCGAAGCGTCTCGTCTCGATCACAAGTTTGAAATGCCCATGGAGGCTGCCACTTTGATTCCCTCCACACAGCCTATCACCTCCGCCTGAAAAGCGTTATGGAGGAAAGATTGTTTCCCGACCCCAGCCTTGTGTACTTGGCCATGGCAATCTCTGATGACGAAGCCCCAACCCCCAGCTCTGGACTGCTCTGAGTACGCTCCGTCAGAATTTAGTTTCAGGAAGTCCTCCTCCGGTTTGCACCAGGCTGAAGCCTGACGGAAATCCGACAACAGGGGTTTGTTTTCTTTCTCCTGTTTCGTTTTCGTCAGGTTGTCTGCCATCGCCGCTTCAATGTAAGCGACCTCTACCCCCGATCTCCTCCTGTTCTCTACTCTCCTTTTATTCCTTTCATCCCACCATAGCCATAGCAACAGGACTACAGTAGATTGGGTTTTCCGTTCCATCTTCAGGACATGCTCCATCATCTCCATTGTTGTTTTTGTTTCAGAGAGCTTCTTTCTAATCTCCTCTAGATTCAGCTGGCGCCATACTTCTTTTACTTCTTTGCATTTGAAAAACAAATGTCCCCCATCCTCATCGAATCTCCCACACATGCCACACACCGGATCAATCTTTAGTCCCTTCCTCTGTAGGGACCTCTTGAAAGCCAGCGTGTTATGACTTAGGCGCCAAAGAAAATGTTTGACTTTTGGCATACACTCAATTTGCCATACTTTCTTCCAGAAATCTCCTCTTCCTTCACTACTCTCTGCACACCCAGCTCTACCGGTTGTGCAGCTTCTTCTCTGTGCGTTTTTATGGACCCAATACGCCGACTTGACTGTAAAAGCCCCCTTCTCATCAGAATGCCAAGCATCTATATCTTCCATATCTGAGTGTACCGGGATTGATTGAATTACCTTCACGTCTTCTTCTCTGAAGGTTTGGGATAGCAGCTGTGAGTCCCAAGTTTCAGTTACCGGATCGATGAGCTCATTTACATAACGTATCAGATTGCGGCCTTTCGGTGTCACTGGTTGCCTGGTCATACTTCTGGGCAGCCATGGATCTCTCCATATGTCAATCTTACTACCATTACCCACATGCCAGATGATGCCCTCCTTCTGCACCTGCACACCTTGCATAATACTCCTCCAAGTGTAGGAGCATCCTGCCTTTGTGCCCACCTGCAGCAAATTGTCTTTTGGAAAGTACCTTGCTTTCAGAATCTTTGCACACAGGGAATTGGGGTTTTGCAGCAGCCGCCACCCTTGCTTAGCCAACATGGCCATGTTAAAAGAGTGTAGGTCCCTGAAACCCAGTCCCCCCTCCTCCTTTGCAAGTGTCAACTTCTCCCAGCTTAGCCAATGTATGCTCTTCTCTTTTTCTTGATTATTCCACCAAAATTTTGCTATCATAGCACAGATCTGCTGGCACATTTCTTTTGTGATATCGAAACATCCCATTACAAAGACAGGAATTGCTTGTGCCACCGCCTTTATTAGAATCTCCTTTCCTGCCTTCGACAACATTTTTTCTTTCCAGCCCTGAATACGTTGCCACACACGTCCCTTCAGGTATGCAAAAACTCCAGTCCGAGTTCTCCCCACATACACAAGTAAACCCAGATATTTCTCACTTCTAGTCTCTGATTGAATAGACAAAATGCTCATAACTGAATTTTTATTTGCACTTCTTGTATTAGGGCTGAACATCACCGCAGATTTCTCTTGGAGATGCTCTAAGACCGAATGAATTGAAAAATACTTGTTTTTTTGACGATTGTGAGTAAAGATCCTCAATTGGCCATGATTCTCCAATATATATAGAAGGTATAGTCTTACCCCAAATAAAAAAAACCTTCCTAAGGCATTTTTTCCTAGTTTCACATTAGTCTGGAATAGTTTAGATCAGGATTCAAAAGGCCAGATCTGAAACAGACCTCAGGTGGTAGTAACGGTACTACCATCGTCTAAGTTGTTGGTACTATCGATAAATATTTATTGGTACTACCAATGTTAAAGCATCTTCTTGAAGGCATAACTCCCTCATTCGAATTCAGAACTCGATGGCTTATATATGTTTCTTTGGCCATCTCGATGAAGGGAACACAATGACGAGGTCTATTTCATATTTTTGACAACTTCACAATTGAATAATATTGTCAACAAATGGGAAGAGCGTCGAACAAATTATTATAGAAACCATCACGTCATCTTCCTTGCCATGAACTTTCCCCTTCTCTACATTTCATCTCCTTCATCTTGATTATCTCTCTTTATCTTTCTTTATTAAATCCAGGTACCAGGTTGGTAACAGTACCTCAACATCTTTGAGGTCAACTCCATTTTCTTCAAGGAAGTTCATGAAATTGTTCAGGTCCTCTTCGCTTGGTCTGTAGTGACCACTGTACGCCCAGATGGTCTTTATCCAGAACAGATAAACATAGATTAGCAGAATTCGGTCAAGTACAAAAGTAAAATACTGCTCTAAGTAAAAACAACAAGCCAATTGTCAATGGTTGGTAAAGCAAAATACCTTGATAACTCCATTTTCTGCAGAAAATCTTCCCGCGGCTATGGTTGCACCTCCTGCCAAAAAGCTGGAGTGCTGGAATATACCTCTCTCTTTCTGATGGATATGTAGAAACCGATTTAGCAGCACTGAAGTAACAAATTGTGACAAAGGTCCTTATGGAGTAAAAAAAGTTACCTTGCCAGCATAAAGTCTTTGCGCTGTGCTCATAACGAAAATCCATTGAGTCCCTTCAGGATCCCTGCTCGTATCGAGTGGTTCTCGAGACAGTTTATGAATAATCTTTCCCTCATTAATGATGTATTCATAGTGTTCACGTTCTTGCTGCAAAACATCAAACAGATGTTAGAACTTCGAAGTGTGGTAGCTTTGAACTGCTTTTTCATATTCAAGGAGGGCGAGGCAACTTGTTGCAGGTAGAGATGGTGCATTTCTGGCACATATATATTCAACATTATTAAGGATATATGCATCACAAGTTGTAAATAAAGATAGGCAATCATGGTGGACGAGCCTTACCGGACTAAGATACCTTATGCATTGGTTGTTCAGCAAAGCTCTTGGACACTCTGGAAGGTCAATATCCTTGCCATCTCCAACATCAAGCCTGTGAACGCACAACTCACTTAAATTGTCGTGCAATCAAAATGATTTCTACTATGAATTGACATTTGAATATATATGTACGGTACACTTTTAACTCGCTAGCTAGGAGGTAATACCTCGACTAAATCTGAGCCCTTTATTTTCTGCATTCTTTGAATTAAACTAATTAGTTAATAAATGGACTAAAAATGCAGTTTAAAAGTTGATGGACCTAGATGACACACCGCCAAAAGTTAATGTACCTATGGTGCATTTAACTCAAAAAATTTTATGCCTGCAACTTTTCTATTGTATCCTACTTTACAAAATAGAATAAATAAATATGTCACATATTAACATCCGATCAAAATAATTGAACGGCTCATGGTGATTTATGAGTACCGCGGCAAAGCTCTTTAAATCTGTTTTTTTTTTCTTGAATGCGACTTTTCAGATCGGTTGTGCAGATTGCACTGCCTCGTCCTCGTTTGAATTACAAAATTTGCAAACGAATCGGTGCAAGCGAAGTTGTCAGCACTCACCAGTAGAAGAAGGGCTGTCCGGCCTGGCTTTGGCACCAGACATCATAGTAGGAGTGCAGACTCCGCCCATACCTGTGCCGTGGATCAATCTATACAAGAACATAAGAAACAGTTGCATTGGATCAGAATCTTGCAAACAATGCTTCATAACTGCATGTATATTTCCTCTTATATATAATGAAAAAAACTGTGTAACACTGCATGACAGGCAGCTGAGGTCCATTGATGATACTGAAAAGCACGCAGGTTCATTTGACACACATGAACTGAAAACACCAGCATCTAATGCATGCATGTGTAAGAATACGAGCTAGCAGTGGTTTTGTACTCACAGCCTCGATCCAGTACTCGAAAGCCATCTTGAGAGTATTGCCGTCGTGATCTCTGGTTGTACCCTGACCCAGCTTGGATGCGTTGTGGCCGACGCGGTTCCAGCGCTCGGCGGCCGTCTCCGCCTTGGTTTTGTCGAAAAAGGAGACGGTGCTGTTGCTGAGCCGCGCGAAGTCCAGCGCTTGCCACCTGCAAGCATTGCATCATCACCATGTTTGTTTCCCTGAAACATGGAGCTAGAACCATGAACGGGAAAGAAGCTATATCTACCATTGCTCGCTGACGGCGGAGTCGGCGAGCTTCCGGCGGGTCCGGTAGCGGCGGTAGACCTTCTGCACCTTTGTGGCCGCGCCATTGTCGCCGCCGAGAGTTCCGTCCACGGGTTCCAGCCTATCCGCCGCCTCCACCACCTCCATTCGTGAGATGGAGTTGGGAGCGAGCAAAGCAGCAACTGTTGGCGTTGGAGTTGGACGAGGAGGAAGATGGAGGTACTGTATATGTATTTATATAACGGATGACGGATGAACGGCCAGAAATCAATTAAGGTGAATGAGGAAGGTATACTGGGATAACGGATGAACGGCGACAAATGAAGCTGAGCTCTCTGACAGCTGAGTAGAGAGAGCATGTGCCACAAATCAGTGGAGGAAGTGGTGGCGCTCGCCCTCCCATGTCCGACCGCCCTCCTGCACACACGGTCTTCGATGTGTATCCGGGTGGAGCACGAGGGCCCGTGCGGCGTGCATTTTGATGAGAGGGAGGCGGCCATTGTGGCAGCATCACATGCAAAGGACAGCATCGCGACACCCTACCTGCACCCACGAGGACCAGCGTTGATGAGCGACACCCTGCACCCGCCTGCTTGGCGCCCCCACGTCTGTGCTGCTGCTGTGCACGGCCGTCCTACTCCTATGCCCGCTGGCTTGCTGCGTGCTTGGGCCCCGAGCGTGCTGCAGCTGAGCAGGTGCGTAGGGTCCGTCCAGCTGCGGTGCCAACAGAACTGGGAACCACAACGTGTGTACGGAACCCGTGGAGAGTGTTGGGGTACAATACGTGGGTAAGCACAGCAACAAATGCAACATAGATATGAAACACTTGCAACACATATTTGAATCAGTTAAAAAATATTTGAAGCTTCTACTTACAACACACGTACATATCCACTGCAACATACATCTAAAACATAAGAAACATGTTGTTGCAACATGCGTTCATCAAGTTGTTGTTCTTGCTAAATGAAGACAGGCAGCTTGTAGACGCGGGCATGGGAAACACATCACAACATGAGGCACCGAGCACGCGAACGATGTGCATCGCAAGGCATGGGGTCCGCACACGAGGCGTGAGGGGCCTTGGTGTGTGGCAGCAAGTCTTATCCTAGTAAAAAAACATTCCTAAGACATGCAAATTTTTTTTCCTAGTTTCACACTAGTCTGGAACGGTTTAGATCGGGATCCAAAAGGCAAGATCTAAAACAGATCTAGTCGTAGTACCGATACTACCATCGCCTAAGTTATTGGTACTATCGACATTTATCGGTAATACCGATGTTAAAGCATCTTCTTCGAACGCATAACTCTCTCATTGAAGGGAACACAATAGCAAGGTCTATTTCATATTTTGACAAATTCACAACTAGACAATATTTGTCAACAAAGAGAAAGTGCATCGAACAAATTATTACAGAAACCATCATGTCATCTTCCTTGCCAAGAACTTTACCCTTCTCTATGGTTCATCTCCTTCCTCTCGATTATCTCTCTTTTTCTCTCTTTTTTAAACCTAGGTAACAGGTTGCCTCAACATCTTTAAGGTCAACTCCATTTTCTTCAAGGAAGTTCATGAAATTGTTGAGGTCCTCTTTGCTTGGCTTGTAGTGACCACTGAACGCCCAGATGGACTTTATCAAAAATAGATAATTATAGATTAGCATACTTCGATCAAGTACGAAAGTAAAATACTACGTTAAGTAAAAATAACAAGCCAATAGTTAGTGTTTGGTAAAGCAAAATACCTTGATACTATGCATCCAAGGATTAATAAGGTAGGAGATCCTATTTTTTCTATTCCTCTTGATAATGGCTTTGTAAAAGAAGGTCGTGTTTCTGTCACCCTCTCGGGCCAGTTCTTTTTAGCCCTTTCAAGTACGAAAGTAAAATACTACGTTAAGTAAAAATAACAAGCCAATAGTTAGTGTTTGGTAAAGCAAAATACCTCCTGCCAAAAAGGTGGAGTGCTGGAATACACCTCTCTCTTTCTGATGGATTATTTAGAAACCGATTTAGCAGGAGTGAAGTAACAAATTGTGTCAAAGGTCCTTTGTAGAGTAAAGAAAAGTTACTTTGCCAGCATAAAGTTTTTTTTTCGCTGTGCTCATAACAAAAATCCATTCAGTCCCTTGAGGATCCCTTCTCGTATCGAGTGGTTCTCTAGACAATTTATGGATAATCTTTCCCTCATTAATGATGTATTCATAGTGTTCACGCTCTTGCTGCAAAACATCAAACAGATGTTAGAACATTGAAATGTGGATGCTTGGAACTGCTTTCTCATATTCAAGGAGGTCAAGGCAGCTTGGTGCAGGTAGATATGGCACATTTCAGGCACATATATTCAGCATTATTAAGGATATATGCATCACAAGTTGTAGATAAAGATAGGCAACCATGGTGGACGTGCCTTACCGGACTAAGATACCTTATGCATTGGTTGTTCAGCAAAGCCCTTGGACACTCTGGAAGGTCTATATCCTTTCCCTCTCCAACATCAAGCCTGTGAACACACAACTCACTTAAATTGTTGTGCAATCAAACTGATAATATAACTAAGATTTCTGGTATGAACTGAAATTAAATTTGAATATGTATGTACTTCTTTTTCAAATCTGACCAATGCTATGGTACACTCTTTACTCGCTAGGAGGTAAAACCTCGACTAATGTACTTCTTTTTCAAATCTGACCAATGCTACGGTACACTCTTTACTCGCTAGGAGGTAAAACCTCGATTAAATCTGAGCCCTTGATTTTTTGGATTCTTTGAATTAAACCAATAAGTTAATGAGTTAAAAAATATAGTCTCAAAGTTGATGGACCTGGATAACAAACCACCAAAAGTTAAGGTACTTATAGTGCATTTAACTAAAGAATTTTTATATCTAAAACTTTCCTATTTTAATCCTACTTTTAAATAAATAAATATATATATATGTCCTCATTTGAATTACAGAATTTGCACAATCACAGACATAAGAATACGAGTGGATGCAAATCATTATAGCGAAGTTCTCACCAGTAGAAGAAGGGCTGTCTGGCCTGGCTTTGGCTCCAGACATCATAGTAGAAGTTCAGGCTCCGCCCATACCTGTGTCGTGGATCAATCTATACAAGAACATAAGAATACAGAGGCTATATATAATAGTTGTATTGGATCAGAATCTTTCAAACAATGCTTAATAACTGCATGTATTTCCTCTTATATAATGAAAAAACTGTGTTCACACATGACAGGAAGCTGAAGTCCACTGATGATACAGAAAAAGTAGGTTCGTTGCATTTCATACACCTGAACTGAAAACACGGCATGACATCTAATGCATGTAAAGCCAAACAATACGAGTGGGTTTTGTACTCACGGCCTCGATCCAGTACTCGAAAACCAGCTTGAGAGTGTTGCCGTCGTGATGTATGGATGAACCCTGACCCACCTGTTGCAATTAAGTTGCAAGAAAGCAGATACGAGAAACTCATCATCAGGAACTTGAGAATGCTGATGCGCGCACGACGAGAGCACGAATATTAATCGGTTTGCTGGGGACCTTGGATGCGTTGAGGCCGACGCGGTTCCAGCGCGACGCGGCCGTCTCCGGCTCGGGTTTATCGAAGAAGGTGACGGTGCTGTGGCTCAGCTGCGCGAAGTCCAGCGCTTGCCACCTGCATCATCGTCACAAATAAACCCTACAGGCCTGGCCTAAAGCATGAACGGGAAAGTAGAAGGTGCGTATATATATACCAGAGGTCGCTGACGGCGGAGTCGGCGAGCTTCCGGCGGGTCCGGTAGCTACGGTAGACCTTCTGCAGCTTTGTGGCCGCGCCATTGTCGCCGCCGGTTCCGTCCACGGTTTCCAACCTATTCGCCTCCACCACCTCCATTTAAGAGTTGGGAGCGAGCATTCAGCAATTGTTGGCGGTGATTTAATAAGCTGAGGAAGAGGTAGTATACTGTATGGATAACGGATGAAGGGCGACGAATGAAGCTGAGCTCTGAGTCACCATGTGCCACAAATCAGCGGAGCTCCGATGTCCGACCGCCCGCCTGCACACACGTGCCCAAAAGCGCACCCCGCCTGCTTGAGCAGTGTGTGTCGCCGTCCCAGCTGTCTTCGATGTTGATGAGAGGCTGTCAGCAGCGATGACGAGGGCGCCGTCTGATGAGAGGCCGCACGCATCCGGACGCCGGAGCACCTGAATGTTGCTGCCAGATGCTTGGCGCCCCCACGTCTGTGCTGCTGTTGTGCACGCTGGCCTACTGTGCGCTGGCTTGCTGCGTGCTTGGGTCACTCTTCAGTTTCTTTTGCCTCCCTTATTATGTGCTAACAATTGAATTCTTTTTAGTTATAGTCGGTTTTTAGGAACAAGATAAAATGGTTGTATTTAAGTTGGTCTCTGTGTGCTCACAAAAAGTTTAGATGTTTTATGAGACATATTTTTATGATTTTTTTTCTTACGGTTTCATAAAGTAATTCTGAATCATCACCCAAATCGTTTCTTAATACAATCTTGTCCAAAGTATTTGTATGGATGTCTGGATCACTACCAACACATACTTCATAAAAAAACACCTTAGGCAAAGTATTTTTACTGTTTGATAGAGCTTCATAGATAAACATAGTTCGAATAACTACATTTTTTTATATCAAAGTTGAGAGTTATTGCAAATGTTTACCAGTGTTTATTATTAGTAACCTTTCTTACCCATGTTGGAAGGAAACTTACCCAACATGGGTAACAAAGGAAGGAAAAATACCCAACATGGTTTTCTTCAAATGGGGATTTGTTAGAGCCATGGCGAGAGTGAACTTTTACCAATATTGTGGAATAGCTTTATATAAATCTCCTTGACCAAAACCCTCGTAGCATGATGGAAGATCTTGAAGTGGATCCATCGAATGCACAGTTTGGTTTTTCAAGTCCAATATCAAGTCCAATATAAATAAAATGTATAGGCCGTCTCAATAGTATGGTAGTAGAATCTATAAACAAAATATAGGCCGAAAGTGGTAAACAAACTAAAATTAGACTTTTACGTAATACGTAAAAACACTTACATTGCTACAATCTTTAATGTTGTATCGCATACCTGGCCAGCACTCAAGTACTCTTTTCAGTTTGTCCTGGTATGCCTTGTCAATATTGGGACAACATTGTGGTTCTTGTCCAAAACAAGTTATTTCCTAATAATTATTTTATAATTTTTATTATCTATACTGTAAGTATTTCATGAATCATATAATTATTGTCATCTCTACTATATTTTGTCAACTTAGAGCAAACTTCAGTCCAAAGTCTTGGTCATACGCAAGCATCCGAACAACCATATTAAAGTTGTCATGTTCCAATTCTCTATCTTGTTTTAAAATATTTATAATAGGGCCAAGGGTTAAAGAAATTGGATGTGGTCTTGTACTTTGTACCTACTCTTTGTTAAAAATCAAGGCAAGAAACAAATTATTATAGCATTATAGAGATGATACTGACAATATATTATATATTAGAACAATTTTTTTACTTTAAAATGACTTACGCTAAAGTTTCTTTATCGACGATCAGGTACAATTTCCCGCAAATTCCTGCAACAGGTGTTCTCTATTTGTCCATGTTATTTGTTATAAAACATATTTTTATGTTTTTTCTTACGGTTTCATCAAGTGATTCTGAATCATCAGCCAAATCTTTACTACCTATAAAGGATGGAAAGGGGACATTTTTTTGGTGCGGTAAAAATTTTCAACTGTCTCTCTGCCTCCGTGCGATACCAGGCCGCGCGCCCACACCCCTCCCTCCCGTGGGTTCAAAAGGAAACAGGAAATCTTTACAATCATTTATGTAGAACCAAGAAGCAAAGAGCCCGTGACAGGGAAAGAACGCAGCCACCCTCCAAAACTCGTTAATCATGGAAACAATCATTTACGTATTCTCCGCGACTGGTCTGCAATTTGCATGCCTCCATGCGACCTCCTCCCTCCACTCCAATCACGCACATCCTTCCCTAAAAACCACCGCCCTTCCCAACCGAGAGTCTTCCGCCACATGCAATTGCCTCCTCTCCCGTCCCATCTGGCTACGATGTAGCGCAGAGCGGCGGCGGCGGCTCAGCCTTCCCCGGCCTTCCCCGCGTGGATCTGCGACCCACCCCGCGCCGATGGAGGCCACGCAGTCCACCTCGACCCCGACGCGGCTGCGGGAGCCCTCTACCGCCGTCAAATCTCGGCACATCAGGGCTCTGGACCGGCAGGTATGGTCTTGGAGGTGACCTCCTTCTCCAATGACGGCGGCGGGATCCCTCCCATCACCGATGGCGACCCCAGGCGACGCGCGGACCGGTCTGCGGGCACGACAGCCCTCAGCAGCAGCGTGGCCCAACCGCGGGTACGGCAGCACCAGGCGGCGGCGCAGCTTGACCCACGGGCATGGCACCTCCCGCGCGATCCAACCTGCGGTAGGAACGGTGTCGAGGTAGACGAACGAGATGGCGGCTGCGACGAGCCCGACCCTGCGGCACCGCCACAGACAGGATCATGCTCATGATCGCTTGCATAGTCGTCGTGGGCGTCCAGTTCGAATGGGTCCTGCAACTCTCTCTCACGCCATACAAGTACCCTCTTGTCCTGCTTGTGCTCTTCTAGCCAATCTTCTAGGCTATTGGTTTATGCTCAGTAATGTCAGAGGTTATAATATTTTTCCTTTCGCTAAACTTCTTGTGGGATAATCATAGATCAAGAAAGAAGTGGTCAAGATGTCATCATTCTTTTGGCGTGGCAGGTGATTTACATGGATTTCAAAGCATCTGACATCCAATTAAAAAAAAGGGCATCCGACAACGGCCTTCTGGTTATCGAATTCAAGCCCTTCTCGATGCTGTCTACTGAGAAGAGGCCAGCTGGTTCTGTCCTTTCTACATCTTGAGGTAAGAGATTTAGAATAGAGACTCTTGCTTGCCAATAGACTGTAGTGGATTCTTTAAAATTGAAATGCGCCAACAAATAGTACTACTGCTAAATATTTTAGTCAGCACCAGGAATTTTTAAATATTTTCATTATCTGCACTTTTATCAAAAATATAATATCCTCATATTTTAACCATACATTTCAAGTTGATATGTTTGAACATGATTTGCTTTTCTACTGTTGTTTAGAGTTGTGGCCGAAGACTGGCAGGATCTTTTGACATAGCTATGTTGTGATAGCCAACTTGTATTTTTTTTTTACTATTGTCTGTAATGTACATAACATCTCCCCAACTGAGCATATATACAAGATAATTTACTTGGTGAAAGGTGATTGGACACCGCGTTAAAAGCGGCGCCCCAACCCCCCTTCCTGCGAATCTGGTGGGCTTCCCTAAAATTGCCACTAATCCACGGCTCCACCTGATTTAGTTGGCTAATGCCACCGTTTGACCCATCAGATTTGAACGAAAGAAAATCCCTACGATCCGTAGCCACACAAGGAGTTTTTTTTTAAAAAAGAAAACACGCACAAGCAAGGAGTTTCAAAAAAAAAAAAAAATCACGCACAATGAGTTTCTAAAAAAAACGCGCACATAGATCTCAAACGGTCCTTGCGATCAAAAGAAGAAATCCCGATCCATGTCACTTTAATATCATTATTTAAATGTCACTTTAATATTATTATTTAATTTTATAGTATTGTTATCTTATCATGCGATCCATGTGTTTTTATATAAAATTTAGTTATCCCGTAGCAACGCCGACGGCTTAACTAGTCATTTCTTAATAAAGTCTTGACCAAAGTATTTGTATGGGAATCTGGATCACTACCAACACATCCTTATAATTAAAAAACAAACAACTTCTCCTTATTAGGCAAAGTATTTTTAGTGTTTGATAGAGCATCACAGAGAATTCAGAGCTAACCCTTGGAAAGGCCCTACCATATTTGCCAGCGGTGACCCGCTTATTGCCAGGCTTGTATTGTTGAGATGGTGTTCAATAGCCTTAAAACACCTGAGACAACACAATTCCGGAAATTTTGTTCAAGAATTTCCAAAGTATGCTCGGCATTTGCGTGCCATCTTTGACTTCATAGACTATACTAAAACTATTCGTTTTATTGTGTTAATTATAATAATCTTTTTTGTTTTTCAAAAAATAATAATAATCCTTTTTCGAGGGATATTTTTTGATTGTTTTTTCGAGGGATATTGTGTTGTAATAATCTGATAGAAACATGAAACATTATGTCCGCTTGAAACGGCCGGCCTGCATGCAGAGCTTGTAGGAGGCCCACTTTCCAAGGTCCAAGAGAACTTCACGGCCATTATTTGACAAATCACAACTTAATTCAAACAATTATGTGTGTAGTTCAAACAAGACTTTGAAGCAATCTTCATGCTAATTCTTCTTATTGTCTAACTGCATATATTTTTTTTTTTTTGGGATTATTGTAACATTGGAATTTGAGTAAATGGGAGGACGCCACAAGTCCACACTGGCACACTTCGCTTACTGCTAGTGGTGCTAGGTGGGAGGAAAGCGCCGGCCGGATGCCTCCGCCGTTACGGGCTGTGGTGGGCTAATTTTGCGGCCTTTTGAAATGGCCCATTTTTCCATTTCTTTTCCTACCCCAGCAGTATCATCATGGTCCGACCTAGTATACTACATTCAATTCCATTTCTGATTACTTTCTTTCTTCACTCATCTCCTTATTTTCTCTTTCGATAATGGTGAGTGATATATGAAATATTTTAACTTCATTTTGTGTTGTTTCATTTCCTTATATTTTAGGTTTTACTATATTCCTATTTGAATATAAAATAGTTATATTGTTACAGTTTAAAAATATTTTGTATATTTTTATTTATCACATTTAAGATGTTTAATTTGTCATACATTTTTATTCTCTAATGCGTAAAACCATTAGAGATATAATTCAATTGTCCTTCCCTTTTTTTTTAAAAATGACATGCACGTGGCGTATATATCGAAGTTATCTACAAACGACAGAGGAAAAAAAGTAGACTGTCCTTTCCTACTTAGATATATAGAGCAATCAAGCAACAACTAGTATCGATCATAAGACTGAAAAAAGGACAAAATTAAGACGGACAGTTTCAATGATTACAGATTAAAAACCAAACATATCACTTAGAATTTAAACAATCTACACATAATCTACGAAACAGGCGATGAGCAGTGATTTAGAGTGTTCATTAGGACGGCACGTTTTTTTTTTTTTTTTTTTTTTTTGTGTGTGTAATACGCCGGGGTGATAATTTGGACACGGATGTGATTGCCTATTCAATTATTGGTGCCCCCTTGAACTTTGCATGTAAGTTACCTTATCCCCATGTTTAAAGATCAAATAAACCATCGGTACTACGAGGGCACTTGGCAAAGTTGCTGAGTCCGGTAGTGTATTGGTATTTGAACAATGAAGACAACAAACAGTTAAGGGGCCTTTGGGAGAGCTATGCTCCAAAAAATGGGCCCCTCTCCGAGAAAATTCATTACTACATAAATGATTTTGCACGATGTTTCCAAATGATTTTATGTGGCGGACATTTGGAAAACCGCCACGGAAAATGGCTTGATTTACGCGTGATGGTCTTTTTAATTAACAATGGCGGTTATTATAACCGCCACGGTAAATCGATAACCGAGGCGGTTTTTATAAAAAAACCGCCACGGTTAATGAGGTCCAAAATTCCAGCCAGGACAGGCCCATACAAGCCCAACCACCTCGACCATATAAAATAACCTGAAACCCTAACCCCTCACCACTCATGACCACTCAATCCCACCTCCCACTCTCTCTCCTCCACCCGACCCTCCCTCGCGCTCTCTCTCCACGCCGCGACGGCCCAAGTCCACCCGACCCTCCCGGCGCCGCCCCCTTCCCTTCCCTCTCCGGGAGCATGCACGGAGGGGGCGCCGGCCGGCCGGATCGAGGAGGTCCGGCGGCGCGGGCGAGATCCGGCGGCCCGGATCTCGGGGGTGCCGGTGCGGCAAGGGTGCACGGGCGAGATCCGGCGGCCCTTCAACCTCGAGCTCATGGACGGCGGCGGCAGATCTCGTCCATGGCACTCGAGCACGCCGGCGGCGGCGTCGACCTCGTCTACCTCGAGGGCGGAAGCGGCGTCGACCTCGTCTACCTTGAGCACCGCGGGCAAGGTGTCGAGCTCCTCCACCTCCAGCTCCATGGCGGGCGGGCGAGCTCCTCCACCTCAAGCACGGCGGCGGCGGTGTAAGGTCCTAGATGGCTAGAGGGGGGTGAATAGCCTATAAAAATTTTCTACAAGCTCAACTAAACAAACCGATTAGTATAAAACACGGCGCTTAAAAGCGGTTTGCACTAGCTCTAGTGGTCTTGCAAGCCTTCTAGTGACAAGACTAAATAATTCTATGATCTCTAGTCCACACAAAGTCTATGTCACTACTCTAGCTAACACTACAAGAATTTTGGCTTTTCATGACAAGCCGAAAGTGTCATGTAAGGTAAGAATTTAGTCACAAAAACTACGTTATGACGAAAAACCCATCGTCATAAGGTGGTCACAAATCGACCGTCACATTATGTACCTCGTGACGGTTTTTTTTTGTAAACCTGGTCACAAAAGTCACTGCTTTTTTGACGCGCAACCAATCTTCTGTCACATATAGTTACCTTTTATGACAGGTACTTACATCATACATTAGTTAGTCAACTTTGTCATATTATGTGTGTACCATGGTTAAAAAACCGTTTATGCTCGCTATTGTGACGATAAGAAGCAGTCATGTATAGATAGTTAACCATGGTTAAACAATCGTCATACATTATGTATCCATTCAGTCATGCATAAGCCGTCATATAATATCCACATCACACCATCATTCACATAGAACAAATATCATATAATATATTACATAGTGCAAATAGGTTCAGATACATCACATAGTATGTGGTTTACATATGCCAATAATCTCATATATGTAGCTTCTAACAAGATTGAGTCTGTAGTTCCAGCAATACAATAGCTCCCATGTCTCTCATCACAGTGTGTAGAAGCACGTGCACCTTGCAAGAATATGTAGCTCCCATGTCCCTCATTTACCTCCTTGCTTGCTGAAACTTTCAACTCAATAAAAAACAACACATTATCTTTTTTAAATATGCATTAAATTTGTTATTAGCAGCACTATTGTTATTAGCACTATACAAGTACATGCTTAATATACATTGGCTCCGTGGCTTAACTAATCAGTGTGTTTAAAGTTGTATTTTCATAACAAATAGAGATTGCATAATTCCCTTCGCCGTGTCTTAGTTTCCTGGTCAGAGTGTAAACTATAAAAATATTGTATGCAAGTAAAGAAGTTCAATTTGCACATGACTTTTACTTAAACAACAGGATCAAGTAGGTAACAAGTACTACTGAACCTAACATACAACAAGCAGACCGCTACAGTAAAGGAAAAACAAAACCAAGTAGGATAGCTAATTATAGTAGTTGTAGCAAAGGTAGTAAAAAGCAAAGATTAGAACACTACTGCAAGATAGGAACAAGGAGCTTACATCTGTCAAAGTGTTGCTGCTACTATTTGAAAACCAAGGAAGGCATGGACTGATTGCTATCACTCATGACAGATAGAAGCATTGCGGCATAGGTTGACACAAGCTGCTGGAAAAGATTGAGATGAGAAAAATGTCAATTCAGAAACAAGAGCAGACATGAGTTAGGTTGCTCGATAATAATCATGGCAGCTTAGTATAATAATCAAAGCACAAGGTTATAGGAGATATATGCCTTTCTCAACACAAGTGCATATACAATGATTAAATAATAATGAGGCATATATATGAAAACATATACATTGACTAAGTGCATATACAAATATATCTACTATAGAGATGAAAACAAATGATCCAGGCTGCTGACATGTTGAACAGAGCTCAACTTTGACCAAAGAACCCAAACATCATTACATCAAACAACCTGTAGGTTGTGATTCATCATGTTCCAATGTGTCACACCAAGACCAACCTAAAGCATAAGAGTGAATATTTGCTTTCTGGCTTTGGTTGTATTTTAGTATTTACAGTTATTTCTCTTCTCAAGTGCTAGTTACAATGATTAACAGACCCAAGTTACAGTACTATATAAAGTTCGTGCAACTAACATATAGGAAATAGATAGAAGTAAAATATGGGATGGCCAAATCAATTCCAATTGAAGCCAAATTTCAGCAAGACCTGCTATCCTGCTATTACTGATTACTGATTGTTGATATAATCTACCGGTTTACTAACCTATTCAATATATGCAAGCAAATCGTTGCAGGAAAAGTACAGGGACACCAAACATCACCAAAGATCGTTTCCCAGCAGCTAGCAGACACACGAGCAGGCAGCTCCCCAGCGTGCGTTCGCACGGAGCCGTCCATGCCGCCACTCCAATGCACACCAATACCGTAATGCCCATCTGAAGGAGAAAAACTTCAATTTCTATGCATAGAAAACTAAAAAACGAAATCAATTTCTATGTACAAACGTTTGGCCAACTCATTAAAGAAAATCCACTACAACATCCATCGGACTTACGTAGAGAACAGGTGCTCCTCCCTTCGCCACCAGGAAGCTGTTGCCGTTGGAGAAAGGCCGCGCCCCTGCAGATCGGGGGAGGGTCGGTGCCGCGCCGCCGTCGCCCGGTGGAGGATGGTGCCGCGCCGTCATATGTAGGGGGAGGTATGGGGCCGCGTCGTCACAGGTCATTGAGGGCGCGGGGCCGCATCATTGCAGCTCGTGGATGGACGGAGCTGTAGGTAGCCGCGCCGCCGCCCCTCGTTGAGGAACGGATCCACGCCATCGTTGTTCGGGGTAGGAGCAGGGGACTCTCCGCCGCCACCGTGACGGGGATGGAGCACCGCCAAAGACCGTCCCGGAGGTGTGGGGGAGACCGCAAGGGACCGGATGCGGCACCGATGGGGTAGGGGGAGGTGGACGGCCGGGGAAGCCGCGAGCCGGCGGGGTGGGGAGGGTGGGTGGCCGCGGCGGGGCCGCGCCGTCGGCGGGCGTAGGCGCGGCGAGGGCGCAGCGCGCGCGCGGCCCCGTATGGGAGGCCGAAGGAAGGGAGAGGGGAAGGACTGGCCGCGGGCGCCGGGTACTCGATCATAGCACGGAAGTTTGGAAATTTGGGAGAGAGGCGCGGGAAGTTTGGAAGCGGGCGCGGGAAGTTTGGAAGAGGGGCGCGAGAGCGAGGAGGAATCAATTTCGGACGAAAGGTTAGGGTTTGAGATGTAAGGACTTCAACCGTTGGATCAACAGATGGACGGGCTGATGTCAATGGAGACCGTAGCCGGGCCTTGAGGTATTGGCCCAAGTTAGTTTTTTTTTTTTTTCTTTTTGTATTTCGAATAGATAAATTATATAAATATATTGACTACAAAATGAATTTAAATGGAAAAGTCAACACCATAAACTGGTAGGGTATGATTTTAGAAAATTTTAGAAAAAAAAAGCATCAAATTCGGAGTTCGTACGAGGGAGAAAGACTAGTAACAAGTTTTGACTACAGATTAAAAGAAAAATCGTTCTTGTTCGTCACATGTTCATGATGAACAAGCGATTTTTTTTTTTTTTCCTCGGATTAAAACTTGTAACTAGTCGTTCTCCCTCATCTGAACTTTCAAATAAATGATTCTTTTTTCTAAAATTTTCTAAAATCATCTTTGCATCACGTTATAGTGTTGGATTCAGTCACCTCTTCATGTGCCAAAACTTGAGCAATTCATGTTTTGAATTCGAACTTTGACTCGGTCAAAACTCAGTCAAACGGAACACGAAATGAACTCGGTTGAAAATCTTTTGAACACGAAAGTTTCATAACTCATCGAGACCAACAAAGTTTATGTAGGTCAAATTTTCATATGAGAAAGTGATAATAACATGTAGTTCAAATATAACAAGTCTCTCACGTAGTTCACGAAACTATGTGAGAGACTAGTTATATTTGAACTACATAGCACCAACTTTGTCGAAATGGCTTGAGATTTTTCTAGCAGTCATTTAGAGCCAAAATATGCTCCCACACAAGAACTTACATTTTTCGGACAATTATTTTTATTATTATAATTTTTTCCGTGCTAGGTGAGACAAAATTTGGTGAATTATACATTGAAAACACTAGAACTATGCAACGACCTCCACATGTATTTGTTTCCTAGGGCATAAGCAACCTTGTGGCAAAGTTTGGCGCCATTACGGATCTTTTCAGGGGTGGACCTAGTTCAGCGCATAATTGCAGACGCAGTCGCGCGGAAATTCAATTAAACTGAAAAAAGTATCAAACTATTTCTAAAAAATCTCAAACTTGGTGGTTGCTTCACAAAAGGCATTTGGAAGCCTGAGAAAAAGTTTGAGACCAATACCATACTTGGACCGCATAATCCCTAAGAACCTAGTGCATAGACATGGTTCGACGAAAGGCTCCAAGTATTGTATTGCTCTCAAACTTTTCCTCAGGCTTCCAAATGCCTTTTGTGAAGCAACCACCAAGTTTGAGATTTTTTAAATCGTTTTGGTACTTTTCGGTTGTTTATTCGATTTTCCGTGCGACTTTCTTGCCGTAATTATACGTTGAACTGGGTCCACCACCGAAAAAGATTCGAATGGTGCCAAACTTTGCCACAAAGTCTCTTATGCCCTAGGAAACAAATACATGTGGAGGTTGTTGCATAGTTCTAGTGTTTTCAATGTATAATTCACCAAATTTTGTCTCACCCAAAGACGAAAAAATTATAATAATAAAAATAATTGTTCGAAAAAAATGTAAGTTCTTGTGTGGGACCATATTTTGGCTATAAATGACTGCCGTAAAAAAATCTCAAGCCATTTCGGCAAAGTTAGAGTTATGTAGTTCAAATATAACAAGTCTCTCACATAGTTTCGTGAACTATGTGAGAGACTTGTTATATTTGAACTACATGTTATTACCACTTCCTCAAATGGAAATTTGACCTACATAAACTTTCTTGGCCTCGATGAGTTATGAAACTTTCGTGGTTCAAAAGATTTTCAACCGAAGTTCATTTCATGTTCCGTTTGACCGAAGTTTTGACCGAAGTCAAAGTTCAAATTCAAAACTTGAATTGCTCAAATTTTGGCGCATGAAGAGGGTGATCAATCCAACACCATAACGTGATGCGTAATGATTTTAGAAAATTTTAGGAAAAGAATCACCTCATTTGGAGTTCATATGAGGGAGAACGATCGGTTACAAGTTTTAGTCCGAGGAAAAAAAGAGAAATCGGTCCTTCATCAAGAACACGTGACAAATATGGTCCTAAGGATTTACATATTTTTTTAGATGACATAGCAAAAATATTTGGATCAAGATCTTAGAAGAATGTTTGAAGAAAAAAAAAAAGAAGAAGAAGGAAATGCATGCAACATATATATACGTGTATGTATATAACACTCATGCTCACGTACACAACTTAGCTTGCTAGCTAGCTTCGTGTTCGACAGTTGGAGGGAGTGGCTTCGTTGTGTTTCAATTTTAAATGGACCGCCATCGACTCTTTCGCCTGCTGCTGCTGCCCCTCAGTTTGGCCAGTGCGAGATAGTTCTGCCGCCTTGGTCCTTGCGCTACCTGGACTTCTTCGCTGGCCGCGGTGCTTTGCGTGGGCTGCTGGCCCGATTCGACTTGTGTTGCTTGTGGACCGCGCCGCCTGGTGCTGCTGGTTGGCCCAAGACCGCTCAATGACTTCTTCTTTGGCTGGTTTCAAATAATGACATTGGGGACCGTCATGTTAGAATTAACAAACAAAGTGATGCCGAAAACAGGTCACAAAAATACATATCATATTGTCACAAAAACATAACCGTCGATTGGCTGCTCATGGCAGATATTTTGTGACGACGCTCGGCATCTTTATGTGACAAAAAAAAACACGGTCGTCATAAATAGTTGAAGGGCTCATGAATTTGTGGCGACAGCGATTTTATCGTCATAGTATGTTACAATATATGACGATATTTGCCGTGGTCATAAGGATTTTTGTCATAAAATGTCACATTTCTTGTAGTGTAATGAGCAAACCTAATATGGTCCTTATGCTAGCAAGAACAACCTACACAAGCAAGTGCTAGCTCTCTACACAAGGTAAACTAGGAAAGTAATGCAAGTGTGAGAAACTTGTTATACCGACTTGTAGAGGCTATGAACCAATCAGGGATGTAGATGAACAATCAACCTTTCGATGGTGATGATCCACACACGAAGACAATGAACAAGTCGATTTGTTCACCCGGAGTTCACTTGTACACCGACAAGCTAGTCTCGGTTGTGCCGACCAACACAAGGGCGGTGTTTGAGCTAGGCGGTGCCCTTGCTAGCCTCAACACACTACTCAACAAGTGTGGTACCCAAAGCACGAGCAATGTATTCCTTGCACTTTGTTTTCCCGACGAGGAGTGCGTAATCCTCTCACAAATCAACCGGAGGTGGCCAAGAACAATCACCTTCTCTTGCCAACGCCTCCACCAATCCACCAAGCCGGCTAGGAGCGGTGCCTCCAAGAGAAACGGGAAATCCACCGTCTCACAACGATCCCCAAGTGCCTCTAGATGCAAGAACTCGATGCAATGCACTAGGATCAACTCTTCTCTCAAGAATGAAGCTCAAATCAAGAATGAGAGAGGAGGGAGGCTTGTTTGCTTGCTCAAACATGTTAGGAGTGATTCAAATGTCCAAGAGAGAGAGCAAGGAGCAGCCATGGGGGTATATATAGGCCACACCACGAAATGTGGTGGAAAGGGTGAAAGCCACGCTTTAGCGGCGGCCCGACCGACGATCGACCGGACTCACCGGTGAGTCCGGTCGGTGGGTCCGTCCACAACCGACAAACCCAAACCGCCGGTGACCCCGCCTGGCGTGCGTCGGTCGCGGATCCGTCCGGCTTCCGGTCGCGGCCGGATGCTTCCGACCGGTGCGCCCGGTCACCCGTCGACGCCCGAGCCTAGAAACATGCTCTCGCCGGGCCGCGAGCGGACGGACCGTCCGGTCACTTTTGGCCAGCTTCCGGTCGGTGCGTCCGGTCACGCCCGAGCGTGAATTTTCGTTGTTTCGTCGTCGTTCCTTCGCCTTTGCTCCAAACCGACTTCCGTCACTTGTTTCTTGTTGCCGACACGTCGAAGAACACCTCGACACCATGTGTTAGCATTTTCGAAACATTTTCACCAAGGACGGAGTTAGCACTTTAGGTTAGAATGCATGCATATGAGACTTGAACCTAAAGGCACGTGAGGATCGATATATGCGAAAGTTTTCCCCTCTTTATAGTACGGCTTATCGATCCTATAACCACCCACCCCTCTATGGTGTCTTGGGTGTGAAATCAAAAGCCCTATGGTTATACCTTTGCCTTGGGACCTTTGATCTCCGGAACTCCACCGAGTTGCATGCTTGATCATCTTTTGGATCACCTCGATCCATCCTCCATGATCACAATGCACCAACTCGGCCCGACCAATCTCCAATCATGTCAAACACTTAGCATTGAGAGATTAGTCCTTAGGTGTCACTAATTAGACAAAACCAAACAAGAGATCTTCAATCTCCCCCTTTTTGGTAATTGGTGACAACCCGCATAAAGGTTTTATGATTAATGTTTTTGAACATACAACGGTTGTCCAAGCATTTTGCTTACAATCATAGGATTGGACAATCATCATAGTTCGGTTTTGGTAGCATGAGCTCCCCCTACATGTATGCCACGAGTTTGGAACGAAGCATTGCATACATGTATGAATATTGAAATTGAGGGTGAGCTATGTTACCAAAATGATGCTTAAGGTGAAAGAAATGGACCTTTGAAGCGTGATACCAATCGGAGTTGCGCCATTTTCACCATACAAGGATCAAGGTAACTAAATTTTCATCAAAACTCAAAGTACCGCGTGAGATCACATTATAAGCAAGGTACTTGAATTAAGAGCGGAATTTAGAAAATCTAGCTAGCTCCTATGCATGCTAGTTATCAATCATTTGTAAACCACTTGTAAAAACTAGCATACACCACACAAGCATGTATATATGAAATTTAAATACATGTGCAATGAGCAAGTCATATGTTAGTGCGCAACCAAATGCAACAAATTGTCTATGAGCTTGCTCCCCCTACTTGTGTGAACCACTTGTTAACTCATGAACCACATGAGAGGTTTTTCAAAAACACGTGAAATTTTTAATTTTCCAAAACCTTTCATGCACTAATCTCTCCCCCTTTGTCGACAATTTTCACAAAAGGTATGACCATGTTGTGTTATGGAAGAGAGAATAGTGCTCAAATTTGGTCAAATTTAGATCACTTGTCAAACATATATTTCGGTTTGAACCAAAGACAAGCTTCTTCACACCTCATGACAAGGGTTATCTTGCCTATGTTGAAGCATATGTGTGAAAAGGTAGCCAAATTCAACACTTGAGATTGCAAGCCCATAAACATGTCATATGTCATCACTAGATCAAACAAGCATAAATAGCAATAGTGATGGCATACATACATTGAAATCCTTTGATTTTCCATGAATGCTTCCTAAGGTACAAGTTATATGTCTATATGTTCTAACAAGTCCTTAGTTATCATGAATGCCATGTCAAACAATGATACCTTTGCTTTGCTTGATGTAGGGGCATGTCATGATAGTGGGGTGCATTCAACTCATATTGGAGAAGTCAAGGATATTCAACTCATTTCTTAGCTTACAAAACCTCTTCTCATCTAGTGGCTTTGTAAAGATGTCGGCTAGTTGATCTTCGGTGCCAATAGGTTGGATAGCAATGTCACCCTTTTGTTGATGATCTCTAATGAAGTGATGCCTTATGTCAATGTGCTTGGTTCTTGTATGTTGAACCGGGTTTTGAGTCATCTTGCAAGCACTTTCATTGTCACAATACAAAGGCACATGATGGAAATTAAACCCATAATCCTTCAATGTTGATCTCATCCATATCAATTGTGCACAACAACTACCGGCACTAATGTATTCGGCCTCGGCGGTTGAAAGTGTCACACCGGTTTGCTTCTTTGAGGACCAAGATACTAGAGATCTTCCAAGGAATTGACAAGTGCCACTTGTGCTTCTTCTATCAATCTTGCATCCCCCATAGTCGGAGTCTGAATATCCAATAAGCTCAAAGTTTGACCCCTTGGGATACCATAGCCCAACATTTTGTGTGTGCTTCAAGTACCTCAATATCCTTTTTGATGCGGTGAGATGACTCTCTCTAGGTGAGGATTGAAATCTTGCACACTTGCCAACACTAAACATCACATCAGGTCTAGAAGCGGTCACATAGAGTAAGCTTCCAATCAATGACCTATAGTACCTTTGATCAACCATATTGTCATTCTCATCGTTGTCCAATGATCCATTGGTACCCATTGGTGTATTGATTCCCTTGGCATCTTGCAATCCAAACCTCTTGACCATGTCTCTAATGTATTTCCCTTGACTAATGAAGGTGCCATTCTTCATTTGCTTGATTTGAAGACCAAGGAAATATGTGAGCTCTCCAAGCATAGACATCTCAAATTCTTTTGCCATCATCTTGGCAAACTCTTCACAATACTCTTGATTTGTTGATCCAAAGATGATATCATCAACATATATTTGCATGACGAACAAGTCCTTTCCAATCTTCTTGGTGAAGAGAGTAGTGTCAATTTTGCCCATCTTGAAGCCTTTCTTGAGTAAGAAGTCTCTCAACCTCTCATACCATGCTCTAGGTGCTTGCTTTAACCCATACAATGCCTTGTTCAACTTGTACACATGGTTAGGATGATGGTAATCTTTAAAACCGGGTGGTTGCTCAACATACACTAGCTCATTGATGAAGCCATTGAGAAAAGCACTCTTGACATCCATTTGATAGAGCTTGATGTTGTGTGCACATGCATAGGCCAATAGAATTCTAATTGTCTCTAATCTTGCAACCGGAGTATATGTTTCACCAAAGTCAAGACCCTCAACTTGAGTGTAACCTTGTGCAACTAGTATTGCTTTGTTTCTCACAACAATGTCATCTTCATCTTGCTTGTTCTTGAAAACCCATTTGGTTCCAATGACATTGTAGTCCTTTGGTCTCTCTACCAATTCTCAAACCTTGTTTCTATCAAAGTTGTTGAGCTCCTCTTGCATTGCAATGACCCATTCTTCATCCTTCAAGGCATCATCGACTTTTTCGGGCTCTTCTTGTGACACAAAAGCAAAGTGTTCACAAAATGCAGCTAGTCTTCCTCTAGTTTGCACTCCACTTGCAATGTCACCAACAATTTGATCAATTGGGTGATCTCTAGCAACACTTGAGCTTTGGAGTATTGGAACTTGATTGCTTGAGCTTGGTTGATCACTGGTTGTTGCTTGAGATGATGTACTAGCTTGTTGTTGATCTTGAACTTGGGCACCACTAGCTTGAGTGATTTGCACTTCATCTTTGTCATCATCAACTTGAGTTGGCCTAATATCACCAATGTCCATGCCCCTCATGGCGTTTACCAATTGAGTTCCACTAACATCATTGAGATTCTCATCTTCATCTTGGGACCCATTGGTTTCATCAAATTCAACATCATGGACTTCTTCTAGCACACCACTTGAGTTGTTCCACACTCTATATGCTTTGCTTGTGGTGGAATAACCAAGTAGGAACCCCTCATCACACCTCTTGTCAAACTTGCCAAGTCTTGCACCCTTCTTCAATATGTAGCATTTGCACCCAAATACTCTAAAGTATGCAATGGTTGGCTTTCTTCCATTCAATAGCTCATAAGGTGTCTTGTTCATCATGGGATGGCAATACAATCTATTGATGTAGTGGCATGCGGTGTTGATTGCTTCGGCCCAAAATGATTGACTCACATTGTATTCACTAAGCATTGATCTTGCCATCTCAATGAGAGTCCTATTCTTCCTCTCAACTAGGCCATTTGATTGTGGTGTGTACTTGGCCGAAAGTTGATGCATGATTCCATAGTCATCACATAGCTCATCAACTCTTGTGTTCTTGAACTCACTTCCATTGTCACTTCTCACTTTCTTCACTATGATATCAAACTCATTGTGCACCCTCTTGAGAAATGTCTTGAACAATGAATACACATCACTCTTGTCATTGAGAAAGAACACCCAAGTGAATCTTGTATAGTCATCCACAATCACAAATCCATACTTGTTGCCACCAATGCTTGTATATGCGGTTGGGCCAAACAAGTCAATATGGATCAAGTCAAATGCCTTCCAAGTACTCATGAAGCTCTTCTTTGGATGAGTATTAGCAACTTGCTTGCCGGCTTGACATGCACTACATAGTTTGTCCTTGTCAAAGTGAACATCCTTCAAGCCTCTTACTAGATCATGTGTCACTAACTTGTTGAGTTGCTTCATGCCAACATGACCAAGTCTTCTATGCCATAGCCAACCCATGCTAGATTGAGATATCAAGCATGTACTAATTTGAGTCTCACTAGCACCAAAATCCACAAGGTAGAGGTTGTCAAATCTTATTCCCTTGAAGATCAAGCTTGAATCTTTTGTATTCACTATCTCAACATTATCTTCACCAAAGATGCACTCATAACCAAGATCACAAATTTGTGCCACCGAAAGTAAATTGTACTTCAATATGTCCACAAGTGCCACATTTGATAAGGTCAAATCATTAGTTATTGCAATCTTGCCTATGCCTTGTATCTTGCCACTCTTGCTATCACCAAATGTAATAGGCTTGCCATTCTCTTGAGTTGAATCAATAATGTTGAACTTTCTTGCATCACCGGTCATATGTTGAGTGCACCCACTATCAAGAATCCAATGATTGCCCCTAATCTTGTAATTCACCTATAAGGAAATCAATAAGATTTAGGTACCCATTTGCTTTTGGGTCCTTTGAGGTTAGCAACCAAAGCCTTTGGTACCCAAATTGCCTTCTTCTTTGGGCCAACAATGGGTGTACCAACAAACTTTGCCTTGACACCCTTCTCACCCTTGGTAAGCAAATAACAAGAATCAAAAGATATGGAATGCACTTTGCTTGATTTCTTGTTCATGTTCATTTTAGCACATTTTAGCTCTTGATGCCCCACTTGCTTGCATCTATTGCAATAGAGCCCATTGCTCTTCACAAAGCTAGGCTTTGGAGTAGCAAAGACCTTCTTGCCTTTCATGGGGACATAGCCTAAGCCTTTCTTGTTAAGGAAAACCTTTGGCTACCCAAGCACTTTAGCAAGCGGGATCCCCACCATAAGCCTTTCTCAAGGAGTGGGTGAGCTCATCCACCTCTCTTTTGAGAGTCTCATTCTCAACCTTTAGTGGTGAATCTAAAATTACTCCATCACTATTAGTAGAGCTTGAGTGGGTTGATGTGGATGTGGAAGGAATGGATGGTTCTTCAACATCAACTACAAGGGTTTCATCTATGATGTCACATGTTGAACCAACATCCTTCTTGATGATTGAGCAAGCTCTATCATTCTTCTCTAAGAGCAAGGCATGGGCTTTTTGAAGCCTTGTATGAGCTAGCTCCAATTCCTCATGGTCTTCCTTTAGACCCTTATGGGTGACCTCTAGCTCCCTAAAGTTTTGCTCAAGAGTTTTTACACTCTTTTGCAAAGCTTTACATTCCATGTCCTTAGTCTTAAGCATGATATGAGTTTGCTTAAGCATCTCTAAAAGGTCATCTCTAGTGGGTTCATCATCATCATCATCTTCATCACTATCATATTTTACTTCATTATCATTTAGTTCTTCATGCTCATGCAATGATACCTTAGTGGCCTTAGCCATGAAGCATGACGGTGATGAGCCGAAGAGGGATGATGTCTTGTGTTGCCCAATTGCACTCATTGCCTTGGGCTTCTCTTCCTCTTCATCGGATGAACCATCACTATCCCAAGAACAAACAAAAGCACCATCATTTGTCTTCTTGAATGTCATGGTCTTGCTCTTCTTGTTTGTCTTGCCACTCTTGTATGCCTTCATATTTTCCTTTTCTTTCTTGATTGGGCAATCGGCAAGGATGTGATAAGGGCTATCACACTCAAAGCACTTTCTTGGCTCTTCATTGCTCTTGGATGAATCATTTCTTCTTCTAGAGCCTTGCCTAAACTTCTTGCTCTTCAAGACCTTGCTAAACTTCTTCACGAACATAGCAAACTCTTGATCAATCTCCTCAAGGTTGACTTTCTCATCATCTTCTTCTTGAACCATGGACTTACCCTTGGCCTTGGATGAGGTGGTGGCGGCCTTGAATGCCACAACCTTCTTATTCTTGTCATCTTTCTTCTCCACTTCATCTTCCATGCCATCAACTTGCTCATCGGTTAGCACCTCACCAAGCAAGTCACTAGGTGTCATTGTGTCCAATGCACCTCTAAAGAGAATCTTCCTCAACATAGCAAATCTCTTGGGCAAACACATCAAGAATTTGTGTCCAAAGTCTCTATCCAAAGTCTTCACTCCCAATGATTTGAGATCATTGACAATCACTTGGAGCCTATGGAATGTCTCCGGGATGCTCTCATCCTTCTTCATCTTGAAATTCTCAAATTCACTCTTGAGAACATACAATTTGGCACTTTTCACAACTTTGGTGCCCTCATAGGTCTCACAAAGCTTCTCCCAAACCTCACTTGCCTTCTCAAGGTCTTTGATGCCCTCAAACACCTTGACATCCATGCCATTGTACAATATGTTCAATGCCATGGTGTTGCATTGCTTGTTGGACTTGTCGGTGGGAGTGAGGTTGGTAGGATCAAGGGTGACATAATCCTTCTCGGTCACTTCCCATACTTGGTCATTGATTGATCCCAAGTACATTCTCATGCATCTCTTCCAATAGTCAAAATTCTTGACCCCATCAAAGAAAAGAGGCTTTCCTCCAACATGGTTGAACACAACATTTGCCATACTATCACACCAAGGTTGTTAAGCCTTCAAATATGGTGACCACGGCTTTGATACCACTTGTAAGGTCCTAGATGGCCAGAGGGGGGGTGAATAGCCTATAAAAATTTTCTACAAGTTCAACTAAACAAATCGATTAGTATAAAACACGGCGAAAAGCGGTTTGCACTAGCTTTAGTGGTCCTGCAAGCCTTCTAGTGACAAGACTAAATAATTCTATGATCTCTAGTCCACACAAAGTCTATGTCACTACTCTAGCTAATGAGCAAACCTAATATGGTCCTTATGCTAGCAAGAACAACCTACACAAGCAAGTGCTAGCTCTCTACACAAGGTAAACTAGGAAAGTAATGCAAGTGTGAGAAACTTGTTATACCGACTTGTAGAGGTTATGAACCAATCACCGGGATGTAGATGAACAATCAACCACTCGATGGTGATGATCCACACACGAAGACAATGAACAAGTCGATTTGTTCACCCGGAGTTCACTTTTACACCGACAAGCTAGTCTCCGGTTGTGCCGACCAACACAAGGACGGTGTTTGAGCTAGGCGGTGCCCTTGCTAGCCTCAACACACCACTCAACAAGTGTGATACCCAAAGCCCGATCAATGTATTCCTTGCACTTTGTCTTCCCGACAAGGAGTGCATAATCCTCTCACAAATCAACCGGAGGTGGCCAAGAACAATCACCTTCTCTTGCCAACGCCTCCACCAATCCACCAAGCCGGCTAGGAGCGGTGCCTCCAAGAGAAACGGGAAATCCACCGTCTCACAACGATCCCCAAGTGCCTCTAGATGCAAGAACTCGATGCAATGCACTAGGATCAACTCTTCTCTCAAGAATGAAGCTCAAATCAAGAATGAGAAAGGAGGGAGGCTTGCTTGCTTGCTCAAAGATGTTAGGAGTGATTCAAATGCCCAAGAGAGAGAGCAAGGAGCAGCCATGGGGGTATATATAGGCCACACCACGAAATGTGGTGGAAAGGGTGAAAGCCACGCTTTGCGGCCCGGCCGACGGGGCCGAGCGGCCGGACTCACCGGTGAGTCCGTCGGTGGGTCCGGTCACAACCGACAAACCCAAAACCGCCGGTGACCCCCCGCCGCGGGCGCGTCCGCCGCGGATCCGGTCCAACTTCCGGTCGCGACCGGATGCTTCCGGTCGGTGCGTCCGGTCACCCGTCGACGCCCGAGCCTAGAAACATGCTCTCTGCCAGACGCACTGACCGGACCGTCCGGTCACTTTTGGCCAGCTTCCGGTCGGTGCGTCCGGTCACGCCAGAGCTGCGAATTTTCGTCGTTTCGTCGTCGTTCCTTCGCCTTTGCTCCAAACCGACTTCCGTCACTTGTTTCTTGTTGCCGACACGTCGAAGAACACCTCGACACCATGTGTTAGCATTTTCAAAACATTTTTACCAAGGATGGAGTTAGCACTTTAGGTTAGAATGCATGCATATGAGACTTGAACCTAAAGGCACGTGAGGATCGATATGTACGAAAGTTTTCCCCTCTTTATAGTACGGCTTATCGATCCTATAACCACCCACACCCTCTATGGTGTCTTGGGTGTGAAATCAAAAGCCCTATGGTTATACCTTTGCCTTGGGACCTTTGATCTCGGAACTCCACCGAAGTTGCATGCTTGATCATCTTTTGGATCACCTCGATCCATCCTCCATGATCACAATGCACCAACTCCGGCCCGACCAATCTCCAATCATGTCAAACACTTAGCATTGAGAGATTAGTCCTTAGGTGTCACTAATTAGACAAAACCAAACAAGAGATCTTCAGGTGGCGAGCTCCTCCACCTCAAGCACGGCGGCGGCGTCGATCTCCTCCGGCTCGAGCTCCATGGCGGCGGCGCGGTAGGCGTCTCGGCGGCGGTGGGGCGGATCGGGCGGCGGCGGGGGCGATCCGGCGGCGGCGGCGGATCCGGCCCATTAGGGTTTGGGTTACGGGTTTTTGGTTTTTATTTTTTTAAATGATTAACGGTGGCGGGCAATGGAAACCGCCACGGAAAATCCTTTGATTTTCCGTGACCTTGTGTTCATGGCGGGCATGAAAACCGCCACCACAAATCAATTTTACGCCATGGTAGTTCATTTATCTAGTAGTGATTCTTCTCGGTTTGGAGCTCCTAGAGCCATCACGGTTGGCTACAACCCGGTTCCACCAAATTGTGGGACCTAGCGTCGGCCTCTCTTCCTCCCCGGTCTCTCATGCTGGCACCAAATCTCTCAACCCGGATCCACGTGTTGAGCCCGCCGCCGATTCATCCTCGTCGTGCTCCACAGATCCGGCCAAGAGGGCCCCACGCCCGCGCACCGCGGCCGGGGAGGCCCCTGTTCCCGCCGCTATGCGCTTGCCGATGCCCACCCGTGTCGCCGTTCCGCCATGGAGCCGGCCCGTCGCGCACTTTCGGTCAAGCGGACCGCCCGGCGCTTCGCCTCGGTGGCCGTTAGCCACGATTCGCCCAGGCTGCTCTCGCGTGGGCTGCCGTGCGTGCTTCGCGCAGGGGCTGAAACACCGGTGCCGACCCGGGAGTGGTGGAGATGCGGGCGGCGTGGTCGGGCGTGAGGAGGGCACCGGAGGGGAGAAAGAAACGAATCGAACCGTTATTTCCTATGTAATCAGTGGCATGATGGGTAATTTCCTACCATCTCCCGAGGACATTCGTCTCCACGTTTTGGTGGAATACCTCTGGTGGAGCTCCACGAAATTCATGGAGATGGAGCCGGTTTTCAGGAGCCAGAGCTACTCCACCAGTGCTGTTTGGCGAAAAAAATCTTGGAGACGGAGCTATTTTCCTGGAGAGGAGCTCTCCCAAACCACCCATAAGAGCAACTCCAAGAGAAGGCTAATAATAGCCCGAAAACTAAATTTGCATGGTTAGGAGAAAAATCACTGGTCCAACAGCTCCCAGCCATGCAAAGACCCCAACCTTCCTCCCGCGCTCGTCCTCCCCTGCTCGCACCAACTAATTTTATTTTTAGGATCATCCTCATGCAACTAATTGATGATGTGGCAAGTTTAAATTTTTTTGGTGCAAGGTATTGGGGAGCTGCTGTGGAGGACACTGGTTTTTGAAAAATAATTATTTAAGAGAGCCCCCAATATAGAGCTTTTGTGGTCATATTTTTAGGGAACTATTGGAGTTGCTTTAAGTAGACACACCAAACAGTTGGGCTGAATCTGAATACGAGTTGCGTCCGCTTTAGGCTGTCCAGCACTCTAGCCGCATTCGGTCTACAGAAAAGAAAAGAAAGAATAAACAAGCTGAATCGATTGCTTTCTAGGCCATCATGTATTAAAATAAAAATGGGATGTTTGGTTTAGGGATTTTTTAGTCCTTGAGACAAAAAAAAAAAAAGTCTCTCTTTTTTTTGAACTTAGATAGATTTCATTGCACTTGAGTTGACATATCGCCAACAACGATTACATTGACGCTCTCGAACATTGCACTAAACGTGCTCCGCCTTTTCAGCACTACCCACACCAAGAGCAGCAAGAACATGTGCTACAGAGAGGAAGTTTCTGAGACTTTTCTTTTATAGTCCTTAAAATAACTCTCTTGGAGGGTCTTTTTCATTAGTCCCTAGAATAAAAAAAGGTTTAGTCCATAGGAACCAAATAGCACCTAAAACGACAGCAACGACCCTACCTAGTTATATGATGAAACAACACACGTGTGAACGCGAGGGACGGCTTCAGGAGTCGATGGGAGATATTACGAAACCGAAGGAAAGAGCCAAACAAAACAAATCGGAGTCGATGGGAGATATTACGAAACCGAAGGAAAGAGCCAAACAAAACAAATCTCTCTCACCGATCACAAGCTATGCATGCTACAAGTTTCTAACTATTTTCTGAAAGAGTTGTGAACTTGTAGCCAACGAACTAATGCAAAACGCAGCCCCGGCCGTCATAATGGCAACTGTAGTATGAACGTCATTTCTTTGCACACTTTGTGGAAACAACTCGTTGCTTTCTTGTCAATTATACACTTTGATTTTTTCTACAATGTGGCCCCCAAATCTTTTTAAATTAATTCTTTTTTTTTTTGAAACGAACCGGCAGGAGAGCTGCCCGCTATATTAAAAAGAAGGAGACGCCAGACGGCGCAAGTTACAAAGAAAACAAACGCCAAAAGAAAGAAAAAACTGAACTGAAACAAAACTAACTAAAACTCACCCGGTTGGATTGGGACATCAACGCGGGTTACCACTCAAACGGCCAACATGGCCAAGACTCTAACCCAACACAACAAACAGAGGAGGCGAAACAATCAGTAACAACCACCCACCAACCGCACAACCGCAGTCGCCGAGAACCACGAGGCGAAATCCAGCGCCGAAGAATACAAGGGGCGGACACCACCACACCGAAGGCCACCGCCGTGTGCTGGGACCCTACGCCGTAGTGCCGCTGCAACAAAGCCGCCGTCTGACGGGATGGAAAACACCAAGACCGAGCCTCCACAACGCGGGGGACCTCGCCGCATCCGCCGTTGTACTCCTCTCTTGTCTTGGGGGCCTCCATGCCACGCCCGCCACAACGCTCATGCTCGGTCTCGTTTCAAAGGTTGCCGTCAAAACAAACGTGCAAAGCCGCCCCACCCACGATGATCATCTTGAAGCAAACCAGACCGCCGCTGCAGGTCGACGTTCTCTCGAAGCATCTCCACGCAAAGGTTGCCGCCGTCGAGCCAGAAGAACAGGGTTGTCGCTTGCGCCATCTTCCGACGTTGTACCACACCGGGTGGTTCAGCCATGCTGAAAAAACCCGCCCCGCGGTCCGCTGCAAGCCGAGTCGTCCCCTGCTGCCGTTGCGCAAGCGCCGTCCGAGGCGTAGTCCCGCACCGCGACCGGCAATTGCGAAGCAATGCCCGGCCGCCGCTGATCGGCTGCGGCGGCCGACGACAAAGAAGATGACACCTGTCCACCAATAAAGCGAGCCTCCTCTCTCACGCGGTGAAGCCAACACCCATCACGCCTTCAACACAACGGAAAAGCCAGCACCGGGCGAAGTTGCCAAAAGCGATGGACCGGTTACACGAAGCCGGCGGGGTCTCTAGAGACGGCGCGCCTCCAAGGAGAATGCGACGCCAATGGCGCCCGCCGTCGCTCGTCCGATGGCTGGACGGGGTTTTCACCAAAGACATTGTGCGGCGGGGTCGTAGCTCCCTCATGGCGCCCCCAACGGGGGAGAGGCGGCGTCAATGACGCTGCCGCCATGCCACCAACATGAGCCGGCGAAAGCTTTCGCTTGGAGCATCCAACCCTGCCGCACGCGCGCCACGCAAAGCACACCAGCACCACCGCGCGACAGCCCATCCGAGCAACTTCTCCGTCGCCAAACCACGAACCGCTCCACCGAGCTCCCGCTCCTCTGCTGCTCTCCCTCGCCACCTCCTGCCACCACCGGGGGCGTCGGCCGGCAAGCGGCACCAAGGTCACCTCACTGCCGCACCACACGGGAGAGGTCCAGCCACCTCGCTGCTCCTCCACGCCGCGATCGCCGTGCGGGCGGCCGTTCCGCCTGGCGAGGGCGCCACCGGGGCCTCAGGCGCCGGACCTTCACAACGGCGCTGCTCCACCCCCAGGCACGGCACGTCGTGCCGTCTCCCCGAGCACCTCCATCGCCCCGACGTCGCCGTAAACGCCGTAAGGGCGCGCCCGAGATGCCGCCGCCCGAGCCCGGGCGCCTCCACCGCCGCTCCGCATGGATCCGGGACGGGAGGGCCGGATCCGCCCATGGGGCCGCGGATCCGCGGCCTCGCGCCACCACCGCCACCTCGCCGGACGGCCACGCCGCGCTTCCACTCCGCCGCCCGAGCAGCGCCCGAAGTATGGGGGGAAGCCCCGCCGCCGCCGTCCCGAGGCCCGCGCGGCTTTTCACGGCAGCCCTCTCCGGCGGCGGGGAGGGAGGGTGGGGAGGGGGCGCTGGCCGGTCGCTGGCGCCGCCGCCCGAAGTCGCCGGCGCGGGCGACGCGGGGGCCTTCGTCCGACGGAACCAAGTTTGTCTTTACCATAGTGGCAAAACCAAAGGGATTTTATATTTATTTATTTATATATAATGCACGTTGAACTGCTGCAAATTAGGTGGAAATTAAAGGATGTGACGCAGCAGCCAATAACAGAAACGCATGCATTACCCTGCCGTGCCCAAGGTTGGCCTACTCCAAAAACATCTTTGGAGTTGGATGTCATTTTTCCAGCACGTTTAAGGCCTGCTTATCCGGCAGGGATGCAGACTAATTGAGTTCTTCCTGTCATAAACATGATTACTCTGGTAATCATGAGCACGATCAAAAAACCATATCATCATTGTTGTCTGTTGAGAGCGAGATTAAGGCACCCAGAGATGATGCTAGACCGGGTTTGGTGGATTAATCGACACAAGCAACTGATCAATCTCACCGCCGATGATGCGCTAGACGGATGCATGCATGCTCCACTATAACCGTTGAAGCATGTGATGTGAGAACTACTCCCTCCGGGTTGGTATTAGAAGTCGTTTTAGACAAGGTTTGCGTCAAACATTGAGAATATAAATCATCAATAACTTTTAATTTATTGAGTTTGTAAATGTGAAAATTATATGAATTGATTTGTCTTAAAAATACTTTGATAAAAGTATACATATATCATATTTTTATAAATATTTTTATAATAACAAGAGGTCAAAGTTATGTTTTGGAGACCGTGTCGTTGTCCTAAACGACTTCTAATACCAACCCCGGAGGGAGTATGTGTGGGGCTGAAGAATTAATCTTCTGCGTGCACATGCGTATATGTCTCATTATTGCCTATCGACTCCGCTTGACACTAGGTAAACCTTCCCCAAAACCCGCCTCACCCTATGTATCACCCACCCGTCCCCGCCCAGTAAATCAATATGCTCAACCCACCCCACCCCGCCCGACCCCCCCCGGCAACGGCGGGTGGTGGGCGACCGCCCCTCCTCTCCTTCCAAACCAAGAGCACTCATGAGAGATGCCCCAAGTCTCAACCCGCCCCAACCCCGTCCCACTCCGCAAGATAGACAAACCCGACCCGTCTCGCACCGCAACATAGACAAACCCGTTTCAACTCGTTGTACACACTTCAGATCAACCCGCTTCAAAAACCCTGTTTTGCCCCGTCCCGTTAGCAGGCGGGCTATCGACCACTACCACGCTACGGGGTTGCTGCATGCCGATCAACTAGCCACGTGTTGCTGCATGGTGATCGTTACGCGCTTGTTTATCAGTGTCACAGCTCAGCTTGCACGTTAGCTGGTCGACGTGACACGTGTCCTACCGCTCTGACGTGCTTTTGGAGTGTTCCTTTCATTTCGTCACAAAATAATCTCTATGCCGGCTAGGGTCGACCTGCCACTGTACTACCGCTGTAGACTTAAGCATTCAATGTATGATGTATGCAATGCAGATAAGAGCAAGTATTATGGAATCTTTGTAAAGTCTGGCTAAATGCTGATGTGGAGGAGAGAAGGAAGGAGAGAGAGAGAACAAGCGGGTTGTAAACTTACAGCCGGCTTGGGCACAACAACCAAGAAACTATATGAGATAGACAAGTAGGTCATGTATTAATTGGGAAGAACTAACTATTGTATGGGTGGGCTGGGAGAAGGTTATAAGGAAACTTACAGCCGGCTTGCTGGCTGTATTATAATACTTGCTCTAATGTGCGTGTGCATACGTGTCATCTTTCTGTGGAACACGAAGATGGCCTACCCCATCTATTATCTTAATATTTGACCGGTTTATAAAAGTACCTTTCCCGTTATTATTACTAGCTATCACTATCAAGGTGTCCTGTCATTATGACCATTATAAAAAAATTGGTAGTGACATGTGATCATTGTTACATAACCTTGGCTGCAATTAAAAAGGCAGACATTCATTCACGGGAGCCTATGCTTCGTCCGCTCGTGGATAGGTACATCTGCCCATCGCACGCCGCTACACTATGTAAAAAACGATTCGTAGGAACACGAGTTTTTATTCATAAGGTTTGGATCCATCACCAGTAGCCCCTATAATAATGGGCATTTAATTTTGAGAGGATTTGTGATCAATGTTAGGGCCGTTTAATTTTGAGTAGATTTGTTTTAATCTTCTCAAGATCTACGCTTTTCTATTTAAATTCATTTGATGGTTCAAAATATTGTTTGAAATTCAATTTTAAATTTTTCAAGAACACTCATTTATCTTATTAATCTGTGGCTAAAACTTATAACCAATCTTTCTCCCTCATACTAACTCCAAATGTGATGCGTTTTCCCTAAATTTTCTAAAATCATGGTGTCGTGGTCGAATATCACGGGGTATGCCACAGACATAGTAAAATGGCTCATGTGGGGCTTCGATGGCCTAGCTCAAGGGACACAAGACGCAAGATTTATACTGGTTCGGGGCAATCGGGTACCCTAGTCCAGTCTCCGATCGGAGTCACTATGTGGCCGAGCTCAAACGCTCGTATCGGGGTGAATACAAGCCGGTCGAGAGAGGGAGGCCGGCTCCCAGGTCTCTGTTCGTGGTGTGTGCGTATGAATGTCGTAGAGTTTTTGTGTGCAAGAGAAGTCCCCTCTCCCGGGTGGCCGAGGGATCCCTTTTATAGCGCAAGGGATGTACAGGAGGAGCCACCCGGGAGCGAAGGGAAAAAGAAAACGTAGAAGGACGGAGGTCTGTCGGCGCTGCGGATTGACCGGGAGCGGGAACTGCGGCAGAAGTTTGGTCGTCGCCGTACGCCGGATTCCCGGGGATGGGCGGAGTCCTGTCTCCGTGTCCCGTCGTCAATCGGGGTAGGAACGCGTCTTGTCGGTATGGCTCGGGTGTACTTCGGGTGACGTTGGATGTACCTGGATTTGTCGGTCAGGCGGAGTGGTTGGCCTAATTCGGATTTGACCGTCGGGTGGAGTGGTTGGCCTAACTCTGTACCCGGCGGCTCTTCGTGGAGGCCGTACGAGAGCGAGCTCGCGGTTTGTCTTGACGTGGGTGCGAGCTCGCGGTTTCGTGAGCTCTGCATTATTCCGAGCTCCAGGTCGCATGAGTCGGAAGTTGTTCGTACGGTAGTCGAGCTCGCGCGAGACGGAGTTTAGTCGCGTGGCCTCCGAGCTCGCGCGTGGCGGAACCCGGTTATACGTGAGCTTGCGCGAGTCGGGGCTCGGGCTCTGAGCTCGTGCGAGGCGGAGTTCGGACTCCCGATCGCGAGCTTGTATGGGTCGGAGCTCGGGCTCCGAGGCTCGGCGAGGCGGAAATCGGTCGTTCGGTCTCCGCGCTCGAGGCCGTGCGAGTCGGAGATTGGGCGTACGGGTCCTGAGGTCGGTTCGGGCTCGAGATCGTACGAGTCGGAGATCGCGTACCCGTCGGCGGTTTAGCGACCAGATTACGGATCGCGCGAGCCCGCGAGCTTATGAGCTCGACGCCGTCGTGGCCTCTAAGGTCGTGCGAGGCGGAATTTGGTTGTGCGGCATCCGAGCTCGTGCGAGGTGGAGCTCGAGCGCCGACCTTCGAGACTGCATCTTCGTGGGCCCAGCTTGCGCCGAGATTGATCGGCCCGGCGCCGCTTGGGCTTTTTGCGCGATTAGTCGTGTGTTTTGGGGTACCCACGATATTGGTATCCCACACATGGTCTATCAAGATGTTGTGTTCTTACTACTATTTTTTGGTCATTTTTATTATATACATTTCAAATTTTGAATTTAAAAGATGACTTGAACAATGTTTTGAAACATCAAATGATTTCGGCTGAATAAGTCATGAACATAAAAGTTGTATAACTCTCCAAGATGTACATTTTTTGTCTTTCTTCATATCACAAAGTGAAAGTAACATTGTTCACAAATCTTGCATATCTATTTTATAGTAAAATGTATATTTTTATAAAAAATAATTTTAAAGATAAATCTTTTGATATGATTTTCACATTTCTAAACTCAACGACTTAAAAATTATTCATGATTTATGTTTTCAATGTTTGACCCAAACATTTTCTAAAACGTCCTCAAATAGTGATACGGAGGGAGGATGTAGCAAAAACAACATATCTAAAAAGGTTAAATGTTCTATAATTTAGAACGGACGAAGTAGTTGCGCCTTTTTAAATAACAGGTCTAAGTTCCACCAACACATGGGAGTGTACGTAGTCGGTGAGGATGGTATAAAAGCTATGCACTATGTTGAGCCCCGCCTACTAGCCACCAAATTCAGCGGGCTACCCCTAGCTAGTTCGATGCAAACCTCCTTACCGATAATGTAATTTAACGCTGTTATCTTGGACTGCAATATTACTAGTGTATTGTTTTTCAGTCTCCCATGATTTTAGGGTGGCAGGCACACAAGCTACTATATGATTTGTATTCTTTTTTTACTATATGATTCGCAAAAGGGGTTGATCGGCCTGCAAGCTGGAGTGGTTGGTTAGAGTCCATGGAGAATGGTGTGCCCCGCTGATCTGTACGCCAACACACTGCCCGTCAGAAATCCAGGTGCGGCCGCCGGATTCTTGTCTTGCTATACAAACAACGGTGCGTCCTGCCATATCTGACAACAACAAGGCCAACAAGGCAACCAACACTTTCATATCCATCTCTATCAATGATAAAATAAACAGATGAAGCATGTGATGCCAGGATAGGGGGCTGCACGAATCTTCCGGGTGCAAGTGCGGATATATCTCCATCACTTGCCTGTCGTACGCTAAGGGTGCATGCACGCCGATCAACTGGCCACATGTCGCCTCATGGTTATCGTAGACTTTACCAGTGTCACATCTTGCCCATTAGCTGGTCGACGTGACACGTATCCATCGCCATCTATAGTAAAACGATACTCCTCTGTCCCTAAATGTTTCTCTCTAAAAAAACCGTGTTTCCTAAAAAACACGCTTTCCGGGCGACATACATAAAGGGACGGAGGGAAGTACCACACCTCTAAGCCGGCGGCCACGACCAGATAATAATGTGCGTGTGTGTGTGTCGTCTTCCTGTGAAACATGTACAGGTGCTCCACCTTTTATCTTAAAGGCCTATTTGTTTCCTTTCATTCTGAAAGTGTTAATATCTACTTAATAAACTAAGATATTTGGTTTGAAATTTGACATGTGAAAAATTTTACTTAATTAAGTTCACGAATAAGCCTATTTCAGATTCATAAGGTGAGCGATGGAAAATGAATTCTACAGATCACCATGATATATATGTTTGTACTCTTTAACTTAAGTTATGTGCCTAAACTACAATAAATTTAATTCCAATAATCCAAACGGCCAAAAAGGCCTAATATTTGACTAGATAATAAAAACAAACTTTCACGTTTATTATTAGCTCTCACTATTAATGTCTACAAATTGCTGAGTTAATTAGAAAAAGCCAAAGGAGATGAGACCCGGTACAAAAGTATGGTTGATTTCATGATGTAATAGAAAACAAACAAACAAACAATATTCTAAAGGACACATGCTGAGGTGAGTCATTTGTAGGCTTGTAGCATGCGGCATTTGTCTTGGTTGTTCAAGAATACAGGTCAGCTCAACACCGTAACTCGGGAAGTTTTGGTGACCACGATTATATACCTTGGTGAAGGCCTAATGCGGATTAAGGGTCATTTTTTTTTTTTTTTTTTTTTTTGTAGTTGATACCTATGACATGTATACCTCATCGTTTCTGCGTGTTTGCTCTTGACTTTGCTCGTTACTTACCGTACTTGATTTGTGTTACATAGATTAGCATATACATGTTAAGTAGGTACATCACACTATAAAATCTCAAGTGTAGATCATGCTATTTACTTTATGTTAGGGCTTTGTTAGCGCTAGGACATCCAATGGATAGGAAATCCATCGGATAGTACCACCGCCCGCTCTTCTCTTCCTCTCCTCCACTCCCCACGGCGCTAGCCCTTCCTCCGCACCCGCACCCGCCCCGCCCCAAGTGCATGGAATCTGCCCGCACCCCAACCTTGTCGGCCGCAAACACCCCGCTTTGCAGCGAGCTAGCCCCCATAGCTTGCCCCACCAACTGCAACAACAAAAAGGGAAAAACTATTGAAATAGCTATTGGAACATCTCAAAAGCACTAATACAACATTCAGAGAAACCCATTGCAACAACCCCAAAAAATATGTTGCAACATTCGAAATCAGGTATTGAAGCAACCGGAAAATTACTTGTTGAAATGACAAACTAAAGCTACTGCAACAACGGAAGAGAAAAGGGTAGTGTGAGATGCAACAAAAGAAGAATGCTAGCTAATGGAACAAAAAATGAATACTTGTTGTAACAACGAAGTTGTAACAACAAAAAACAAAAAGCACAATGAAACAAAAAAAATCGTTGCATTTTGCAACACCAAAACAACGCCATCGCAATGGGGCTCTCCCACGAAACCCTAAACATTCACCGCGTCCCTCAAATCCAAATCCCACGGGGCGATTTGGGGAGGAAGATGAAAAATGAGAAGTAGAAGGACAGCTCAGATCCACAGTGAAGGAGGAAGGGGCGGGGGGGGGGGGGGGGGCTCAGATCCAGGAAGAGGAAGTACTACATCACCCGAAAACCGCCATCATCATGGTCTTCTCTCGGTACCATGAGGTCGCAGAGCGATGGAAGGGAGGCATTGTGGGAGGCGTGCTCATTTGGAGGCATCTGTCGTTGCCCTCCTCTCTCGATGGCATGGAGACCACGGAAGGAGGGTGACATGGGGAGGAAGGGAGGCAGGAACGGCTTGCCATGGAGGAACGGAGGCGCAACAACGGTGTCTGCGAGCAATGTGGCGTCGGACAGAGGAGATGGCGGCAGCGTTGGTAGCTGGGCGGGCGAGAAGTGAGATGGCAAGGGAGGAAGTGCGAGGAGGAGGCTGCGAAGTGAACAGGAAGCCAACAAACGGATAAGAATGGGGGGGGTCTAGTCGCGTCTTTGTCAGGCAGCGTCGGACGGCCGAAGTTGTAGCATTACCGTTTGTGTACAGGTTTTAATAACCCAATTCAACGCCCCCCTCTTGGGTTTCCTGACATTAGGACGTTTATGGTCATTTAAATGTAACTTTTTCTTTATCCCTTTTTGAAATTATAAATGTGTGCTTCTAGTTTGACTAATAATGTTGTTTATTAGGCCTAAGCATTGCAAGGTCAGGCCGGGTTCGTGCCGAGCCAAACAAAGCCAGATTATTTTGGGCCAAAAAGGTCCACCTATGATCGTTCCACCAGGCAAGTTGGGCCGAGCATGGGCCGGGCCCAGGCCTAGGCGGACGGCTCGCACATTTTACAATGTAAAATAACTAAAAATTAGTATTTCAGGCTGGAATATTGCAATAAGAAATATAGAAATATATGGTTCCATGTCGGGTGGAAGGATAATGGTAGTATGACTTGACCTTTAGTTTGTGTTGTTATCAACCAAGCAACATCTTGCAGGAACAATGAACATCAATAAAGTGATAAATATGTGAAGCAATGTATCTAGCTACAGAGGCAAAATGTCTTAAAATTTGAAATAGAGGGAGCAGCTCATAGTCTTTTAAAATAAAACTCGGTCGGGTGGGCAAAGACTGCCCCACCGGCATTGTTCTTAAGAAGAAACCTCGGTTTTCCCGGCCGAGAAAATCCCTGAACTCCAGTCCCGCCCTGACACTAGGAGCTTCTAGCCCATGGGAACTACGATCCTCAATCCATTCGAGAAGACCGGGGCGAATTACACCGAATCCTTGAGCGGTATACCAACCGAGCCCCGGGCGGACACGTAACCCCTTGGCGGTATACCAACCGTGAGCCCACAACTCAATCCATACGGGACCTGGGCGAGCTCTTAACTAGTGATTTGATACACGGGACTGACAAGGGATTTTTTTTAACCACAGCCTGGAATTCGCTCCCACGGGGATTTGAACTCAGGACCTGTGGAGAGCCGCTCGAGAATCCTAACCATTAGGCTGGGACCCCTTTGGTGCTCATAGTCTATTAAATACTGGTCCAATCTTAAATATCTTTTTTTTACTGGTCCAATCCTAAATATCAGGTGTAAGTTCTACCACCACATGGGAGTGTATGTAGTCGGTGAGGATGATATAAAAGCTATGCACTAGGTTGAGCCCCGCCTACTAGCCTCCAAATTCAGTGGGCTACCCTAGCTAGTTCTAAGTAACCCTAGCTCCTTATCAGTAATCTAATTTATCGCTGTTATCTTGGACTCTTATTAGTTTACTCGTGAGTGTATTTTTTCCAGTTCCCATGATTTGTTTTTTTCAGCATATGCAATAAGAAAAGTGCACATTGTTGTGGGTAGGTTAGGAGTGGCCGGCACTTAAGCTATACTTCACAGACTGTCCACGAGTTCCATGATCCTAAACTTTTTGGAATTCTTTTTTGACTTTAATTTTTCTGTTCAGCAACACATAGTCAATGCAAGTTCTGGTGAAAAATATAGAGCTGACACAAAGTATTGGCTAGGTTGCTCCATGCCAACTCGAGGAGGGCAGAAAATTGAGAACAGATTAAATCACTGGGTATATTAATATTGTTGTTATATACCGATACTTGAGATAGCCGGCCTGACTAACAAAAAATACAAGGGCTGGGCGATAGTCCAGATGGTTAGCTTTTCAGGTGTGAAAAGCAACTGCTCCTAAGTTCGATCCCCATCGTGGACGGACTTACGCGCCTCATTTTCTTCTTAATACAAAGCCCCTAGTTCTTCCTAGGTTGGGTCTTGTTTTTTTTTTTTTTTTACTAACGAAAAATACAGAACTCTTACCTCAGTAATAGAAATGGCCCCTTATAAGTAATCTAGGAATCTCAGTGTGCAAAATAAAGCAAATTTCTCTCCAACATGATCTGAATAATATGCTGCGCAAGCATCTATTTGAATTGTACTAGCGAAAAAAAGAGTTCACAAGACATGTTCCAACGACTTGTATGCCTCAAAGAAGCACATCCATCGGATTGTCTGATCGATTAACTTTTGTTTGATCGAAACGGCAGGAGCCTACCTATATATATATTTTTTGGATTGTTTGATTAGCTATTAGCTGTCAAACTGGATGCTGCTTTGTAGTATCTGTCAGGTTCAGAGAAAGGTCTGAAGGTTGGAGTCAATCCCTTTGCCAACTATCAAGATTCAGAATCCTATCTTTGCCACCTACTGTAGCTCGTCTGGCATGGCCGCACGGGCGTATATTTCTGCTCTTTTATATTGTTGCTAGTAGCCTGCCTGCAGACAAATTCTGTAATCTCTTTGGCAGTAAAAAACACAGATCTAACACTAGCAACTACCAAGAACTAAGTGACATAGAATGGGTTCTGCAGGTCTTCTGGCGGATGCTTTGAGCTGCTAGTAGACCACTATGTGTGTGTGAGTTTGTATTTGGTGTTGTGCTTAGCATGCCATGATGCAGGAGACAAGAAAAAAATTGGAGTGTCACTGCCTTCTCGTTTGGACAGCACCGAGCTCAGCTGAGAATGAAAATAGAGAATTATTGGTGCCACCTTTACATGTGTGGATGCTGCATGTGCTATTTAACCTTGCAATGTGACAAGCACATTTTGCAGGTCATATCTGATAACAACACCCATTCTGGTTCAGTTCTGAATTCTGATAAGAAGCAGCATGTGAGAGTGGGAGTGCTGGAATGGGCTAGTTGTGGATGGATGGAGAGAGCGAAACAAATCTCACCGACCGAGCATGTTTCAAACTTTACAACCATTCTAAGCTTTGAAAAGAGGCCTCACTCAGAGTTGTGAACAAGTAGCCAACGTGCCAAATCACAGAGATCCTCCAGCTTCATCACTCACCAGAGAGGATGAGCCAGTACCTCATCCTTTTCCTCAAATGACTGGACAGAAATGGTGAGAAGGAAGATTCAGCAACTAACCACTGCATTCCTATAGAAATTACAAATGTCGCTGGCACGCGCGCCATTTCAGTTGGATATATATCTTTTGTAACAGCTGGTTGTTTTCTTCTGAGTTTTGGTCTACAATAGTGTATAAAATGTGGCCGGTGGCCTCAAATCTCCTCCAGTTTCTAGCCAATATGATGGCGATTTCATCGCGCACGTTGCAAATAAGGCTGTCTGACTTGGCATCAACTAGGATCTGGTATGCTAGTAGTATTCTTTTTTGACATGCCTGCTGCATTAGTTGGGTGTCCCAAATCCCATCAATGACTAATTGTGTCGGAAGCAAGTAAACAATCAATAATTGAGGTATCAGGTATTAAGGTTCGTTTTCAGTGACGCAGCTGTTAAACTATGAACAACGTGATATAAGCATCGTACTATATTTCAAGCCTTATTGTTTGAAATATTGAGGTTGGAAAAGAGCTGGGAACATTATCCCAAGAATAAGTTTGGATACCTAGAGGAAAATTGTGCAAGAGAAAATGGAGACTTTCATGAGGATAGCATACTGCCTCCGTCATATTGGGAATTGGCCGACCATTAGGTGTCGATTTTTGCTTCACCTTTAAGGTATTTGCACAGTAGCAACTGAGTTCTTGTTATTCTAGCATACGACTATTCTTCAACCTGAAAGTGACAAAGAGAAGATAAAGATGAACAGTATGTATGAGTCCACTTCACATCAACTAAAATCTGAGCTGTTCATCAGTACAATCATCCAAAATCTTCTCTTCAACCTGATAGTGACAAAGAGAAGATAAGATGTACAGTATGTGTGAGTCCAGTTCACATCAACTAAAATCTCAACTGTTCATCAGTACAATCATCCAAAATCTTCTCAACGTGACAGTGGAAATCTCAACTGTTCATCAGTACAATCATCCAAAATCTTCTCAACGTGACAGTGATCAACAGAAGATAAGATGTACGTGGCTTTGGCTGCAGCACACAGACGAGGACAGAGCCTTGGGCTGAGTTGCCGCTCTCCGTGCCACAAGAGGTTCAAAGTTTCTTTGAGGCGTCCATGTACACGGTCCTCAGAGACGGTCGGTCCACCTCCTTCTAGACGGATCGATGGATCCAGGGAAGGGCAGTCAAGCACAATGCGCCAAGCTTGCTGAACTTCGTCAGCCCTAGGGACATCCGGCAGACAAATGTGGCACAAGGACTACAGGGACGCGCATGGGTACGACAGATTACTAGAGGCATATCTGTCCCCACTACACAATAGTATCAGCGTCTCTGGAATTTGATTGAGTTAGAAGTCCTCAACAACAACGCCAACCGCTTGGTGTGGAAATGGACCTAGCAGGGGACCTACTCCTCCAGGTCGGCCTACAGGGCCCTACACCTACCGTCCCACCCGATCAGGGGGGTGCACTCGGTCGGAGCACTTGGGGCGTTGCAGCGTCAAGATCTTCCTATGGCTGGCTTTACGGAGGAGGCCTTTGGACGGGGACAGGAGGCACCACCACCACGGGCTAGATGCGTGCGACGAGTGCTACCTTTGTGATCAAGACCCGGAGACCATCGACCACATCATCACCGCCTGCTCCTTCTCCAAACACATCTGGTGGACCATCCTGGCGACGCTTGGGGTTGACGCCTCACATGTGAGTGGGGGATCCATCCTCGACTGGTTGGAGCGGTGGAGATGGAGGTGGCACGGAGAGAAGAGGAAGGGCGCAGACACCCTCCTCGCGTTGGTGGCATGGGAGATTTGGAAAGAGAGAAACGCGAGATTCTTCCGGAACAAAGCGGCCACTAGCGCGCAATTCCTCGTCAAAATTAAGCAGATCGCCGACCTGTGGATAGAGGCGGGGCGCGCCACCTAGGAGAATTAGTAAGCGAGTAATCACCATGTGTAAAACGACAAGGGAGGCGGTGCCTATTGTAAATCTTACCCTCCCAAAACGCGGCCGTACGCGGTGTAAAAACTCTTCTTCTTAAATACAAAGATGCGCAAATCTTTTGCGTATTCGAGAAAAAAAATGTACAGTATGTTTGAGTCCAGTTGAAACCAACTAAAATCTTCAGCTGTTCATCAATACAATCATCCAAAATCTTCTCTTCAATCTGCCAGCACGAGCACAGATCATCAATACCATACAGGTTACCTTCTACATGTCATCGCTTGTCAGTGCCCTGAAGATAGATCTGTATCTGTATCTGTAAAAAGACAGAGACAGCCAACTCCTATCGTCTGTAGGTTCGCAGTTGCTTGTATTGTGCAAGCAGAAACTGAAAACTGTTGCGTGGATCCGACGTTGCATCCGGCGAATGAAGACTCTGAATCTGCAGTGGCCGGAAACGGAATTAACAGAGGGACCATTCTGTTGCTGTTTGCGTACGGTTTCCCTTCGTTGCAGGGTTCATCCTGTTGAGCCAATCGTGGCTCTTTCACTGATTCATCCATCATCAGGAAATCAGGAATTCAGGATGGTCCAAAACTCTGAATCTGCTGCTCCATGGCATGTGACTGAAAATCTCTTCAGCTGAAGTTGGCGTCTTCTGAATGGTGATGACAGTTTCTGTCCTGTTTCAGGCTTGCAGCATCAGAAAATGGAATGGGACTTTTGATTCAACTTGCTATTTCATTCCCTCTTGTTTTAATTAGTCTACTATGTACATTATCCGCGAACCAACTCTACCGATCGATCTACTCTCTACTTCTTCTTTTTTTTTTGTTTTTGAAGAAAGAAAACAAGAATCTCTAGCTTCCAACTCTTCTACTAATCCTCACTGGGAGGCCGCCGCTGATGGACGCGGTGAGTCCCGACACGAACTTTGGTGCGCCGGCGGCGCTGCCACTGTCCCCGACGACCTGGACGTCGAACGCTCTCACCACGGCCACCGCCACCGCCTTCATCTCGGTGATGGCGAGCTCCTTGCCGAGGCACACGCGGAGGCCCGCCTGGAACACCGGGTACTTGTACAGGCTCTCCGGGACGAACGAGCCGCCGGCGCCGGTGAGCCAGCGGTCCGGGCGGAACTCGCCGTGGTCGGCGCCCCAGATGCGCGGCATCCGGCCCATGGCGTAGGGGTGGTACGTCACGCGCGTGCCGCCGGACACGTAGGTGCCGTCGGGGAGCACGTCGGGCCCGGCGCAGAACTTTGAGTCGAACTGCACCGGCGGGAACAGGCGCATGTTCTCGTACAGCACGGCGTGGGTGTAGTGCAGGCGCTTGAGCTGCTCGTAGGTGAGCGAGTCGGCGTCGCCGGCCTCGGCGCGCATGGCGTCCGCCACGGTCGGGTTCTTGGACAGGAGCATGAAGAGCGTGGTGAGCGCGGAGGAGACGGTGTCGCGCCCGGCGAGGAGGAAGCTGACGACGATGTCGCGTAGGTACTTGTCGTCGACGTCGTGGTGCGGCGCGTCGCCGGCCGAGGCCATGAACCGGGACAGGAGGTCGTGGCTGTTGGCGACGCCGAGCTTGCGGCGCTCCCGGATCATGGCGGCGGCGAGCTCATCGACGAGCTTGATGGCCTCGCTAAGCTTTCTCTCAGAGCCGACGTTGAGCAGTCGCTTAGCCTTCCACAGCAGCGGCGACGCGGCGGCGCCGCGCATGGCGCAGAGGCGGGTGGCGGTGTCGAAGGCGTCGGCGAGCTTGGACACGGGCATGTCGAGCTCGAGGCAGCCCGGGTCGAGGCCGAAGGAGATCTTGCAGATGGTGTCGAAGGCGAAGCGACGGAACACGTCCTGCAAATCGACCACCGCGCCGGCGTCAGCGGCGGCGGCGAGGACCGGCACGAGCCGGGCCTCCACCTCCTGTGCGATGATCCGGAACGCGTAGGAGCGCACGGCGACGCTGCCGAGCTCGAGACTAGCCATCTTGCGCTGGTGGCGCCAGGCGTGGCCGTCGACGTTGAAGATGCCGCGGCCGAGGAGGTCGCCGAGGACGGCGGAGAAGGTCTTGCCCTTGGGGAAGTTGTCGAAGTTGGTCTTGAGCATGTACTCGACGTTGGCCGGGTTGGCGGTGACGGTGCAGCCGAGGACATGGACGTGGACGGTGCCCGTCGGGGACTCCCGGAGGAGGTGCGCGTACCAGTCGCCGAGGTTGGTGAAGTCCCGCGCCCAGGAGCCGGTGAGGTACGCCCGGCAGACATGGCAGCTGCACCACGGCCAGCGGCGGAGGAGCATCAGCACCAGGGCAAGCGACACCAGGCAGAGCGAGGGAGGCGAACAGGGCCATGCCCGCGCACCGCGCTGCCCAGGGCAAGCTTGCGACAGCTCCTGCTGCCATGGCGTCTAGAATTAGCTAGTGGACAACTCAGGGAGCAGGTCGGCCGGCCGGCGAGAGAGGAGAGGAAAATGTGTGTGTGTGAGTTGTGAGTTTGTGCGGCACAAGACTGAGGTGGCTTTGTCTATATATAACGTGGGTGAGGAGGAATCCGCACATGGGCCACGTGCGTTTTGGATTAAACAACGTGCCGTTCGCCTTTCTGCCATTTTCCGTGGTGTACAGTGTACACAGCTCATGCTCTGTTCCCGTCATTCAGCAAAAGTATACTACATGACAGGTGGGACCACATCAACAGCCACCATAGAGTCCACATCAACTGCCGGCTCTCGCATTACACTGTTTTTCGTTGCTAATTGTGGTTTAAAATTAGCGTTAATTAATTGTGATTAGCTATAACAACTAGTTGAAGGTTTTGGCTCAAAAAATTAGGCCACCAATAGTTTGACAATTTTGAGCTAACTATAAACTGATTAGCTCTTAGTATATCTAAATAGACCCTTAAACTACCAAAGTTTACCTTGTGTTGTTTCCGTTACAATATGAAGTACATTTGGCTAAAACAATACAAATTTCTTTCTCAGCTAAACTCTATTTGATTTACCTCATATAATATAGACGGACATACGTTTGACTAGCATGGTGAACAAGCTTACACTATAGTATGCAAACCATTTTAGGAGATATAACCCTTTATTGTTAAGAGGGGCGTGGTTAATAAAAATAAACAGTGACCTCTTCTCTTAAAACACGTAACGATTTTCAAAGGCGGTAGGTCCATGTACAGTGACCGTCCGCAAACAACCATCTTTGTGTAGTGCATCTATACATCACATGGGGTTGTATAAAGATGCCCACCTATATTAATAGTTTTTAACTAAAGATCATAATTTTTCATATGAAATAAGATGGAAATAAACTTCATATGTTAAAATTGTAGAGTTCACTAGGATCTACATCAAGAGGTTGATATGTTTTTTTTATTGAAGTTATTTCGACTATCAGAATTTAATTTTAAATTCTTATTTTTAAAAGTCACAAACTAGAATTTTAATTTCGAACAACGTTGAATGTTGACATGGTCCAAACCAAAGTTATAGTTTTCAATGATATTACGACTTTGTAGTTGACTACCTTTCAATTTGAAATTGTTTAGAGTCCCCAATATATATTTTAATATTTACAATTTATAATTTGTGAACAATTAACCTCAGAAGTTGACATAATCAATAACAAAGTTATAGTCATGGACTCGATTTTACAACTTTGTAATTTACAAAATTTTCATTTGAAGACTCTTAGAATGTCAAATATTTGTTGTATTATTGATTTGGGAACTCAAATTTTGAAAACATCTTGGGTAGATACATGCCTCCGTGCCAAAAATTATGTTGCTATACAAAATCCAATACTTTGTAGTTGAAATAGTTTTCATTAGTCATTTAAATGTCCAAACTATTCAATACAGTGTTATACTAAATGTTAGTTCAAAGGGATAGCACCGTATACTCACTCACAAGAGAGAGTATTGTGAAGTGGTTGGGATAGCTGCATGGGGCCAAAGGTGTTGAGTTCGAATTTTACAAAATGCATGGGTCCACCTCTGAATATCAGATAATTTTTTGTGTAGTTATGTTATTTGCATAAAAGCATTTGATCATGAAGTAAGAATTGAGCATAAGACTTAATATCTATTCTAGGTTTAGCATGAACAACAACATACACAAAGCATGAGCAATTAATGCAGTCACTCTTCTAGGCATGTGTCGTTATCAGCATGAAAACTTGACACTAAAGTCAACGAGATGAACTCATAACCAAGAATTTGACATGTCAGATTGATTAAACAACATCTTGCAAGTGGTGTACATTTTACCCCATAGAAACACGGCTACTAGTACCGATATGACTCGTCGATATGTAAGGGCAATTCGTTAACTTGTCCCACATTTTTTACTACATAGGGTTCCGTCTATGTTTCATCAATCGTAATTGTAACATTTAGTCATGAGTGTGCACGTTTAGTATCAAGTGATAACAGTGGTGGAGTCGTGTATAACCCCACTTAATTTACAGGATATTGTAGATACTGATTGTCATTTTGCTCATGACTAATATATGAAGCTCTGGCTCCCCCCCAAAAAAAAAAAATGGTCCCACATTTGAAGCTCTGACACACCCCAAAAAAAAAAAAATTGTCCCACATTTGGCCAAGTCATCCAATAAGCCATCTCAAAGCATAAACCTGCCACAACATGATGCTCAGCTTGCCATGCCCATACATATAAAATGAGTTCGAATTAATACCCGGCCTCTTGTGCTTTTTTATGCCTCCATATCGAGACTGATGATGTAGTCCTTAAAGGTCAAACTAGCTAGGAGTGGCTTTGAGATGGCTGCACAAGCTAGGTCGATCTGTTTCTTTTAAATTTTCTTAATATATATAAAAACATATATAATGTACGTACTGATATAAGCCACACATGCGTGGCCTGCATGTTGCGCTTAGAATCATTATTAGAGTAAAGCGAGAATACTAATCGATGATCTGTATTTTTTTAAAATAAAGCGATGATCTGTATTTGGTCATTTACAAATACAACATGCTTCAGACACTGCACTAATTAATCTAATTAAGCTCACACGCTGGGTGGCTCGTGTTGTGTCGAAATGTTATCCTTGACCGTGATCGATCCATGAAAGTCGCGCGTCTTGCGCTTCCACGGTTGTTGGATTTGTTTTCTCGCTCGTGTTCTGCGCAGCGAATCCGATCCGATCAATCGATCGAGAGGCCCGACGCTCGAGGTGCAGTGGCCGGCACCGGCACCAGCTAGTCTTGCCCTGTGGAGTGTGAGGACCTCGCGCTCCATGAGGACATGCACTGGCAGCTTGAAGATCGAGCTCGATCACAAGATCGATCGATCTGTCATCGTCTGCAGGGGGATAAGAGAGGATAAGCCCGACCACCGAAGCAGCCAGGGATAACTGTGCATGCATGCGTGTACGTGGTCCTCTGACCTAGCTACTGGCTCTCATATCTCCCATTAAAGCAAGGATGATAACGTAATCCTCTGCTCGTGCTTGGTGGGAGGCTGACGGTATATACGTACTGTACCTCCTCAGTTCCTCTATCCCATAAAAATAGATATAAATTCTTGTTTCCCGAGAAATATACCTTCATTAGTAGTATATAACAATGGCAGATGATTAGTATCATTGGAATTATTATGAAGTATTATTGGAATTATTTGAAGATATAAATGTTTAGTACTAAGATGTTCTACAAATTTAGTCAAACTAAAGATGTTTTGGCTAGCACGAGTCTCATATCGGCTCTTTTTATCGGACGGAGGTAGTATATATTTACATACAAACGCAAACATGCAAACAGCTATTAGCTAGCTAGATGAGGTTTACAAACAATAAACAAGTGCACCAGAGTGAAGAGTTGTGCAAGTTGTGCGAGAGAGTTTCTAGCTAGGAGATCATCACGCGAGACTAGCTACTTTGGATTCGCTACCTCTTTGAGATCTCTCATTAATTTAATAGCTAAACAAAATTCTTTGTGAACAAGTTATTCGATAACCATTATAGGACGCCCTAAATTATTATAGTCCACTTATATAGTAGTGGATTCATATATTATGCACTTGAGATCGATCAACGACACAACGCATTATTTCATTGGCGCGTGCGTGCATCCATCGGTGCATGCATTCATGCATGAGACGATCTTGACTGAACTTTAGTCATCATATTCAGATCTCAAGTGGTGATTTTTGTTAGCAGGTCTAGGTGCATTATGTCTAGGTCTCCAACAATGCATGAATGCAATGCAAGAAGCTGCGGCCACCAACTCGATCACGTGTCGTGTATTATTCCGATTCCGATTCCGATTATTATATATTGTATTTAAAGCGTGCGTGTGTGCTCCCACATCGATCTCAGCTTGTCACCCGTGAGGGCCGTGACGACGACGACACGCATGAACTCTCGATCAGGAGGCAAGTGAGATGATCGGCTCCGGTTGGTCTTCCGGCTGCCCACGTCGTCGCTAAGCACATCGATCGATCATCGTGCCGACAGAGCATGGGCAGGATATATACACAATACAGTCAGTCACATCCGGCCGCAGGCCACACATCGACGATTACATTGCATTGTATTGGTCGGGTCGGGTGGTCTGGTACTCCGGTGCATGCTCCCAGTCGGAATCCAGCTAGCGCTATGGGTTGTATATACATATTATATGGGTTGTGTATATATACACATTCTTTGAAGGTGTATTATCCACATTCACCACTATGGGTTGTATATACATATTATAGTTTTAGGCTTGTGGTAAACTCTTGTAATCCAATGGTGATGCTTCAAAGTTCAAAAGAGGAAAAAAAAATCATATGCTATGTTCTAATATCTTCAATCCATGAGAGAAGCAGAATGTTAATTATATTTCAAACTTTTCATCTAAGAGGTGTATACATTTATATATACACCTCATAGATGCGTCCATTTTATAGGAAATTAGAATTTGGGCCAATGCTACAATTTATGCAACCAATCAAGTCCTTATCATATTCTATCTAGTTTGGACCAAAATTAGTATGCATCCACATGTTTGCTGCTTGTAGTCTGATCAATACTTAAACATATATGTCAAAAAACAAATTAAAGCTAATAATACAAGTACACATAATTATATGGTTAGGGCCCTTTTGGGTCTTCTTTTTTCTTGGGGACCTTGGTGGTTGCCCCTCCTGTCCCCTCTTTCAGAATTCTGAATTACCTTGAGTGCCAAAAACCTCCTAAAGAAATGGTTAAAAACACCTAGGAAATAATCCTTGGCTATAAACCCTGAAGCAAATTAAATTCCATCGACGATAGGGGATAAGGAATAAATTCCTTGCCAGTTTTGGTTGTTAAGGATGATTTTTCTGGGGATTGGCCGCCAAAGGGAACTACCTATACGCCACACCTAATTTGCGAAAACAACAAGAAAATTTTCAACAACAAAATAAATTAGTTTTCTTGAGGACCGGTAACCTCCAAGTTCAGCTAGTAGTATGACACAACTATGTTCTACATTCATCCTCCTTTTTTTTTGTGATCTCTTATAAATGGGCTTTAGACACGAACCACATTTTTCCCAGCAGCAACTTATAGGCACTGGTGAGGTGGCGTGACAGTTGTTCATATATACTGACTGTGCTGAGACACCGAGATATAATGTCAGTTTTGCTGACGCTGAAGGAGAAACAGAAGAGCTGACGTACGGGCTAGTGTGTTCATCATGCTAGTTACTACGCAGTACGTGCGTGCTAGAACGACAGGATTTGGCATGCAATGCAGATGTGAGGCACTCCTTTTCTCGTTTAGTAATAAGCACATGATTGATGAAGATTGGAACCGACAGGATGGGCACTGAAAATATCAGCTTGTGGCTGCCCTTTGCGGTGGTTGCACTGCATCCTTTCGCGCTGTCTGCGACGACGACGTGGGCGCCGTGTGTGTGTGTGCGCGCGCGCTTGTGGTCTCGTTGCTGTGATGAGTAGGTTGCGATAATGTCCGCCTCTCTATGCAGCTTTTTGAAAGATCGGGAACAAATTGCTCCGGTTTTGATATTAATAAGTAGAAGAGAATTAACCCTGTTTATGAGGAAAAACCGGACCCGAAAAACCAACCCCATGCCAATACAACAGAGAGAACAACAATCCAAAAGAGATACAAGTCCGGAACACCCGAGGCCAAGGAGGTCATCGTTACCCAGCACAAGCAAAAAACAAGCGCAGCTTCGACTTCCAGCCATGGCCTCACTTACTAATCCTAGCTGCGTCGAAATCCACAACGACGCCTTCAGAAAGGTTACGACGTTCGAAGGTTACTGGCCTCTCTATACAGCTATACTCTCAGTTATTATACTTGTGGTGATGCAAGCGGTGGTTATGCAATTGGGCACCGATGGGGTTTGTCCTGGTTTATACGACCGTAGCCTAGCGCAGCGCGTGATTGCATTGTATCCTTTCTTCTCCCGTGGTATATATGCGACGTTAGTGCCGTGTGTGAGCTTGATGGCTTCATGGAAAACGTCTTCGATTTGTGTGGTGCTAAGGCGCTACACACAGCACACAGATAGTCGAGACCTACCCTCGGCCCGGCCGCATGTTCCGAAAACAGTTAATAATATTGGACGTGTGTTTTTGACACGCAAAGGAGTCAAGTTCCAAGAGTGATTTAGAGCTTTGTTTTTGTTTGTCCCACGGTCTCTGTCACGCGAAATTTTTGGTAAACTGTAATTGCCATAAAAAAGTTTGACGAGCAAAATTGAAGCCACGCTTGTAGCAAAGTTTGTGTATAATAGGGTGCTAAAAGGTGTGGCACGTAGTTGTGGCAGCGGACCAAATAAACACTGCCCCAGAGCATCACAACACTACCGGTTCAAAAAGTGATATTGTGAGCAGTGATATGTGATTCTGTAGTAGTGAGCTGCCAAAAAAAACTATGACATAACTAACCCATGGCATATATAACCACAAGTTTAGTCATAAACCAAACAGGATGTACTCCAGCTAAGTTTTTTTTTTTTCGACAAGGAAAAATTCAATTAATACTAAGCAAGTTACATCCTCTCATTACAAAAGTAAACCAAACTATTCTACCTTCATTGATGGGAGACAAAAAACATTGAAAAAGCCATAAATTCCACCATCTAGGATCATCATCCCAAACGGATATGCCACGGACGCAAAGCTCCGATCACGAGCGAAACGGGGCCATCTCACCATCCACCGCCGTCATCCTCATACCCATCACTTTTGTAAAAGAGGAATAAACTGCTAAAACTCTACATGCGAACATGATGAAATTGGCGCCGCCCGATTACGTCGTCGAACTCATCGTTGTTGCCTTCACGGATTCGTCATGAGAGAACACAAGTCCAACCGACATCGGATAGATATCGTTGGAAAACTAAATCTCACTAGCCCATCGTCATGGCTGCAAAGAACCACAACAAGACAAAGGAAGGGCCAGAGTACCTTATTATCCATCAATGGTGATGTCTTCGTCTTGCCATCACCGCCGAGGAACGACATGCTCCATTGCTCCATCGATGATCTTGACGACACCTTACGCCGTGGTCAATTTCTTCGATTGGATCTCCAGAGAAACTTTAAACCTTGAAGACTCGATCTACTGGAAAAACTTATTAAAAACAATGGATCCCCACTCCCTTCAGCCCCCGGCGTGATGCCGGAGGAGAAGGGAGGGGGACCAACGGTGGTGGACGACGGGAGCCGGCGGCGGCGCACCCTAGGGTTGGAGCGGCGGCGCAGCTACCCTCACGTCTGGCGGCGTCCTCACAAAAATAGGTCTCGCCTACTCCAGCTAAGTTTACTCCCTTGGTTCAAAATTACAAGATATTTTAGCTTTTATAGTGTCTGCAGTGTTCGGTCCTAGCTTTTACCCGATTCGATGAAGGCCCCACTCCTTCGTCTTGAGCCAGGCTCCAAACCTTCACCTCTCATTCTCTTTCCTGTCGTTGTTGCTCCCGTCACCGAGATGAAGTTGTCAAGGCCAGTGAACCTTCGGAATGACGCGCCTCGGCTACGCCTGGTGCAGAGGCACGGCGATAGAGCCCGTTGACACACGGAAGCACAAACCGATGCGGCGGTCGATGATGGAAGAGGCTAGGGTGGCGCTTGAGGAGATGGAGGAGGCGGACATATCATGGGGTTGGGCGAGGTATGACGGCCCACGAACTACAACCGCCACGCACACGTCTTCGAGGAGAGCTCGCGGGTGTTCCAACAACTGAAGCAGCGAAGTGATGGTGAAGGCAACGGTGTAGTATCATGGCGTGCGGGGAGGGACGTATGTGCGGCGGCAACGTGCAAGGAGGGCCGAATTTTGGGTACGGTTGAGGATGATGGCTGGCTACGGAAGGGAGAAGGTCATAGAACCGATGAAATGCAAGGGAAGGGGATCAGTTGTTCAAATTAGAGGATGTGCCTTGCACTTGTATATATGGAAATCTAATTTACAACCATCGTGAAAATGCGCTTTTAATAGTGATTTTTTGAATTTTTATGATAGTTTGGGTACCCACAACCTAAACATAGCTCCGCCCTTGTTCATGGGCATGGAGCCACACATAGATCCAGTCCCTAGGTCTACACATTGCGGGTAGTAATAAATCACATGATATTCAATTATTCGTGGGTCCCAACAAAGTACCACCCCTGGATCAGCGGAGAGATGAGAGTGGTGCGGAGTACTCCTGCACGTTGATATAACTAAATCAGATGCCGAGATGGACGAACTGACGAGTGACGAAGATAGCGCGGCCGATGGCGGCGCGCGCGAGCACCAGATCGCGATCGGCGATGCCGCGATGGCTACTGAGATCGCGAGTCCCGCCCTTCCCAAATCCCGCCCCAACTGCTGACGATTCAATTCAACTCCCTGCCTCCCAGGACCTGGTTGCTGGGCCGGTCCATCGCAGCAATCCAAGCGACGAAGGAAGTGCTGCTGCTCGTGGTCGATCGACTTTAACATCGTGATTCGTGAAAACTGCTGCTCGTGGCTTGTTTTTTTTTCCTTTTCTTTTTCTATTGTGTTACACTTACATGCGCGGGTCACAGGGTGGTCGGTGGACCACCCTGACCACCCTGTGGGTCCGCCCCTGCGGGAGAGATTTGATACGGTCAGTCAAAATCCTGCTCGAGAGGAGTACTAGACAGCGCCGGCGTGGAACGGATGGACTCAGATGCGGTGGTCACTCACTCCGCGTCTCCATCTATCCCGCCGCTCGCTCCTACCAGCAGGCGATGCCATCGTCGTCTTTACCGTGCACGCACGTGCAGCCGACTGAGCCAAGCTTGTCTTTCTCGCCGCCGAGTCGCCGTCGCCGACTAGCAGCGCCAGAGCCAGCCAGCCACCAGCGCGGCGCTGCGGTGTCCGTTTCTCCCCGTACGTTCCTGCCACACGCCGACGCCGCACGCAGTAGCTGGCTGCTGCTGCTCGATCTCAGCCAGTGGCCCAGTGAGTGCCCAGCTGCAAGATTCCCGCACGTTTCGCGCGACCAGAGGACCAGGTCACCAGCAAGTCGATCGGGACCACCGTACCGTACCAGGGAAGGAAGGGCCACCGCCGCCGCTCATCTGGAGTACGACAACGACGACCGATCATTGACTGGTCCAACATGTCCGTCCTTCCTGATGCCGGCGGCTAAGCTGTGATCGAACGGCCTGACCTTTTTCAGCGAACTAGTACTATTAATTAATTACTGATGATAACTTTGCTTAATCCAGGAAATTGTTAGTACTAAAGCACGTTCCATTTTAGTTGTTTATCATAAAGTAGCAGTACCATGCATGGCATCACCGACCAAATAAAAAACAAAGTGAAACGGCTCTGTGGTACTGCAGGTTTATGGGATTTGTGTTTATTTTAGTTGTAATATGCAGACTTTTGTAAGTGTCACGAACCTAATCCTCGACTTAACTAACAAATTGGACTGACAGAAATAGTATACAAGCTGATCTTGAAGGTTCTACAAGGATCACCGACCAAAAAATAAATTAAAGAAGCAGGGGTGTGGTACGCATAACATGTTGCCTGCAGGTTTATGGGAATCGTTTTATTCTATCTATTTATAATAATGCTCTGATTTTGTTGGAATCACTTTATTATTTATTGATCCAGGCAAGCGTCATGAAACCTAATCCTCGATTCAACAATTAGACGGAAAAAGAACTTACAAACTTCTCAAAGGTTCTACAAGAATCACCGACCAAATTAACAAATACTAATGTTGTGGATACAACAATGATATAAAGTTTTTCTTCATCGGACATCATATATAGATAGATTAGTACTCTTTATTTGATTTAGAGACTTGTCTTGTGCTTTCATTTTTTCGTCATTTTGTAATAATTTTTGTAATAGCGGGATTTCATCCATTATCTAAAAAAATCATATATAGATGAGAAAGTTGTGATCTTTTTAGCATATGAATGCCAGCTAGTCCAAGCCACGAGTCGACAGTGATGACCCATCCATTATCTAAAAAATCATATATAGATGAGAAAAACAAAGAAATGTGATGAATACTGTGATTTTAGCATGAATGGTAGTGAATGCCAGTAAGTCGAGGAAAACTTTGTTTACATACGAATATTTAGTTTCGAAAAGCACCATAGTGAAATTATATATACATGGACCCAGTATCATTGTCAATTCTTGGCTAAAATCAGTAGTTTTAATACCGATCGGATATAAACTTGTTTATAATTTATAAATGACTCAAATATCAGATTGTGGTTCTTCAGATGATTGTCGTTGTGTCTGGAGTTGGTCAATTTATCCTCTTCATATTTGATTCCTGGAAATTTTTCAGTTGGGAAAAGATATTATAAATTTTTCCGACAACCTGTGGCCTGGCCGTGCGGCCCTCGTCGTCGAATCGAAATGGCAGTCCTGGTCGATGGATGGATGGCGGGCGCTCGTCGATTCTCACTATCAGGGCCTGCTTTGCTTGCTGCGTCGATGGAATGAAAAGTGAATGTCAGAAAATCTTATGATTAGTGACATGCATCCACCGTTCAGATAAGGATAAAACCTTTTGTTTAGCAGGCATATCCAGCCGGAATCGCGCGTCGGCGTTAGTGGGAGAGACGAAGAACTCGCGTCGCGGCGGCACCATAGAAACGACGTGAAACGATGCGTTTCTTTATATATGGGCCAACATTTGGATGGATGGATCAAAACTCAAATCCGCCCCTGCATGGATGGATGGATCAAAACTCACAAGTGGAAAATTCATGGCTGCACGAAATTAAAAATTGTTGCATCATGGTGGTCTGGTCAAACCAAAGAGGTGAATCTCCCCCATCACTCCACGTACCAGGAGGGAACTAATAATTAACATATGTGTATAATATATAGTGGCAGCATGAAAAGAGAAAGAGATGGTTTGTATCATCAATCATGGTGTGGTCAAAGCAAACAGGTGAATCTCCCCACCACCCCCCACCACCAGGAGAAAACAACCTTTACCTAGCTGCGTCGTCGTCGAGAAGTCCTATTTTTGGCCACCGATCCAAGATACGACGACGGGTCGCCGTCGTCAACACTCCCGCGCACGGCGGCCGCCGACCTATCTATCCGGCGGCCGGCTGCCGGCAAGAGACGTGACGTGCAGAACGGGTGTCCCTCCCGTTCGATGTGCGTGTTGGGCGTGACGACGTGCAGGTTGCAGCACTAGTTCGTGCCGTGCACTGCATGTGGGTGCGCGGGGCGGCGCCGCAGTGAGCGTGTGCTTTTGTGTGGCCATGGGTGCTTTTGTGGCCGTGCGCGTTTCCCTTGTTTTTCCCCCTCGGATCTGCGTGGCGGCCGCATGCACGGCGTGCATCACAGATTTATTACTATTAACTGTTGATGTGGTATTACAATCTTGTGGAAATGGTGGTGCTCGATCATTGCTAATATTGGGCTGGTACTCCTCCTAATCTCGTGCAAATGGTGCTTATTGCTTACTTCAGCCGGATCGACATATATGGGTAGAGGACTGCAAAAATGCTTGCATGCTTGTGTGTGTTCGATTGTTGATGAGACAGTACGCACTTACGTCACATGCTCATGCCCATATGCACGTCATGGCTTTTGGAGAGAGAGAGATATATACTCCCCCGTTCTAAATTGTAGTTCACTTTGGTTTTTCTAGGTACATTGATTTTGTTATGCACCTAGTTATACACTATGTCTAGATACATAGCAACAAATAAATAAATCTAGAAAAGGTAAAGTGAACTACTACAATTTAGAACGGAGGGAGTATATGCATGCACCAGCGAGCACGTAATTAACCGCTTTTGAGCATCATCATATCTGTATCTTTTGACCTTATTACCTAGAGAACACGTACACCAAGTTACCATTGTTTACACCAAGCTACCATTCTTTTATTATTGGTAAAAATGCAGAATACAACTCAAAACTGAACTCTGCATGTCTGGCTGCGCATGGTTGCTTGCAGGTTAAACAATGGCGGCCGGCTTAAATTTAGCTTGTGCTCCGCATGAACCTTTTAATTTGCTGATGACGAAAAGGTCAACGGCAGGCAGCACGCGAGAGCCTGCATGCTCAGAGCCTCAGATGGTGGATGGCACACCCCAACTGAAAAATGAGAGCTTCGTTCGTTCTTTGCTTTCCAGCCAGGCTATGTGACTTTAGTGGGATGAGGCCATGGTGCGTGGTAGCTCTAGTCAAAATATAATTAACTTCTTCGCCCAAACTCGTCCAAACTTTGCATAGTTTTTTACTGTTAGTATATTCATATTCCTAATGTTTTTGAAATATTATTAGTATTTTTTCAATATATATCTACACATGTAAATAGCTTGAAAGTTTTTTCTTAAAGTACTAGTCAGGTTTGACCGAATGAATCTTGTTACTGGAGGTTGTATATAATTAATAATTAACAAATAGTTTTTTTTAAGAATGACTATATCTTGGTAATAATCTGCTATATAGAGACTAGGAACAGAGTGGATTTATAGTAGCTCATCGCTTTATGTTGCCGGGCCGCATTCGAGTTACAAATCAAGCACATTTTGCAGCCCGTGTTTGAAATTTGAAGTGGTGTGCACATGCAAATGTTTCTCTCTAATTCCATCATTGACACAGCACTATAAATTTCGTACTATATAATCCAAGCAACGATCTTACGTAGGCGGTGGCAGCACTACTAAAGACACAACAATCACGGATGAATAAACTTTCATCTGTGGTAAGGAGTAGAGGGATTGAGGGCAAGGCCAATGGAGGCTACAAGTGGTAGTAGTTCTAGTACAAATAAAGTGATCCACATAGATGAGGAAATATTGAATTTACTATTTACACAATGCAAAAATTATTGCTTGTGGCTTGCACATAAACTTTTGCTTTCATCATACCACACCTTTATTTCCTCTCCTCTTCTTTTTCAGCATGGACCACTTTCTCTCTCCTTAAGCACTTATAGTCTCTGCAAGTCACTATGATAAGAATAGAGCACCTACTTTTTTATCCGAGCCTACATGGCACTTGAGGCTACAAGCAAAAAGCATGCAATAGGGAAGCTCGAGAGGTTGACTTGGGAACCCACATGTCATTCTCTAGTAAGATGAGTTTTGGGCATGCAAACCAATACAAGCGTAAAATGACACTTTTACTCTGATACCTAACTATCACAAGTTTAGAGAAAGGGGAAGGAGTTAGCAGATGGGGACACACGAGGGAGAGAAATGCTTGTGTTGTGGAAGTTTTTGGATTGGCCTTGGAAGAATGAGTGGAGGAGAATGAACGAGAAAGGAACCACTCCTCCCGTCCGATCTTCCCATTTCTTTTTTTTTATTTAGCTGGTGCCAAGGTCTTGTACACAAGTTGTAGTTATTGGCTACTATTGCCTAGTATAGATAGGTATGCAACCCTATAGTGACATTCATTGTGGGGAATTTTTTGAAATTTAAACCTGCAATTAAATGTTTGGTGGAGGGAGTATATATTAAAATAGATAATTTTCCAAATAAATAAATACTCCCTCCGTAATGGTATTAGAAGTCGTTTAGGGACAGGATTAAGCATACCAATAAGTGATTAATTAGGGGTAATTTTTTCATATTTGTCCCTAATAAATATACCGGGTGCATTATAACACCAAAGCACACATAGCTTGTTGGCTAGTGCTGCTCGGCCTGGTTGGCTTGTTTTTGCCATTCATTAGCTATTTTGCCTCAGCAAGACTGGTTGGCTTGTTGTTGCCATTCATTAACTATTTTGCCTCGTGAGCCTAGTTGGCTTGTTTTTGCCATTCATTAGCTATTTTGCCTCGTGAGCATTTACTCACAGCAAAAAACTGGAGCACACGTGCGTAAGGTTGGAGGGGCAGCGACGTCCAAAACGCGGGCAGAAGCACAACGACTTCCTTTCGGCTCTAGGACAAAATGCACAGGCCGACCTCTAATCCCAGTACGGGAGGGAGTAGGTAGTAGTCTAGTTTAGATAGTGTTACGGCCTACTGAAGACGCTTTATCTTTTTTTTTAACTTAGATGCCCTTATTACGGATTATTGGTGGGCCTGCAGTCAAGGAGCCAACGGGCGTCCGGCCGAGAAGGCCAGTCGGCCGACCACCAATCCACGTGGAAATGCTGGAGTAGTACAGTTACAGTACGCCAGTCGGCACGGATGAGGTGGCCTGTCCTTGTCACAGCCGACTACTCGTAAAGCTAGCAGGTTGCTGGCCAGGCCAGCTGCTACGTGGCATGCCAGCAGCCAGATGCCACACACACCACAGACACGCTGTGGTTGTGCTTGTGCACGTTTCAGGCCGACCTACCCTCCTTTCCGTTGTTTGGCACCGACTGCCGATTTTCTGTTCATTTTGGCGGATTATTAGGCTAGATACAAGCCCTTACATTTACTGAAAATTTTAGAAATCCAGATCGTCCTGCATTTCCTTGCACGATTGCTGCTACTATGAAAAATTGAGGCAGGTCTAGTAGACGTCTCTGAAAATGCATTTTGCACCTTTTTTTAACGAAAATTAAATGCAGGAGATTTGCACACATGCAACGCGCTGTCCCTGTCGTAGCCTTTCGGTTCGAGGCCAGCTCACATTTGCCACATCCTCACCGCCGACTCGACTCCAAAAGCGCATGCACACGCCTGGCTTAGCTGGAATTTCACTCCAATCATCGCCTTCGCCGCCGGCTAGCCGGCACCTTATCATGCGTTGCGTGCTTCGCGGAACGACGACGCAGAATGTGGACAGGGACGGCGACAAACGGCGGCCAAATTAATTAATAGTAACAGTAACGATACTCCTACCTTAATCCCATAATCCTGTCTCGATACATTCACCAAACCACGTTTAGTTTGTGTTGCCATTACATGCCTTTTCTTGTGCGGCGAGAGGCATGGCAACTATGATCACTGCTAGTGCTCGCACGCCGCCGCCGCCGACCTAGCCCGCCCAAAATGCCGAGACGGTGCACCGGATGCGCGCGTCGTTGCCACGCGACGTCCATCCGGCCGACCTTCAGGCAGAAAGAAATCACAGCTAGAGAGCTAGCGCGGCTGGCTGGCCAGCCTAGCTAGGACTGCCATGTGAATGCGAACACGTCTCCACGGTCCGCATGCATGCATGTGCAAAATATACTCTCAATCTACTTGTATCTATCATGCACCCGTGTTTGTGTGTTGTGTTGTGTTGTTGTCGGCCGCCAGGCGCCAGATATTTATGTAGCTGGAGCCTGGATCGATACATATATGAATAGTAACTTGGTCAGAGCTAAAAATTTTTCGGATGACTTACAATTTAGGATGGAGGGATTATATCATTTTGTAATTATCTTGACTTGCTAGAGAGGGTAGTACTATGTTTGTCAAAGAAGAGTGCAATTTTATATGTGATCAAAACTAAACCATTTCAAGTTTGACTAATAAAAGAAGTTTATGAAATAAGTTAGTACCAACACAGAGGAATTTGAATACATTGCGGGGCCAAAAACACCGAACCAAACAGCTTCCACTGATCTCACATGGCCAAATGTGCCACAGTATATATTCAGGTATTCAGTATTTGAGAGTAAACGCATTGCAGCCTCCAATCTCGGTACAGAGAGCACTGAATATAGAGTATATATTAAGGTATTCAGTGCAAGTACAATGCAGCTAAACTAAAAAGGTCAGCCAGTATCATATCTTATCTTATCATCATGCATGCATTTGCATTGACACTCCCAAGAACCGATCTGATTGCCGATTGAGAGCTGTCTCTCCAATCTGTCGTCCATGTCCCACTCTACTGCCCCCGTGATTCCGTACCTGCACAAAGCACGGGACTGACGGCATGCCGCTCATTTGGACGGCATGATTGCAGAAGGCCGGCCGGCGGCGGCGGCGCCGCCAGGCGACCCAACTCGTTAAAGATATACTCCCTCTATCTCATGGAGTTTGTCGTTTTTGACTTTTGAACTTCATGTTTGACCATCTGTCTTATTCAAAATATTTATGCAAATAATAAAATAAATTAATCAATATTAAAGTATTTTTATTGATAAAATAAGTCATAAAAATAAATTATATTTATGCAAAAATTTTGAATAAGACGAATGGTCGAAAATAATGGCACGGAATCAGGGGTGACAAACTCAATGGGACGGAGGGAGTATATATTGCTGCTGTCTTTTTGCTCTCTCCGGCCGGTCGTCAGCTTGGGGCACGCTGCACGCATGTTCTTGTATACTATGGATTAAGAAGGATTCAAGCACATGGAGAGCAGCTGCATATACAAAACAATTGCTTCAGTTCAGCTCACAGCAAGATATATGCATGTTAAAACGGGCACATGTCGTTGCCAGAAACGCATTGCAGGTCGGTGTGACGCCCGCTTTTTTTTCTTTCGGTTCTCCGGCCAGCACCAGCACAACAGTAGTGAAGACGTACACGCACGGCATTGTACTTCGATGTATTCTTGCACGTTTGAGAATGAGGCTGCAAAGTGGCTGGCAAAGATCAAAACAGTCCTTGCTCAAACTAAACACCAGCTGATCATGAATATCATAGTTTGGCAGATCGAGCTGCGAACAAAAAAAAAAAAAAAAAAAAATATGAAATGAGCAGCCTGGTTGAAAACGTTTGCCTCGATCGGATGGACACAAAAACGAAGGAGACAAGGACGGAAGCCCCTGATGATCGAGCTGCAAAAGTGCAGATACCAGTCACTTTCGATCTTTAGAGAATATAAATATCTTGGACTCTTGGTTTTTTTTGGACACTGAACACAGCGTACCCAGCTGATCCGGCTAAATTTCATCTCAGGTGACATGGCAGTACCACGATGATGTTGTACGCGTGGAAAATAAATCTGCAAGGTGTGCCATTTGGTAGTAATCCAGTCAGAAAGGATAAGACAAACTACTATATATATATATACAAGAAGGGCAAGTATCCTCCGCCGTACTTTTTGGACTACAGAGCATTTTCTAATTGCCAATGTAAGCGGTGGATTGAGGTGTTGAGCGATGCAACGTGTTCAGTACTGATTGGTGCAAAAAGATTTGCAAAAGGACAACCATGAACGATGTCGTTAAAGAGAAGAGATATCCCAAGTTGAGCAAAATGACCGAGAACTAGATAACGACAAACAGATAGCATGGGCATCTGATTCTAATAAGACAATCTTTATCAAGCACTATTATTACCAACTATCAACTAGGGAACCAATGAACCAACCACTTCAAAAATTTTTTTTTTTTTTTTTTTTTTTTTTGGTAACAAAGCTGAACTTATTTTTATATAGAAAAAAAATAGTAATAGTACACCAAAAGTATGAACCCACACAACATAGGAAATAGGGATACCATCTTACAAGTTTAGTAAAAGCACATAGCAAAACTAACTTTGCAAGCTTTTTCCAACATGATGACAGAAAGCCTAACTATATACAAACCTATAATTTAGAATAGACATTGGTATCAACCTTATAGGATTAAATTTAACTAAAATTATTTATTTTATGTGTTTACAATGTTGTCATGCCTGTGTAATTAAAGATATCTTTCTTGGCATCGATGTTCCCGTTTTGTCTTTTTCCTATCTCTGTCATTATCGACGCCTGTTTCTTTTTACCATCTCCGGCTCATGTAACTCTAAAAATTGCTTTGATCATGCCACTTTCACTGGACATGTTCTTGTGCAGCAACTGCATGCTTTGATCATGTAAGCATTTGTTTTTCTTCGTGGACTGGGTTCTTGCCACGTTGACAATAGAATACCAAGTTGAGATACCCTGCACTTTGCAAGTCTCTGACATGTTGCCAATTGGGAGTATCAGGGATACAACTGTCAAGTAGTGACGTTCTGTGTGCCGGAACTGTGTGTGTCGCTCTGATTCCATCAGTGATTCATTGTGTCGGAGCAAAGATGCCAATATATAGATGATAAAAGAATGTACTAATGCTAATGCATTCAAACACGAAGGCCACTTAAGTAATGATGATTGAGTTGTTCCTGACGCAAACGGCAGACAGGATCAGTAGTGGCTATCAATAAACTGAGCACATCTCAAACTCGGCCGCCGCATTTTCTGACCACGTGCATATCGTTTTTAACTTGCTACTAATGCTAGGTGTTGCAAATTATCGGTTGAGAAATGAGATGGTTATTCTCAAAAGGCAGAAATGGAATGGAAATGTTTTTTTATCGAATGGATTGGAAATGTTTGAGCCCCAGCCTCCGCACATTGCACGGTATGATGCTAATCACCCCTCACCACACCCCGCGCGGTGCGGGGGCCTACGACACTGGGTACGCCCCCTAATGGAATGGAAATGTTGTAGACATCAATAAAAAATGATGTAGACATTAGTAAGGATAGACAACTGCCAGAGGAGGAGCCAGAGAAACAAGTGGGTCAGGATGAAGAAAGGGAAAGGCATGGTTCAAGAAATCTTTCACTTTGAAATACAATGGCTAAAATAGGGGTATCTTTCAGACCATAGGGGGGCCTTGGCCCCCCTATTCTGATTCTGACCACCGTCAGATTGCAGTTTTTAGGTGGTAATAACACATATACTCCATAGGCATTTAGGATCTCACTTGTCATAGTTGTGTTGAGTTCCGGTAGCTAGAACCAAAAATCGTAATCGTATATGAATCCCTGTCGGTGTTTCGGACCGGGTGCGACTAACCCGACTAGTAATTGTTCTTGGCCGGGGAACCGGATGGTTGGTGTGAGATGACACAAGATGTATCTTTGGTTCAGGCCAACGCCGGCCCTACGCCCGGTCGGGTGAGTAGTATGTATCCGCACCGGAAGTGCTCATAGTAGGGGAATACAAGTAGGGTGAGAGAGAGGGCGGAACCTCAAGTCTCCGTGCATGGTGATTGAGCTAAGTCGCCAATGGTGTGAAGTCAAGGCGTGTGTGCTTTGACTTGCCCTATTCTATGCACGGGCACCCCTATTATATTCACAAGGAGGGTCGGCGAGTACATGTCCTTAGGTGTAGGAAATTGCTTGGTCGGTGCCTTGTACCCGCTGGCTGAGAAGGAGGGCGTTTCGTATGGTTTTGGAAAGAGTTGTCCTTCTATTTTTGTGTCTTTTGGGTTGACCCTCTTTTTCTTTTATGCGAGGGGCCATTTAATATGATCGGCAATAAAAAAGAGGGTAAATGGAGCTTTCATTTCAAAATAACGATGGGATAAAATCTGTAAAGTTAAAAAACGAGGATAAAATCACCATCGAGCTTTGAACCGAGAGAGACCCACCGGGATTTCCCTTTAAACTTTTAACGGTGGGGGTGGTTACACCTTTTACCTATTATGAGGTAATATCTCAAATCGATCTATACTGTTGAATTTTTATAATTTAAGGAATTACTAAATGAATGAGTAAATGTAATAAAACTTTAAAATAAATCATCCCCTCCCCAATTGACTGGATTTTATCCTGCGGATGCGAATAAGTAATCACGGGAGGGAGAGGTTCGGCAAAAAAATCCGATCCTCCCCTTCAGAGAGAGGGCAAGCTGATAAGAATTCATGCGAGGGGAGGGGTTTGGCTCAAATCTTCCCGGGATGAGTTGCTTGCGACCGGATGCAAGGCTATTATTACCTTGGTAGATTGCGCTGGGTGTCATTTTTTTGACTCCCGACGGCGCCCCTATTGCCTGTCCCTGTCCCTCATTTTAAAATTCAAATTTGGAAATGTTGACTGAACAAGGTGCAACTGTCATGAATAATAGTTATAAGAGTAAAATAAGTTTGCCAGAACATTTTATGTATAAAATCATCACTACTCCTCCGTTCTAGAATAAGAGAAATTCTAGTTTCAAATTTAGGCTTTTAAACATTGACCAAATATATATAAAAGAATATTAATATTTATAGTGCATGATTAATATTGTTGGACAAATCTTTGAATTTAGTTTTTTAATAAATTTGTTTGAAGATAAAAATGTTGCACATATTTTTTTTAAAACCATCTAATTTGAAACAATTTGGTAATGCTTCCCATGACACAAGCAAAATTTTCGTGGGACACACCACGCTCCGAACTAAGGGCTAACCGCACACTACATGACTCCTTCAGTCCCTCCCGTCCAAATGCAGTGTGCCGGTAAAATTATAGAGTGCAAGGAGTGCATCGGAAAGTTTTTGTTTCGCTTGATCAGCTTGACTCAATGAGGATGCGCTACAGAATGTTCAAATAAGATTTCTTTTTGTTGGCGGCTTTCCTTATTTATCCTATTCGTATAAAATAAAAAAGCATAGGCCCTCTACCGGCATCGTAGCCCTGGTAGTTCTCTCTCCAATGTAATACGATAACTATTTGTACACTATTGGGAGGGCTTGAGCAAAAAGAATTTCTCACTTATAGTGCATGATTAATATCACGACACGTTGAATCGAGTTTTTTTTCTCACTTTCTTAATACAAAAGGCGTACAATCCTTTTTCGTGATTAAAAAAAAAAAGGCAATGGAGGAGCTCAGCTAAATACTAGAGGATCCTTTACTGTTGAAATAAATACTATTACTACAATGGTTACATTAGAAGATTATCATTTTTACCATCGTCAGCTATGCAACAACCAACAACATGCAATCCAAACTGATGTTATGTCCGAAAGATGGCGGGAAAACAGAAAGTGCAGAAAACATAAGGGATGGCGGTTCCAGACGTGGGCCGACGAAAGATTCAAAGCCGTAAGAGCCAAGAAGCCCAACTCCAAATACATTGAACCAAGACGCTCTTCTTAGCCTGGCCTTGTAAACTCGTTTTTTGCAGAGAATTGTAGCCTACTCGTTAACTGTGTACACATATCTTGAGACGTGATAATCCGGAGTCGGTATGCATTAGAAGGTGCTCAGCACACATGTTAGCAGTACGATTAGCAAATGGTGTAAGAAGATAACCTTCTTGCTTTTTATCTGGCTGTGTGGAATGTTTTTTGTTAGGTTTTCAGAAATCCGGTTAAGGCCACCGAGCCAGAAGAGGTGCTTCCTCTGCCCCCTCATTTAGCATGAAACAGCAGCTTCAGAGCATTTGTCCTTCCTTTCTGGATTATTAAGCGTCTAAGCGAAGCATAAAGAGATTGTCTGTAAATTGTTTCATCAGAGAAACTCCATGTTCAGATATCCAGTTGTGAAGCCATGTGAACCCTTTGTCATGAAAGGAGAAAAAGTTCTAACTTTTAACCAAGAAGAAACCAGCCAGGTAGCCACAAGAAGAAGAAACCAGCCAGGTAGCCACAAGGAAACTGAATCCTCTACAGCTGAAGGGGGCTTGAGGTGAAATGAAGTAAACTGAAAGACAAGCATGGAAAAGGATAACACTAGAATTTAGCATGTACCCATAGAGTGATGAATTTGTAGATTAGTGCTAACAGGTCAGTAGACTCATGAATAGAGGAGCCAGAAATGCAGGCATGGACTGATGGACATGCATGGTGCCGACAAATTCTTATGACTTTCCCTGTGAATTTGTTCTGATATAAACAAAACTTGCTTATTCATCAGTTAGTAAACAAAACCAAAACAGTCAGTCGAAATCATTGCATAGGTCTGCAGATGCATATTTATGATGCAAGTATAAGTATACAATTGCAACTACAAAATCATTACATCTACTGCTGTGCTACCACCAATATGCACATCACTTGTGGATGCTAACTATTTTGGTCATAAATTTGTTTGCAGAAATGGAATATACTTGATTACACCATTCAATCACTATAAGTTTATAACTGCCTTTCTTGTGTATGTACAAAATGTAGCTAACGTGATGAGTAAAGGCGCTTTTGACTTCCATTTCGTTGAAAGCTCTTGCTCAATTTTGTTGAATCATTTTTTTAGCCATTAAGATAATAGTGGTGCTCGCAGTGCTTCTTCATCAGGGTCATTTGAACCTGGAACTTCACAGGATTTATCCTTGCTTTTGGGATTAAGTGTCCAAGCAAAGCACAAGGAAGTAGCCTGTATAAATATTTAATGAAGAAGAAATCTATTGGTAGTTCATATTCCATAATCCAGAGATATTAATATATAACATCACTTTGTTATTATCACATTTCAGTCATACTACAAGAACAAAACGACCCACCAGGACCAAAGCAGCCACAAGGAAACTGAAACCTTTGCAATTGAAGGGGGCTTCCTGTGAAATGAAGTAAGCTGAAACAAAGGAGCAAACAAAAAGATGTGATCAAAATTCAGAACAGAGTGTGAATTTGCCAATTTCAGAGAGAACGGATTGCTCACATGTCAGTGGATTCATAAAAAGTGGTGCCAACATTCTAGCCACAGATTCTACAGTTGCTATAAAACCTTGTGCCTTCCCTGAGAGAAACAACTAGTTGATAACACAGAATATTTTTCTCTCGAACAGATAATGCGTAATGCCAGAGTACATATACGTACTTAAAATGTTTCAGAATTGAATTAACAAAGCAAGTGGCGTCTGTACATGTACCTGGTCAGTTGCGGGTACTTCCATAGAAATAATAGCATAAATCTGCATATTTACATATTTGAATGAAATGTTAAATTTGGTCCTGAAAAGCTTCAGTCAATGCCTTCCCTTCTACTAATTGTTAACCAAGACAATTCTGATGTCATATTGCTGCCTAGATTAATATAAATTATTACTTACAGCTGGTTTGGCCATCACATAAATAATGCCCAGTAAAGAGCTAAAATAAGGAACCTGCAATATTATAGGTAAAATGTGAATGCAGCAACCTTTCATAGTTATACCAAGTAAGCCCATCAGTGTAGATGCAACATTTTCCCCTTAGAACAGCAATCAATAGTTAAGGCAAGCTTGAGTATAATATATACATACCCACCAAGCCCACGCAACACCATAAAGCAAAGCCTGAAAAAAATAACTTAAAAATAATGTGTAAGTTTTGTACTAGTGTAGCTGAGTTCAGTGCATACTGAATGGAAGTTCAGTAGGATTACTCACATACGCAATAGATGTGAGTAGTGAAAGACATACAATTCCTTTATCTCCAATTTTGTGGCTAATAAATGGAAGGATCAAGCTCTGCAATTTGAGTAACATTATTTTAAAAACCACAATTAATAAAGCTTTAGCCTAAGCCATGCAAAATCTTCATTTAAAGTGGTTAATACTTTTTAAAGCAGCACCTGGGAAAGGATTGATCCAATGCCTACCACCATTAGAATTTCTGAGAACTGATCCTTGTTGAAGCCAAATACTGACTTTAAGTAATACTACTAGAAAAGAAAGGTGAAATTAAGTGTGGTATAATATTAAACAACATATCATATGGTAGCAGTGAGAGATATTATCACCAATTGGACGTCGCTAATGCCTTTAATACCCAATTTATAGAAGAAGGAAACATACAGCGGTTCGCCTGAGTAGTTCACTATAAACAAACAATAAAAAAAAATCAATAAATGAGTAGGGGCAACTCTTGTTGGCTTTTAAAACTAGCCAAGACCATTGGATCAATGGTTCCCATTAGAATGCTAAACAAAAGACTCCCATTAGAAAAAAAAAATTATCAAAGGTTTCAATTAAGTGATAGTTCCCCACCTTTCTTAAGCCCTTATTTCACTTCAATTCTAAAACTATGCAAATTCAATTTATCACTAAGTACTCCCCAAATGCCTTTTATATAAAGGCGTGTATTTTCAAGGTTCAAGATTAGTGATATTTGACAACTTATTTAGCCAAACAATTGTAGTTTTTTTTTTACAATAAAATAAAATAAAATAAAATTTGTATTTATAAGTATTTTCCTGTTATAATAATTTTTTCATGTTCCTTGCAAAAATGATTTTTTTTATGCATAATGTACCGTCGACATAATTCCATAGTAAATAGGGACGGACTCTTGCTTTTGGATTGTACATGATTTTTACGAATCCATGGTCTTTTAACTCTTTAACCTAAGTGATGTACTATATGTAAAGGTTTACCTGTTTTTAAATATGTTAATGTTCTCCTTGATAGATTCCAAACGTTTAGGTAATCTTACAATCGAAGATGACAATGGCATGTGTTGACAAGGTGAAGATGGATCTCTTTGAACTGTCTCAGTGAGATATATGTTCATGTAGAGGATGGAAAATGTCAACAAAATAACCGACACCTAAAAGATCATGGTATATAGCTTGTGTCAGCTTACAAATAGCAACAACTACAAATATTGTGTATTTCAACTAGTGATACCTGAAAATCCACTTCTCTTGCAGAAACCTTGAAAAAGTATCCCCCAGAGCATTTGAACCGGAGACAATTCCAGTCAAGATGCCAAATGCAGCCACCCTCTTCGATGGCTCAATCACATCTCCCTATGATAGCAGAAACACTATCTCTTCATTGTCACAAAATGATGAATAATTGTACCATAAGAAAAGTTGCATTTTATTATATCAATTATTATTTTCAAAAGTACCTGAAAAAATCACTACTACAAATAAATTATGTGTACACAAGCAATTGATAACCCCTTTGAATAGGCACATATCTAACCATCTACAACATAAGGCCTATAGAAATTAGTGGATTTCTAAAGGCTGAAAGTGAACTATAAAATTCCTGTAAAAAGAAGTACAAAAATGGAGGAAAGAAAGTTTGCAGCCACCCCTAATGGCCAATAGCATGGTCGTGAGGCAGACACTTTTTCGACAAACTATGTCTGTGTGAGGTCTTGCTTGTAATAAGGAACAACCATATACAATGATCGATACAGAAGCTAGGATATTAATATATACTGTTTTCAAAAAATATGTCCGTGTGAGGTTACTAGGATTCAAACGCATGACCTTCTCCCTTGGTTGATCCCTTATTACTATCCAACCATAGAATTGTTGCTGTCAGAATAAGATAAGCTTCCTTTTTTCATCGTTGTGAAGAAATGGTTGTCATATGTAGTCAGGGGTTCCAATGGTTTCATTTCCTTTAAAAATCTATGTTTCTTTATATTTTTTTAGTTAACTTGAGTTTGGCAATGTATCCCTTTGTTCAACTCAATTAATTAAAAATATACCAAATGACAAAATGTTTGGAGGAAGTGGAATGATTTCTAAAGGCGTCTCACATAAAAGAACTAAATATTAAATGTTATTTCCACATGAGGTACCTATGTGTGCCATCTCTAGATCCTAGAATTCAATTCATAGTGAATGGCAATTTTTTTTCTGAACACGCATGACAATTGCATGTCATTATATTAATGGTCTTATGGGATTGCTCGACTCACCTTTTCTTGCTCTGCTCCCAACTTCGCTAACCAAATAGGGACCACTACACTAGCTCCGCTCCAAAAGATGGTGGAGTTTGTGAAGAATCAAAAGTGGTACTCTAGAAACTCTAAAATTTTTATGGGGCTACTCTACGGTACGTTAGAGTTGATGGAGTAGTCTCAAACACACACTGAGAAGAAAGAGTGAATGTCAATGAAACAACCTACAAATTTGTTGTGCTCTAATACTTATGAATGAATGATAAAGTTTGGAAACTTTCTATATAACTCTACTATATACCAACCAATAGTGCTTAATATACACACTGGATATTACGATGGCATATGGGATCTTGGGCTGTAGGCCTACATGTCAGCCTTACATCAATAATGGAATATTGTGGAACTATGGAGTTATTCTGAGAGATATTATATAATCTCTAAAACTATTTTTTAGAAAAATAGGACCAATAGGAGGAACTAGAAGGGTTTTCATTATTAAGAAATAAATAGGCACAAAATTTGAGTAGAAGAGTACTTGAACCTATATAGTGGGATGCAGGACCACACATCCCCACAACAACTTAGTTGAGCTCACTTCTTATAAATTATTTCATAACAAAAAAATAAATATTTAGTTTGGGTGGATTACTTTATATTTGTCATGAGAGATGTTGGCAACTACAAATTTGTTCCACGTAGCCAGCATCCTACGGGGAGTTTATTGAGGAAATAACAAATACAAATAGCTGGTGATTCAAATTCAAATGCCCTTTGGGATTTTTTTTTTTTTTTTTTTTTTTTTTTGAAAAAAGCCCTTTGGGAAAATTTCAATGAATAATACTTCCTCTATTCAAAATTGTAAGTCATTTCAATAATCTTGGTGAGTCAAAATATCGACCAAAATTATAGAGAAAAACTACAAATATTTATGACATGAAATAGGTATATTATGAAAATATAATTGATGAAGGATCTAATGATACTTAGTTGGAAATCATGAGTGTTATTATCTTGCTATATACATTTGGTCAAACTTGAGAAACTTTCACTCTCAAAATTTTTTGAAATGACTTACAATTTGGGATGAAGGAGTACATATTTTCTTCCAACAAAGACGAGAAAATTGTAATAGTTCTCACCATATATGCAACCGAAAGAAACAATATGGTTCCTTCACCAATCAAGAATGAAAATGTACAACGGAGACTAAGGTAGACATATACAGCAGTCCTTGAATTACTCCACGCAAGCACAGCTGCTTGCATAAAAAAACGCAATTAATCATTATCCAGTGCAAATATTGTAATATAAAACTGATAGAATCCAGTATAATATAAGGATTCAAACATGCAAATAAACAACATAAAATAAAACCATACAGGTAGTATACCTAGCGTGAATTGTATGGTACTGTGGCCTAGTAAATAAAAATTAATACCACGCATCATTGAGGGTAGGATGATATTCAGGACAAGACAAAATACCAAAAGGGATTATGGTGGTGAAGGCACTGAGGAGGAGGAGAGGCTTCCGACCATATTCATCGGCTACCTGGCCTATGAAAGGAAATCCAATAATTCTGAAAATCCCTGCTACCTGCACTTGAGCAAAAGATGATCAGAGTATCAGACTAATGGAAATAAGTTAGATGAACATATTTTTGCTAAGAATAATGTGAAAGGTCAGGTTTCATGGATGCATCAAGAGTAAAGCGAGAAATCAAGTGAGGAATAAATTGGATGATTTATCCCTTAAATTCTGCCATGGTAAAATGGGATGAATTTCGATAAATCTCATAGAAGTCTTAACAAACTTTCCATAGAGTTGAAGATCATCAAGATCAAAGTTAGAAAAAGTTTTGCCTAGCAAACCAATGTCCAGTTGCACCCGAAGTCTTCTAAGTTTACACCGCCCATTGTGGCTCGGTGTGACTACATCGCTAATAATGGTGTTTTTGGTTTTGTGTTGGTGGTCATAGCTTGCTCACGCCAAGCAATGACAAAAGGCCATTGGTTGGGGCTCAAATGAGTTCAAATCCCGGGTGCGGCAAGCGTTATTCTAGATTTATTCTAGGATTTTCCCGCGTTGTGCATTAAGTGGTAGGCGACATCCCCGGCCAGGCCTGTGGTGACTTCGTGAACTTCAAGATTTGTCGGCTCGGTCCTTCAAAGGTGCTCATAAGGATAGGGTTTTGCGTCACGTGTGTTCATGGGGGCTGAGTGTGTGTGCGTGTTGGCGTCTGCGTTATCTTTGTGTAATCTCAAAAAAAAAAAAACAAGATGATGGAGTACCTCTTCATTTGGATTGGTGGGCTAGGTGCTCAACAACACATAGCACTAACTGAACATCGCATGATTTCTACATCATCTCCACAATTACCTTGTGAATTTGGGATTTGTGAACTTTAATTTGTTTTGTTGAAACTACGTATAAGTACTTTGTCCTCTTGTAGAAACTTAGTGTTTATACAACACCCAATGGTCCTCCAACATCTGATTCTAGCCTTCCAATTTCAGATGCCCAGTTCAGATTCTTCAAAATTTTCTAAGTTTGATTGGGTTGATGGACAGGCCAGAGACCTACAGTGACCATGTCCAGAAAAAAAAATATGTGCTGGCCTGACTCCCAGAGCCCGATGCCCATAAACAGAGGTCCACATCTCAAAAGTCAAAAGAAGATTAACGGAAACAGAGACCATCCACTACCTTGGACACCAATCGAAGCACAGAAATGGAAACAAGAAACCATCCTAATCTTGGAATTTGAAATCTACAGCAGCCGACTAGCCACACGGATCGATGATTTGTGATTTGGAAACATACCGAGGACTCCAAGCCGGTGAGGTAGATGGCCTCCGGGCACGACCTGCTGCCGCCGTCGGCGGTGCAGAGCACAGCGGTGACCTTGTCAACGAGCGCCGGCACGGTCATCGCCTCGGCGACCAAGTAGAGCACCAGTCCCACGATCAGGTGCAACACCGACGGCCTCATGGCCACCTCGCCGCCTCCAAAAGCTCCCATCATCTCCTTCCACTCCGGCCGGCCGCCCGGCCTCCCTCTTTGGCTGTTGCCTGTTGGTTGCAATTGCAACTTGCAAGCTGGTGAGCAAATGGCTGTGTGAGCACACTTCGTATCTAGCACCATCAGCTCCACTATAAAAAGGATTTTCTTTTTCTCTGTTTGCTGGAAAATAGGAAAGAATTGATGCTCCTCAACAAAAGGATGTGAGGATATCATCGCTCGTAATCCCTGCGTAGCTTTTCAGTCTGTGGAAATTATTGAAAACAAAACTAGAGAACAGGGGCAGCTAGCACCAAATGTTTGCAATGGAACATTTCACTATCATATACATTTCAAAAGAGATATAAAGGCAGTCCCAATCAAGGAACTATCATGGGCCATGGCAGTCCAAATCTTAAGTTGGACATTGCAGTTTGAGGTGAGATATAGGAGGGGCAAGGACGGTAACCCCAAAATGTAAGGTACAGAGCAATCGCCGCGATCCCCATAGCAGCATCCAGTTTCGGTCCGGCTTGGCAACCCAGGAGCTTGGCATGAAACACATCCCGCAGATGATCCTCCTGCCAATTGCCGCGTTCAGAACAGCTCCAGCTTCGTCCCTGATCACGATCGAACCCCCAGCCTCCATGGCCACTAGAGCTTAATTAGAAAGCTCCATCAGGTCTACCGTCGCAGGTTTCTCCCGCTTGCTTGTCTGTCGGTTTTCCGACAACAGGCGCCTTGCCGGAGTAACATTCAGCTTGTCAGTTTGGGCAGCAGTCACATAAGCCAGTTTCCATCACAGTCCTCCGTCTACCTTCCTCCGTCCAATTTTTTGCCATTGCGGTAAACGTGACGAAGCCAACTAACAACAAACAATGACACAATGTTCCTTGAGATCGGAACAAGAATACTCACTCCCTCAAATCGATCGACAGAACCTACGCAATTTTGCTGAAGTTCCATAAATCCCTATTTGCCGATCCTGCTCAAAAAGCCCTGGGCATCCTGGAGACTAAATAAATAGAAAAGATACAGTGGCCAGAGAATCGATGTGCTCGCTGCTCGGTGTGATTCTTGTGGAGAATTAAGAAATGGAGTTAAGAGTCGAGATTAACAGAAAGATATCGTATTAGTTAGCAAATAAAAAAGCTAAAAAATGCAGAAGAGGAACACGAGCAACACTGATTATTGGAGCCAACGACGTACAACGAGCAACACTGATTATTGGAGCCAACGACGTACAACGAGCAACACTGAGCCTTGTGTCAGTGTTCCACCTACTTGCCCTCCATGGCAGCTCACTGTGGGGGGCATCTAGGTTGTAATTTAACTCTCATTTCGCTTAATGCAGTACGGGTAAGAGCCCGCTTTCGAAAAACTGCAGAGACAAAATCGCAGAGTAGGTGGCAAGGGCGTCGGCGAGGGAGGCCTCAATGTGATCGACGATTGGAAGCGGTCCTGCGCGAAGAGGAACACGAGAGTTGAGATTCTTGTCGATCGCGTGGCCGTGCTCCGTGCTCTGTGTGATTCTTGTCGACAATAAAAAAATGGTGTTAAGAGTTGAGATTAACAAAAAGATAATGTATTAGCAAATAAACAAATGGAGGGGAGGAACACGAGAGCAACATTTATTGGAGCCAACGAGGCTTGATGCTATGATTCAGTACTGTCATAGTTTCCAAGTAGTTCGATAGCTTTTCCATTTTGCAAGGAGAACACGAGAAGAGCGCAAGAATGGCGTCGCCGTCGCCGGTGCGCGTGGTGTCGAGGCACATCGTGAAGCCGCCGTCACGGCCACACGAGCGCATCCCGCTCACGTCGTGGGACGTCGACATGCTGTTATTAAACTACATGCAGAGGGGACTCCTCTTCGCGCAGGCACCGCTTCCGACCGCCGAGCTCGTCGACCACCTCCGGGCCTCCCTCGCCGACGCGCTTGCCGCCTACTACCCCGTGGCAGGGCGGTTAGTCACGGAGCAGCACCGCGACGACCACGGCGACGTGATTGTCGGCAGCTCGCTCTCCATCGACTGTGGCGGTCAGGGCGTCGAGATCCACCGCGCCGTCGCCGACGGCGTTGCCGTAGCCGACGTGATACCTCCCGACGCTGATATCCCCCTCGTCGTCAAGTTCCTGTTCCCGCTCAGCGGCGCCACCAGCTATGACGGCCACGTGCTCCACTGTTTGCCGTCCAGGTCACAGAGCTCGTGGACGGCGTCTTCCTCGGGTTCGCGTACAACCATCTGCTCTGCGACGGCACCGGCTTCTGGAACTTTCTCAACGCGTGGGCCGAGATCGCGCGCGCCAGGCTCGCGCCCGCGGAAGCCCCACGCGCGGCGCCGGCATCACGGCCGCCGCCGCTGTTCGAGCGCTGGTCGCCCGACGGCAGTGCGCCGTCGCCGGCCGTGCTCCGCTACGCTGACCTGTCTGTTCTCTGCAAGAAGTATTCGACGCCGACGCCGACGCCGAAGCCGACACCGACACCTATGCGCGTGCGGATGCTGCATTTCTCGGCAGAGTCCCTCGTGACGCTCAAGGAGCGGGCGCGGCAGGAGCTCCTGGCTGCCGGCGACCCGGCTGGCGCGGCTGCCTTGACGAGATTCCAGGCGTTGACCTCCCTTGTATGGCGGTTCATTACCCGCGCTCGACGCCTGGAGCCCGACCAGGAGACGAAGTGCTTCGTAGCCGCCGACAACCGTGGGCGTCTGCGGCCGCCTCTTCCGGCGGAGTACTTCGGCAACTGCACCAACCTCATCATAACTGACGGGGTGCTAGCGTCCGAGCTTCTGTCGCGCGGGCACGGGTGGGCGGCGGCGGCAGTGGGGCGAGCGGTGGCGGCGTACACGGACGCAACAATCCGTGCGAAGGTGGCGGCGTGGGCGGCGAATCCGGTCGTGCAGGATCACCAATTCCCCGCGAACTCGGTGGTCATGGTGAGCTCGCCGCAGTTCGACATGTACGGCTGCGACTTCGGGTGGGGTAAGGCCCTGACGGCGCGCAACGGCAGGCCCAACAAGATGATGGAAGGGAGAACGTCGGTGTTCGCTGGGCGAGACGGAGGCTTCGACGTGCAGGTGGTGATGCTGCCAGAGCACATGGCGGCGCTCGAGCAGGACGACGAGCTTTGGGCCGCCTTGTCGCCGGACGCGGTGCCGACTAGGGCCACGAAAGAATGAAATTCTTTTAGCGCATGCGTGCGCTCCAACGTGAAAACGTTGTTTGATTTGAATTGGATCACATGCCTGCTTTTTTGGTTGTTGCGTGTACTTTTAATCATTTGATCGACGATGATGTGGATGAATAAATAGAGAAAAAGATAATGGATCGAATATGATTTCCCTTTCACTTTTAGACATGTCAATGCAATTGATTGATTCCGAAAAGATCAGAGTTTGAAAAATTTCGATTTCAGGCACGCTAGGGCCTGGTACGTTAGCACGCGTCTGGACGCCCCGCGTCTAAGTCCGCCTGTGGCTCGCGTGCTTAAAAAATCGGAGGTTGCTCCTCACACATGGTATAAAAACCTGCACCTCGGGTTGGGCGCATTGCTCGCGTGTTGTGCCATGACATGTGCATGTGTGCATGTGGCAGGCCCAGATGGAGCTGAGCACGGGACCCTATCGGGTAGCCAGCCTGCGGCCTGCTACCTGCTTGGCACAATGTACTGCTCCACCCCCCACATATCCCTGGGCACTTTTTAAACGAAGACCGAACCGAACCGAGCCAAAATATCTGTTTTTCTTTTTTTTGGTTCGGTTTCAATTTTGACATTTCAGAACTTAGGTGTTCGGACTGCTTCGGTTTTGCCGGCCAAGAAACCGAACAACCGTAGCAACCGAACTCTCACCTTCTCCGCTTTCCCAGCTAAGGCGTAGAGGCTGAAGAAAGGGAAGACTGAAGGCCCAACGAGCGACTGACCCAACTCACTCAACTCATTTGTTCCTTCTTCTCTCGCTGTTCTCACCTCACCCTGACGTTTCTTCACCCAACCGTGTGTGGCGGCGGCACGAGCGCTAGCGGCCAGAAGATTGTGTGGCGGCACACCGGCGGCGCATCGAAGGGCGGCAACAAGAGCGCTAGAGGCCAGCAGGCGTGTGTGGCGGTGGCGCATCCATGGGCGGCCGGACCTGTGAGCGGCAGCAGCTGGAGGCAGCAGCGCAGGGAGCGCGCACGGTGACCTGTGCGGGCAGGAGCCGCCGCTGCTGCCACCGCGGGCAGGGGTAGGTGAGGACGGTGAATTTTTTTCCCTTTTTTCTTGCATGCATTTCGGTCGGTTAGGTTTAAATCGAGAAACCGAAAGAATAAACCGGAACTGAACCCGTCGGTGGGGAGAAACTGATCAGTACTTCCTTGTTGGAAACTAAATTTTCCAAGAACTGAAAAAAACCGAACCAAATTTTCGGTTTAAACCAAATGCCCAGGCTACATACGGAGTACTACAATCAGGTGGGTGCAAATACAATATTTAAACACCAGATTTATTTTTTCCATATTTAGATAAAACCTTTGTAACATATGTCCAAAGTGGAACATATACTTGAAACACCAATGCAATATGTACAAAAGCTCAATCTATTTTTGAAACGTGCAGGTACAACACTTACAACATATACAAAAAGGTAAATAAAACACTTGAGACATGCGGAAACACCTATAACATACATGAAAAAAAAAAAAAACATATGAAACATTGGGGCATACACTTGCAACATACGTGTACAACCATTGCAACATATGTAACATTTCTATCCGCTTTGCAACCTCCGTATAAAATAATTGAAACATGAAGATGGAACAATTCAAAAATAGGCCAACATAAACCCACCGGTTTGTATGGAACCGCGGGTTCAACCGGTATATAGTTCGATTACACAGACGGTCTTTTAAGTTTACCCGGACCGTCAAAGGCGGGTTTGGTCTTTTACGGTCCGACACCGTCCGTCCGGGCCGAATAACAATTTTGAAACTACTAAAACAATTCAAAATAGGCTTGCAACACGCCCTAACAACATCCGGAAAAACTTCAAACACAACATTGGCATGCGGCCATGAGCTACCTAATGTTGAACTCGCGGTATCTGTCATAGATCGAAGACGAGGACAAGGAGTGGATGGAGACCGCCTCGGCGGAGGTCCTGTAGTGGCAACGACGAGGCCCAACCAAGCAGGAGAAGAAGGTCCGACATCCGGAGGGGCCCAACGAGGAGCACTATCTCCCAGGCCACCCTCGACGCCATGAGTTGCTCCTAGGCCATTGGTGGCTTGGTGCGCACGTGGAGCGGTGGGTGCGGTATGGGTATGGCGGCGATAGGCGGGGTGTGGAGGCGGTGTCGCACAAGAGGACGACCGGGCTGAGGCGCCGACGACGATGGAGAGGATCGGCCGGTGTGGAGGCGGCGCACACCGAGGACGAGCTGAGGTACGACGTCGACGAAGAGCGCAGGGAGGGGAGGTCTGGGGGCGGTGGAGCATTAAGCCATCTTTTTTTTTTTTTTTTTTTGAACGGGTCGGCGGCATTACCGCATTGCATTAACACATCGATGCTTAGCCAAATCGCGAGCCATCACGGTCATTACAAACTCAGGGAGGGGGTCAACCCATATCCGGATTGAACCTATTTTTTTTTTTTTTTTAAATGAGTGGCCAAGGAATACTCTTTTTTTTGGAACCGCGTCTGTTTGTTTGTTGGACCGGTATACAGGCCCATTAAAGACGTACGGCCGTCCGGACGTAAGTATCAAACCATTACCATTTTCGATTTCCATGTTTTAATAGATTGTGGATGAAATTTTTCAAAATTTTTGAATTTTAGAAAATAAATTCCGGTCCCAAATTCCCTATCCTAAAAGTGGACAAGAAAGTTTTCCACTAGGCTAGATGCTAAATTTCATATTTTCATTGGCACAAGTCCTATTCAATATCTAACCTGTATTTCTAACTGACATTCAGTTTCACCAAAAAAATTCCTAGCTTGCCTAGTGTGTTTTTTAAAAATCTCATTATAAACTAGTACTCTTCCAACCTTTAAAATCTGTTTTAAACCAAGAATAGTAAAACACGTTTAACCCGAAAGTGGTTAGAGTTGAGGGGCTGTCGTAACCCGGCTAGATTGGTAGGAACCGACACGTGATCGCCATTCGTCGGGGTAGGGAAGACGGGCGATGGAGGTGGGTGGCGGCAGCGTGGCGGCCGGGGCGGCCGTCGGCGTGGGAGGGGCGGCGCGCGCTGGAGTCTTGAGGCGGCGGCGGGCGCTTAGCGCCGCGTGTAGGCTTAGGGTTTGGAGAGTCAAGATAGAAGGCCGTTGAGGAGCTACCCTTTTAATTTTTTCTCTTAAGATTCAACTGGCCACATGCCCCTTGTATTTATAGTCCGAGAGAGACTTGCATGCTAAGAAAGATTTAGAGGTTTGCTTATAGATTGGATTCCTCTTTTTACGAGCAATCTATTTATTCCCTATTCTATTTTTATATTTATTCCCTAAATATCTATTACTTAATCACGAAGCTCGATGATGATGACGCGGCGGGCGCGGGCCGGGCCGCCATGGGGCCACCCAGGCGCGCAAAGCCCTCTTGGGCTGGTGGCGTTGCCCCTCTTGAGGCCCATCTAATTTGGTTCATTGAGGCAGTTTCAATATCTAACCATCAACGGTATTTTTATAGGACAAACAAATCGGTATAAATAAAATAAGACATTAAAATATATTGTGCTACTGCAATGTCTACTTCCTTAGCTATTTGTCGACAGAATTTCAAAGATAAAATTTGTCAGATTTTTTATTAACAAGGCTGCACTTGAAAAACCCGCACAAATCTTAGAGCACATCCAACATCCTTCAGTCTGACAGATATTTAAATTAATTAGGAAATCTATCGACAGATAGATAACAAAAACCATGATAATATATGTACACATAAGAATATCATCTTAATTGCCAAGAGTTACTTACATATTATACTACAAAAATACTTTCCATAATAATAAATCCACTAATACTAACTTCACCTTGTCAATCTATAGTAACATCAAGATATTGATAGTCAACGATATTATAAAAAAAACGCTTGACTTGGAGCGACTCTTAGTGAAATAATTGTATTTGTAAACAAGACGAATTGATACCCAACAAATGCTGTGGATACCATTTTATCCTGCAGCATTATTATTTAAAGAGTAAATTTGTTGTGGATAGAACGCGGTACGGCGCCCACGTCGTCAAAGTTTCCGTGGCGCGCGATCTCGGCCATCGACGGCCAGTAATGGTTGACCTCGCCGCACGGGACGTCGTCACGAGGGCCCACAGCGTCTTCCGAGGCGCAAGGCGCGGCGCCGTCGTTCGCTTTGACTGCATGGAGCTGGATGCAACGGCGTTGTCGCCCTCCTGTTGGTTGGTTCCTCTGGACCCGGTTGTCAGTCGAAGAAGCGTTGGTGAGTTCGGTGTAGGGCGCTGTCGTCCGTCCATTGGTTGTGGAAGCCCGGTCCCATGTGTCGGTTGCCGTAGAGAGCCAGCGTCTGGGCGCCAGGCGTCGTGGGGCGCTCGTACCCGCTACGTGGCCCACGGTATGGTTTCCGTTGTTCTGGTACATCGTTGTCACCGTCTCGTTCGTTGGGGGCCGTCTGCGCGGGTTTACACGCATCACCATCAGGTTGGCTGTCAATTCGCTGTACGCGGCCATGCCTCCAGTCGACGTGTTCCTGTCCGGCCTACGTGCCTCGTCTGAACAACGCCCACCGTTGTCGCATAGACATTGGTTGCAGAATCCGGTCCCAGCTCTCAGTCACAGAAGTGTCCAGAACATTGATTCCTCCTATACAATACCCGATGCACCCAAAAACAGCCCCTCCAATTTCACTGACCATCGAGGCCCACTCCAATAGCCACAGCGAGGACCCATCAGTCAGTGAAATGGACATCGTCTGGTGAGCCTCCTGCCTCGCGTGCCCACAGCCACTGAGAGTTGAAGAGCACCGGGCACATCCCGTCTGCTACCCAAGTCCATGGTTTCATGTCCGCTTCGTCTGGTAAGCTCTTCCTCTCCTCTTCAATCATCGATTCTTCCTTTCCTTTTCTAATCTTGCATCTGATTCTCCGCTGATTCCATTTGACTCCACATCCATTGCGCAGCACAGAATCCGGCGAGCCACTACTCTCTTCCGACGGCGGCCAAGCTGAGGTCCTTCCGCAGATCCAGTCGCTCCATCAGGTAATCGCCTTCCTGGATCTCTCTCACCCAACATTAGATCCTTCCATGCCAATCCTACACATACGATTAGCAAGTCAAGACATTGCTTAATCAAAAAAAAACACTAATTTTCCACATGCGTGTTTTGTAAACAGATCGGAATCTGGTCTCCTGTAGCCAGGAACATGGCCTCCAACACGGTACGCCCATGACTCTGCTGTACAACACTTTAGTGCTTAGAATTTGTCATAGAAATAGAACCTGCCATATGCAAGAATTCTCCTAAAGTTTCATCCCGTTTTCTTTATGTAGAACTATCAGTCTGTTCAAGGCCTAGCTGTTCTCGAAGTAGACACTCGCCTCATCCTAGCTGAACAAAAGTTTGAGTGTGCAGTTATTGCTACAAACACCTTGCCAAGCAATGTAGAACCTACTGCTAGAGATGTCCGCCTGGCCTTCTTGGCTGAATTTGAGAATCAGGCCACTCCTTCATCCATAAATAAATTCAACTCTGACTTTGTCATTCAGTTTCACGACACCGAAGAAAGAGACCTTGTCACTTCATATGGCAAACTCCAGGGAGATGGCTTTGAGATGCAGCTAAACCCCTGGGGCAATTACTATGGTGGAGTTCTTGTCGACTGGGAAACAAGAGTGACCATAGATGTGTTTGGCTTTCCACCACATGCATTTCATCCCAGCGCCATAGCGCCCTTGCTTAGCCCATACTGCAACATCCAAACCTGTGGATTTCACAAGGCTAAAGGCATATGTCGCGTTGACGGCTATGCACTTAGTGTTGCATCTGTTCCTGCTTCTGGCCATCTAGCAATCCAATTCCCTACCACACGAGGTGTCCGCAATGTTGTTTTCCCTGCCAGAATGAAAACCTACCTGTACAATGAAGCACCAGACCTTGGAGAAGATGACGCCAGCCTCTTCGCTAATCGCTCGGTCCCTACAGAAGACGCAGGTGGTTTATTTATTAATGCCTCGCTCAGTTCTTTTTACTTAACATTACTCACACATGGCATGCTTCAAAATTATTCAAAACAGATCCCGCAGCGGACTATGACAGCGATGTGCTCGAGAGAGATTTGAGGAGGAGCTTCAGGGTAAGGCACCATACTTTACCTTTGTGCTCTATACATTCTATTTCCATAACAGTATTAATCAAAAATGTGCAGACGAAAGGGAACGCAATGCTATGGAAGCGGCACACTCGACCTGAGGAAGCGGTGGGATTACGAGGGCAACCACGGCATCGCGATCATGGTTAAGTGGAAACCATTGCTCACCTTCCAAACCATCGGGCCTATTTTGCACCAACAATATCTAATTCCTTTACCGATTTGCGGTCGACTTGACCATGGGTCCACCAGAGCGGACATTGGATTTAACAAGATCTCTTACGCACTGAAGCTTGACCGTCCAAAGATCCCCTTGTTTCTTTGCATCATCGCCCTTTTGCTTTTGTCGATTAGCTCTACGTGGTGATCCACTCCAAAGGAACATGCCGCGTTCATGCTTATGCCCAAAGCCGGCACTCTATTCCATCCCACGGAACCGTCGTACACGCAGTATGAAAGCGTAAAAACCAGCACCCACAACGTCACCTTCCCAGTCACAATGAGGACCTATCTCTCCTTAGAAGCACCACCGCTCGACGAGGAACCTTCCCTAGATGCACCGCCATTCTCGAAGACAAATTCGGCTTCCATAGACACGGGTACCACCTGCGCTCTAGCCATACCATACACCATAACTCCTTACCTTGCCATTGATCACCAGCCCCTAACCTCGCTCTTCATTGGTGACGGTGAGCTACTTGGGTGTCACAGAGATATGATCGAGGGAGGCCGAGGAAGACCGTGATGCGATGTACATTGACTTACGCCCATAAATAAACTAAACTTCGATAAATAAACGGCTCACACTATTCGCTTCTTCCGCAGTAAATGGGGAACTTGACGTTTGTCCGTCGTGCAGCCGACACCTCCGACGGCGACTATGATTACGAGGGCGGATGCTTGAGGCGTCAATACTCACCGAGCCCGACTCCGACAGAGCCCTCGCATCTGGTGACGTTGCCTGTATGCTACATAGCCATCCAAGTAAGTGCGTGTCCTTTCACACCGGGTGCGAATGATGATTCCCATATAAAGAAAAATGTAACTCGCATTGCCATCGCTGATCTTACATTACGTCTTACAACAAAAACATCCCTAGGTATAATAAACAAAAAATTAAAACATCTATACGACTTATAGTTACCGAATTTACTATCTTCAATAAAAATAACAAAGTCATTCATTTCAATTGCATAATCCTTGTTTTAAAATTCCTCCGTGCTTCTTCGAAACTATTACTTACTTGCTCTAAATGTTGCTATTCTACAGGGCGCCTACATGCTCCTCCGGATGCCACTCATTACACCATGCCTTATAACATCCAGGATGGCTTCTTTAGACTTCTCCTCCTGTACTATCCAAACAATCTAAATAACCGTAGTACTACATGCATTGATCTGTATCCTCTTTAGCTCTGTCTGCTGTTGTGGCTCTGTAAGAAAATACTATCTAAACACGTACTACTTCCAAGTGTCACGTATGATTTACATCGGCTTATCCTCGCGCGTGCGCGCATGGGCGCGCCATTCACTAGTAAAGTACCCAACCCGCAGGCCAAGACCCGGCCTCAGGGTGGCCACGGTAGGCAAAATTATTTCGGACCTTTCGATTTGAAGATCGACGGTGCAGCTGTCACCGCCCTCGCCGAATATATACAAGCTCCAACCCTAACTCTCTGCGCTCTTCCCTATCCATCCTCTTTTTCGGCGGCGGCTCGGGCGCGCTCTCGGGCGAGGAAGCCTTTGGCGCGGCCTTCTCTCCCTCCACCTCTCCTCCCTCTCCCCCTCTCTCTGGCAGTAGGGTGGGCCTGGTCACGCGCGTCCCGGTAGGCCGATGGCGGCGCGGCGGCCTCCCAGCGCCCTGGCACGGCGACCTCACCTTTCCTAGGGTCGATCCGCGGCCTCACGACCGGATCTAGGGCCTCCATGGCCGGATCCGTTCCTTCCGACCTCGCCGGTTGGCGCAGGTGCGTTGTGACGAGGCCGCCGCACCGCCGCAGTGGAGCTGCGCGACCTGTGCGCGGGCTGGTCCCGGCATCCCGGCGAGCATGCTGCGCGGTGGCTCGGGCGAGAGCAGGCCCAGGTGCGGCGGCGCGAGGGGCCAGTGCGGCGGACTGGCAGGCGCGCACCCGCGCATGGAGGCCCGAGCCCCGGCTGGGGCGGACGGTCACGGCGGCGCGTCAGACCCGGCGGGGCTGCCCGGCTGGCGCAAACGGCGTGGAGGCCTGGGCCCCAGCTAGGGCGGCCGGTCGCGGCGGCGCGAGGGAGCTGGCACGTCAGCCCAGCAGGCGCGCAGCCACGGCGTGGAGTGAGCGCGGGCCTCAACGCGGCTTTGCGGCGGCGGCCCCAGCGTGTGTGGCACCCACGCGAGGTGAACGCACACTACGGCGCGGCGTTGCCACCGGAAGCCGCCAGCTTTGCTTTTGCTTCACCGTGCAGCTGCTTGCTAACGCTAGATCTGCGTTGCTTGCAGGTTGGTGGTGGTGGGAGGAGCGACCCCGCAAGGTCCGATATTGCAAGGCAGCCCTGGAAGAAGCAGGCGTGCAGACTTCCCTCACTGGCTGTCGGATCTAGCACCCCAGCGCTCGCAGTAGCAGCGAGCAGTACGAGTTTCTTTCAGTACCGAGCAACAAGATGCAAGCAAAGAAAGGTACATAAATGCAATTCCTGTTTTTCCAAATTTTCCTTTATTTGCAGCTCTCTTGGTGAACACCAATCTGTAAACATACTCACGTAGTCTAATGCTCCTCTAACTCCTGACTGATGATGCCCCTGCAGTTGTGTGTCACTGAAGAAACACCATTGGCCACAGCTCACAGGTCAAATCAGACAAGTCGTCACCATCTTAGAAGCAATTTGAACTTCCAGAAGTTCAGCTACAGGTGAACACAAGAACCAAACATTACCTGAAGCTTGTTTGGGTTGAGTTTTATTTTCAGTGTGTCAAGAATATGGAAGGTTCAATTCACAAAATGAATATTATGTTTCCTTTACGAGACAAGCGGTTTTGATCTGGTGGGTTCTGGATTGATTTATTCTACATATGATAGCCAGTATTGGATTTAAAGACGCCATTGCCTTTTTTTTTCTTTACGGACTTACACTGTTTTATTTGCCTTGCAGACCTATTCGAAATGTTGTGATTGGACGGTACAAATATGCACTGTATGGTTATTTGATAGACACTTTCTGTCATCTGTTCTTCACTTCCTGTTATATGCATGGATAATCTTTCAGTAGAAACAAAGGGTGCCCTATTACAAATGCTTACATTTGCCTCCAATCTTCACTAAATGGGATTATGTCTCTAGACAAAACAGGATAACACATGTATGTATGCCTAAAAGCTATTCATATTCCTGTTGTTCCTTCAAGAACCTTGCAATATTGAATCGGTACTAGATATTCCTATTAGTACATCCAACATATCAACGTTTGCTGTTATGTGTTAGTTTTGCTAGAATATAGGAACAAAGATTGTTGAGGCTCATCGATTAACATGTGATTACCAAATTATGTTTCTATTATACACCCTTTCGGCCAATAGGAGTAGTCCTGATACTAATAGTGTCGGCCAATATCGATTTTTCATAGGTAAAGCAAATTCCAGTACTATAATCCATTTTTGCAACATTTTTGTGCCCACACTTCACTAACAGAATTTCATTCTCCTGACACCTGAAGCTTCCAATCTATGTGCAGTTGTCTCTAAGCTGTGTGTCAAGAAGAAAACTAATCATCACATGATCACATAGTACTGGTTATCCAAGATTAAGTGTTAATCCTACTTATGCTATCTCACCTATTAGACATAATTCTCTGCTGAGTGTGCTTATATTGGATTGTGGAGAACAGACAAACTATGCAGTGTTAGTTGTTGTTTAAGCCCTTGAATTGTTACGCAGATTTACTAAAATTCTGTGGGAAGGGTGCATGCCATTATCCATAATCATTTCTGTTTTTATAGAAAATTATTTGGGTAACATCCATATGAATATGAAACATCAATGATCAATGCACGATGAACACGCTAATCATGTCTTGACATGTCATGCAGCCAAGCACAGGAGCCTAATCGTGGAAGGTACAGCAACCATATGTCGATACCAGCTCCTCCTCGATCCTCGCGGGCGTCTCCTCGACGAGTCTTTCTACCTGCTGTGAGGTATACCACAGCCACGCCCTTACAGTTGCATGTACACACTAAGATGGAATGGCCTAACGTTTACACATGTGCTTCCCAGACTGAGCCTGCAGGCAGCTTCGAATCGGATTGAAACTGGCACCTGCACTGATGCTGTGAAACATTGGTGATATCTTCGACGCTGGCACCACAGCGCTTCACTCCTACATGGAGACATGCATTCCTCTTAGGCCATCTCAGACACCGCGCTTCCTTTGTAGACTATCGCTGAACTCTTTTATGTACGATTATGACGAACTGAACATCTATAAACCCACCTGTAATATTAGTTCGTCTGGACAGCTGGTATCTATGGTAACTGTAATATTTAGTTCATATCTGAACATCTGATCTCCATGTTGCGTTTTCTTTACGAATACTATTGTGGCCATTGCTCGCGCGCATGGGCGCACGCAAATCACTAGTTATATTCTAGAGCTCATCAATGTCACGACCGGTGGGTGATGTTGCCAGGCTTGGTGGTTCTGAAGCGCCGGCGGCCAAGCTCTCCAGCCAGACCTCGTCCCGGACGGTGGCGAACGCGTCGTCGTTGCGGTGCCACGTCCACACGGCGCTCGTCTCGTTGATGATCCTTAGCCGGCCGTGCCCGAAGCTCGCCTCCCGAAACTCCGACAGGTGTGCCGACTTGTGGTCCTTGATAAACCTTCAGACAAACATCGAGAATCACACACATGAACTGAGTCAGCATCAGATTCTAACTGATTCTAGCTAGTACAGTACAGTAGTTGGAAGGTGCCAGTCACGTACTTGAGAGCAAGGCCTTCTCTGTTGCCCCCGTCGCCAATGGTGATGTACATCGGGCCCCGGGGATCAGCCTCATTGTCGTAGATCCTCGTCTGAACATCACCCATCGATCATCAGCAAAAAGATCAAAATGTGTTCAGTTCTTGTTCAGAAATACTACGACTTACAAATCTCTCGTAGGCGTGGACGTGACCGGCGAAGACGACGTCGACACGAGCCTCATAGAGCATCCGCTCCATGGCGACGCGCATCCGCTCGCCCTCGCCCTGATGCGCCTGGTTCGTGTTGTACCACGGCGCGTGGAGCAGCACGAGCAGCCACGGCGTGCGGCGGCGGTCGACGCGCGCCAGGTCACGCTCCAGCCACCGGTGCTGCTCCGACCCTTCCTTGAACTCGGCGTACGAGCCCAGCATCACGACGTGCGCCGCGCCGCCCGCCGCGTCGAACGAGTAGTAGAGGTTCGACGTCGACGCCAACGACCCGCCGTCGTCGTGGTCGTACGGCATCCGCCACCGCGCGTTGTAGGCGACGAACGGCTTCACGAGGTCCTCCAGCAGTGGCAACGCCTCCAACTCATGGTTGCCCTCCGTCACCATCCACGGCCGCGCGCTCGCCAGCGGCTGCACGAGGCGGGCGAACGAGTCCCACAGCGGCTGATGCGTGTCCGCGTACGACAGGTCACCGGGGAGGAGCAGCATGTCGTAGTCCGCCCCGCCACCGGTGATGTGCGACAGCGTCGACGCCGTCCACCCCGTCTGCCCGAGGTCGCCGACGACGACGAACTCGATGGGCAGCGACGACGGAGGCGTCCGGAGGCTCAACTCGTCGCCGGATCGCCCGCACCGGTAGTAGTAGGTCGTGCTTGGCTCCAGTGGCCCGATGGTCGCGTGGTGGATCGCGCCGGACTTGTAGAAGAAGTAGCGGTACGTCGTGTGCTCCCCCGTCGCCGACGCCGTGTAGTTCCCCGGCGACGTGCCGTACTCCACCACCGACGGCGCGCTCCGGTCGTCGGTCACCCATGAGATGCGCATGCCGTCGGATCCCACGACTGAGATGTGTACCTGCTGAGGATGTGACGCGGGCTTGTCGTGCGCGACGAGGACGAGGGGCTGGGCGGCGGCCGGACGTACTCGTCGGCGCGGGCGCAGAGGAACACGAGCGACGTGAGGCCCTGGACGAGGAACCTCCACGAGTGCGCCATGGCGCCGACGAGGAGGTCGCCACAGAGCGTGCCTGTAGTGATGCTGCTGCTGCTGCGCCGCGCGCGGCTGCCGCGTTCATGTATCGGAGGCACGGCGCGTCGGCGAGCGCGAAGGCGGCCCTGGCGGCGGCGCCGAGGAGGCTTTTGAACGTACGACGGGGGTCAGCACGGCCACCACGCAGCCGGGTTATCTATCTGCTTGCACATGAGAAGAGCACTAGCGTGCGGACTCTGCGGAGGAGGAGGAGTGTTGTGCGCGGCTGCTTACGCGTGTCGTCGCGAGGAGGACGATGATGGGAGGTGAAGGTCGGCTGCTCCGAGGTCGCCGTCACCATCGCCACCGCTGCCAAGGCTGGCCCTGGCGTGGAGTGGAGGACGAGACCTGCTGGTACGTGTGCGGCAGAAGAACCTGGTGGTTGCACGTCTGTCATTAGCTTAAATGAAAGGATAGATTAAGGAAGGTTGAAGACGACGACTTTCATTTCTTGCACGTTGTTTCAAATGGATCGAAGAGAGCATATTCTGCGAGATGCGTGCTGAGAGTTCGTCGTGCAAGATTCGTGTACGTACCTGACATGTGCCGCCGCGGTGGACGGCGGTTGCCGGGGTCGTTGCCGGAGGGGACGAGGAATCTGTGTGTGGCGGCGGTGGAGAAGGAAGCGGATAGGCTGGCTGAGGCCAGCATCGTTGGAGTAAGTGTTTTCTATTCTTTTCGATCAGCGTCGTTGCCGTGGGGTTGGCTGCCGCTTTTGAGTCTCTATCTACGTGGCAGACTGCCACCAAATCGTCTGGTAGGTACAACTAGCTGATCATATAGTAACACGTGAGCAGTGATGGTGACAGAGTTAGAACAGAGTCCGATAGGATCTGCATATACTTACGTAGATGCCATACGCTGTTTGGGACGTGGTATCGACCTATATCGGTACGATTGTTACGTGTAAGGAAAACCATTTATCCCGTCGATTTACATGAAGGAAAAATAGCATACCGTATTATATGTTTACTATGTGGTGGACTCTAACAAAATTAGATTTTTTTTTTATTTTAGGATTTACTATGCTTTTCAAATATTAAGCCAGATAAATAAATAAAAAAGAATACAACAACTTTTATACTAAAGCACACCATATTAAGGAAAGCAGAGAAGGGGGGTTAGGGTTGGAGGTTGGAGGAGCGGAGCGGAAGCAAAGGCACCATTGATGGCAACGAGAGAGGGAAGTGTAGAGAGTAGTAGGGACACTGTTCGAATCTCGTTGAGAGGCTTCCAAGGGCCTCTTCGATACAATAAACTATGATAGTCGTTTTTTGCTCTAAACGTTTGTTGCTCCCTTTGTTTCAAATAGACACGATGCGAAGGTCCCTAATACAAGAGACACACATGACAAACGTCGCCGGTTATAACGGCTAAAAGCAAATACGGTGTAACTTAAAGGGAACTAGGTTTTGTTCTAAAAAGGGCACCAAAGGAAAAGTCTACTAGGTCGACCCTTGGCCGGTGATGGACGCAATTAGCAAGTGCCGGGTTGGAGTAACCCACGGCTACCCATTCGTCCGCCTTAGCACGATGTCGCCCACTTAGCCGCACCGGAGGGCGCGAGATGCCGTCCGAAAGTTCTCTTGTTCCGCTCCTTCCGGACTTCCCACGACACCGGCAAAGACGAGTGAATCAAAGCCCTTCCCCGAATGTGCTCGGGACCAGCGACGACGAGGCCAGCCACCACAAAGACCAACGATCGTCGCTCGCGGTCGGGTAGAGGTGGTCCAAGCCGCCAAGTGGAGAAGTCTCGTGCCTAAACCTCCCCGGAGAACACACAAAAAGCGGCGAGAAGGTGGTCGGAGGTCTCTCGAAGCCGAGAGCACAACGCGCTAGTCATCGGTGGGTCAGAGCCCGTGGCGCCCGAGCCTCTCCGCCGCCCACACCCGCCCATGAAGCCCCACCCAAAAGAAGAATTTCACTTTAGGAGGAGTCGACGCCCGCCCACGTTCCTTGGCTCCAAGTAGCTTGGTGGATCCGACGAAGAAAGCTCAATAGGCCGACGCCGAGGAGTAGACGCTGAAGCCGCCCACCGCCAAATGAAACGGTCCGGCGCGACCGGGCTGTTTTTTGGATATAGCCTTTTTTTCGCCTTTGGTATCTCCTACTCGCCTCGTCCCCAAAATAAAAGACCTTCTCGCTTCCGAGAAGTCAACATTTTTAAAATGCCGGCAATTATATATTAAAATATATACATATTTATGTTAAGTAATTAGCATCATCGGAAAGATCTTTAAGTCTAGTTTTTTTAACAAATTTATTTAAAGATTTAATTGTTGCGCCGTATTTTCTACAAACTTAGTCAAAGCTTGAGAAAGTTTGACCAAAGACGCTTCCCATAGCGTCGTTTATTTTGGGACGGAGGGAGTACTACGTTAAAAGGGGCGGTGTAGGCTAGCTATTCAAACATGTGACAAGGAACCAAAAATTACATTGGTATTCGAGCATATTATGCACCTACTCCAACTTAAGATGACTAAACTTTTGATGGTTTTGGGTGAACAACACAGTTGCTTTATTTCGTTGAGTTTTTTTAGATAAAGGCTTTATTTCGTTGAGTGAAGAAAAGAAATGTTATGCAAAAAGGAGAACTAAGGAACACACAATAAATTACTGCATTGTGAGTGCGCCGACGTGGACGACCAATGCGCGCCGACGTGGACGACCTATGTGCGGTCAGCAAGTAGGTCGTCGCCTCGCCTTGTCGAAATTCCACGCCGCCGGGCTCCAGTTCACGTGGACTGATTTTTGTATCTGAGAACATCTGCATGCAAGGCTCCATGTGACGACACGTGGACTGCATCTGTATCTGAGAACACCTGCATGCATCTGCATGGCTCGAGCGCTTCGTCGCCCCCACACCACACAGCTGAACTAGCCACAGGAAGGCCGGCCGGAGCGAGGAAGCGGCGACGACGAATGGCCAGCTCGGGTCGGTCCATGCACGTACGGCAACCTGTCGCCCGGCCGGGCTGCAGGCAGCGCCTCCTCTCACCTCACACCACCGCAACGTCGACGACGGGGTGCTTCCGTGCTGCACAGCAATCGCACGGATCTCGGCCTAGCTGCAATAAGCTGCAAGGCCAGCTCGCGTGCCGCGCCCACGTATTGCCGCGGCGCGCCATCCACAAGAACCACCCGGCCGGCCGCACCTGTCACCTCCACTGTCGTGGAAACCAAAACCGGCGCTGCCGCCCAAGCTGCGGGCTTCACCAACAACACCTCGATCGGAGGCGAAATGCTCGCACACTCTGACCTCGATCCTTGACGGCCTCGAGGTGTCTCGTGTCCGAGGATGGCACGCGTGTACTACCGGCGCCACCGACCATGATCTGCACGCCGCCCACCTCGATCATGATCGACCCGGCGCGCCGCCTCGATCAGCCAGCCCCGGTGAACGGACTACGGCCGGCGTAGTGTACTCGATCTATGACGAGCGAGGCACAGCTTGGCGCCGTGGACACAGGTGCACCAGCTCTCGGAAACTCCACCATGCCGGCCCTCTCGCCACGAGCAGTGCAGGAACAGATGCCGCGAGTCTCCGCTGGCGCATGCACGGACGGTCGGCGCGCGCGCGGTGGGTGCATTCTGCCACTGCATGCCCGCGCGGGTCCGAACTGTTTTGTCTTATCAGATGTACTGTACTCCCTGTACTAGTAAACAGTTCATTTAACAGTTCCATCAACATCTTATCAATCGGTGTTAACCGTATCTGTACTGCTACGGTACAGTACGAGTGTGACATGGACCACGCCGGCGTTGCCGTAGCTAGCTCGATCGTACGTGTACCGCGCGCGCACCAAGGACCTGCATTGGTGCGCTACGTTCTCTCCTACCCGGCCTGCTCCACCACGCGCACTGGCTTCTTGGTGCGTACGTCGACTTGTACCCCGTGGAGGCGAGCACCCAGCAGCTGGCGGGCAACGGCAACAACGACATGCGCAGATCGACGCCATTGCCGCCTCCGCTGGCGCTGGCAACAAGGACAGCACCACCATTAAACTGATGCCCAAGCCGACTCGTCCGTGCGCCGTGCTCCACGTCATGAAGCTAGGCCACCATGGACGACTACTACAAGCGCCGGCGAGGCTGACCAACAGCGCGGCGACGTGGCAAAAGGGATGGGGACTGGGGAGTCGCCGCGTCGATCGGTGCTGTGCTGGACACCAAGACCGATGCCAACCTGCTTGCTGCAGTGGTGCGTCGAGGAGGTGGCGGGTGAACCGCGTCCACCGACATCAGCGGCGTCGTCGGCCCCGGCGCCGTGGTCTCCGCCGCGCCACGGCCACCCAGGTGAACATCGTCATCGTCGTCGCCGAGTTCACCCTACGCATGCACCGTGGACACAGGCCGACGTCCAAGCCCACTAGTGCCACGACGACACTCGCTCGTTCCGTGCCAACGCTAACGCTATGCAGCCTGCATGCTACGAGATGACGGTACTCTGTAAGCATGCTACCTAGTGTATATACTAATATAAAACATTATTAAAGGTCAAAGAGAGCTGACCGCTGAGGCAAACGGGACTCCACGCAGACTGCTGCATGCATGGGCCCTCTCGACGACAGCTCTTTCACTGTGCACGGACTGGCTATGTAACCGTGACCGTCGGATGCAAATCCACTCTCCCTCTCTCTCTCTGCCTACCGGCCGGCGGGCACTATCAGCCAAACTCCGCCGCCGCCGCCATCTGGACGGCGGTCCCGCCACCGCATGATGGCCGACCAACAGGTGGAGGAGGCCCCAGCCCCGGTCCCGGTGCCGATCCCGATCCCCGAGCCCGACATCGCCAACCCGCTGTTTCCTGGGGTAACTATTCCTCTGCGCTGCTCCAATCTCTCTCCGCTTGCTCTACCTAGTACTAGTATTTATTACTAGTATTAGTACCGATCCGATGCTTGCTGTTTATAATAAATCCGCTTCTTTCCCTGCTATTATTAGTACTGATGCTTGCTGTTTATAGTAATCCGGTCCTTCCGCTGCTACTTAATAAATGCATGCCTTTTCTTCCGCTGCTACATCTCATCTCAGATTCAAAAAAAAGTAAGTAAATAATATGAGGATAAAAACAGCATTTTGCTCTGGAGATGTTTCCCTTTTTGTTTTCGGCACCGTATATACAATATACCTGATTGTGTTTAACCCCAATTGGATTAATTTTGGCACTTGGTGGGATTCTACTGGAGTCTGGACACGGTCCAATGTCTGTAGGGATAAAAACAACATTTCTTTTCTTCACATGTTTCCCTTTTTGTTTTCTACACCGTATATAGCCTGATTGTGATGTTGGGATTCTGCTGAACACGGGCATGTATTGGCTGTAGGGATAAAAACAACATTTTGTTGTTAAAATGTCTTTATTTTTGTTTTCTACACCGTATAATAGAATCTGACCTCTCCAAACATTTGACAAACAACATCACTGCTAGCTTGTGTCATTTCTATAAGTGATGGTGGATGCGTGGATGGATGTTTAGTGGGTCTGGTTATTTTCATTTACTTGATCTGGTGTCTTATTTTCAACTACTAAGCTAGCTTATGTGCAGGCGCCGAGATATCACTGGCAACAACACTTTGATGGAGAGAAGATGGCAGAATCCAAAGATAGGATGATTCAATGGATCAAGAGAAAAGTGGCTGAGAGGGCAAGGGCGGATAACAATGGTATTCAACAGGTTGTCACCAGGAGGTCAATGGCACCAAATACTCCTTCGACCTTACAGCAGAATCGGGATTCTTCAAGATCGTTATCACACCAGCACCCGATTACTCCGACGAGGACCTACCCTTGGTGCTAGCTTTCAGCTTCCGTGATTTATACCTTCTGGGGTTTTTCCATGGTACGGTAACATCCTCTAGTGCTATGTTTATCTATGCTTATGAACACATGCATGTTGTCAATGTAGATAACTGTCAGTTAATGGCTATGGCTAATGTTTTTGGACTTGTAACAGGCAACATTTGGTATCTGTTTGATGATGCTAAGCTTGACGGTAGCGGTCACCTTGACCATCCGGGTGCTTTCGATTGGTTGGGCTTCAAAGGGTCTTATGACAGCAACTACTTCAGCACAGTGGAGTTAAGCAACTGGTATCTGTTCCAGTCCTACGACTCACTCGTGCACTACCCAGGAAGAACCCGTGATGATATCTTGGTTGCCTTGTTCCGCTACATCGTTAGCATATCCGAGCCGTGCCGATTTCCTCAATGGCACACCTATCTGCAATGCGTGCTGAAGAATGACAACAGTGAGACAATAAATACCGACTTCGTGTTCTGGTTTCAAAACTGGAGTACTATCAGCAAAAGAGCTCGTCGAGGGGCAGCCAGGTTTGTGGTGAACCCAGGTGAATTCTTCCCTACCTTTGAGAGCCTCCTGAAGACCATTGATGGAGGTGTGGCGTTGAGCAGGCCACCGGCAAACCAGCTTTGAGCAGAGTAGGCATTGTTTGCATGTTGTTTCTGTAGTCAAATCGGAAGTATTGCGCCCTGGACTGGCACTCATGATGTTTTTCAGTTTTATGCTCACGCACACTATCTTCTTCTTCTTCTTTTGTTCTTAAGAACCATAGCCAAAACGTTGCAATGTTTCGCAACTCTGTTTCTGAATGCAGACAGAAATGTGGAATGGCGGATGCGAACTCGATTGGCTTGGCTTGAACATTTTGATATGAAAAATTCAGTTAATACTAGTATGATGTGTATTTGCGTGGTTTCTGTACCCTGTCTTGTTTTCTTTCCATTGTTCTTAGCTAATCAGGGGAATCATCGTGACCCTGAACGGTTCCATTAGCCTTCATGTTTAATATATCGGCCGTTGGGTGATCATCGTGACCCAGGATCCCCAAATTTATCGGTCTGAGACGCTGGACCTCCGCGTCAAGGTTGCCGTCGACGCCGACCTGCAGTACAACTCGTTCAGCTCCCACACCGTCGTCGCCAGGAACCGACGTACCTTGTGTGTGATGTTGATCACCCATTTGTGTTGTACATGTCTTTTCTAAATAGCAAAACCAATAGGCGACTGCTACTCGATGAAAATCAGTTTCAAGTTAAGGACACCAACTTAGCTTAGCATCCCTCCTGCTCAATTTGATGTCCTCCTTGAGGTCAGTTTAAGACATTCCCATCAGGTTCAGAATGGCATTCAGAAGTTCAGAGTAAACAATAAAAAAATCCAGATAAGTTCAGAGTTATCAGCCAAACGAACACGCTGCTCCGGCCCGTCCTCTCCAACCTGCAGGAGTTATTCCTGGGCATCATCGTGCCGTCACCGCCCAATGCACACACCTCGGCCAGGTTTGTACTCCTACTCCACACGGTTGCTGCCAGCCAGCCATCCTTGTATGCTAGCGAGAAGGAAGCTGCTTCTAATAACAGAACAGAGCCTCAATCAAAATAACCAAATGAAACATGTAATTTGGAGGGGAGAAGAATATGCACCCTCGTAATACCTGTTCGAAAGCACGACGATGGTCAGCTCGATTTTTTCAACAAAATCAGGACGTTGTGACTCTATTTTGGCTGATATGTCATCGGTCTCGACAACATGGAACACGCTATTTGCAGCAGTGACCTCAGCAGCTGTAAACAACTTCTCTTGGCAATCAACCAGTTCTAATACAGGACCAAAGACTACAGTAATACCATGGTCCTGCTAACAAAATATTTCTTTGTTTCAAGTATTTATTATTATCTTGTTGTTGTTGTCTCAATGAAGATAATCTAGGTAGCTAATAGCAACAGTGTGGTCGTGTGGATCCAAGTAAAAATCACTCTGGGTGCAAATTCCCACAATCCATCTTCAGTATGAAAATATACATCACATTTTATTTTTTTCGAAAGTGTGCATTGGCACGCAATCTTTTCGTGCGCACATGCATGAAGCTTCAGTCAAAAGATACCGCAAATTGTATTGTACCATTCAAAGTGACTTTTTCAATAATAAGTCTTCATTTTTTTTAAAGGCAACCTAACTGATGCAACCGCAACAACTGATCAATTTCAGTCTGCTGGTCGTCGTGCTGCTCGCACTCTTGCCATTTTTAGTTCTTTTTCTTTTCTTTGTTTTGCTGCTGAGCTTCTCACACTCTTGCCGTATTTTTTCAAAAAAATAATCAAAACTGGGTGTGCCCACCCAATGGAAGTTGCCTTATAATGTGTACTCTATCCTGAAGCCTGACCAGCACCTTAACTACAGTAACTATTGATCAGCACCTTGACTGCAGGGTGAACGGATCAGCAGTTCAGCACCAAGAGTGCACGAAGAAAAAATGTCGCTTAGGTTAATTTTTTTACTTGTAACATGGTCTTCATTGATGGATAGCTCAGCTCACTGCACATGTACGTCATAATCACATTCACCGTGTATACCCTTGCCACACAGTTTCTGTATACAATCCCACAACAGGAAAGGACCAAGTTTTTGGTTTGAAATTTTGTTTCTTGATGATTAGTACAACTGCTATGATCTTGCAGATGCTAACAAAATTTAATTATGACATGTTTTTATACTGATTTTAGCTAACAAAATACACTATTCAAAATAACATCAAAATATTTTGGTTAATAAATGATGTTTTAGTACACACAAATTAAAATCACATAATTGTATTTGTATCTGTATTCTTGTACACTATTTGAAGTTAGCTTAATTGAAATTCGGTAAATTGACATTTTCGTACACGGAAATATAAGCTCAGTTGTGCTTACGTTGGACCTATTTATTTTCCAAAACGCACTCCGGCTTTGTTCATCCAGCCCATCTTCTAGGAACACAAGTGACCAGGCCCCGATAGTGCTTACTCGGCCCAGCGAGCTGATCCAAGGCCAGGATCTATTCCAAAACTAAAAACCCTCTATTTCTTAAATAATTTTAGAGAAGCGAACGCAGTAGTTCAATGGTAGGGACGGTCCATGTGGGGACGCTACCCACCGGGGTTCAAATCCCGGTGCTCGCACCTTTTCTTGGGATTTTTCCCAGATTTCCGGCGTTGTGCATTAAGTGGTAGCGGCGTTCCCGTCGACGACGAGGCGCCAATGGTGACTTCGAGAATCTCCAGATCTGGCCGGTGTTCAGTCCTTCGGAGGTGCTCATAGGGGTAGGGTTTGCGCACGTGTGTTCATAGGGGTGAGTGTGCGTGCGTGTTGTGAGCGTCTGCGTTGTACTGTGTTATTCTCAAAAAAAAAAAAAAAAAAAAAAAAATAATTTTAGAGAAAAAAAAAAGAGTTGCTATCGTTTCTTACAACGTGCTAAACCCTTGGATCATCATCTAAGAGTGGGATCTATCATCAGCAATGTATGTACAAAGTGTTAGATAACATAGATTTATATATTTTTACCACAAATCACAACTAACAATCTTTTTTCTATGTAAAGACAAAGACATATTAAAGGTGTGTGTCCTCACAAATCACAAATAACACGTCGCAAGATGGAGTTGAATGATCGATTTCTTGCAACAAAGACATAGGAAAATTGGAAAAACATAGATGCTGGTTCCAAGTCTTTTAGTACTATCCTTACGTAAGTAGCTTACGGTAATTTTCTACCATTGGATCTCTCTCAACAAACTGTCCATTTTTAAAACAACAATAAAAACTTGTACTAGAAACACAAGTCATTTTGACCTAAAATATATAATATTAAAAACAAAGAAAAGAGGGTAATCATATGACATTCCCCTTCCAAATTATTAAGTCATTTTGACCTAAAAATATAATAATATGCAGAGATATATATATCAAAGTAGATGGAACAAAAAAAAAAAAAAATCAAAGTGCCTTGTAATTTAGAATGAAAGGAGTATCGTTTAAATTAACTAAAATATATAGTTAAATACACTAATGACCCTTAAACTTATGACAATGTGCAGGTTCCTCAAAATGGAAATCGAACACGTGAACTTGTTAAGTGGTGCGGGAGACGTAAGCTGACTAGGATATATAACACCCTGCTATAAACATGTTCTACCTCTGTCTCACTGGCGGCGTCCACGGCTATCCGTCTAGCTCGCACGTGGCGTCTGCAGGAGCTGGAGGCGTCCGCAGCCACGACCCACGAGCCGAACGGCGCACGGGCTGCTTCCATGACCTCCGGGACAGCGTCGTGCACGCGACCGCGCGCGGCCTCGATGTCCGTTGCCACCGCCTGCTCGCCGTCCCCAGCCCCCGACGGACCACGCGCGTGGGCCCCGTGGAAGTTCAATTCATCTCCAGGGTCGTGCCGCTGCACGCGCCCCAGGTCAGGCGGCTGCCACCCGGACGACCTGCGCGCGCGCGCGGCTTACTTTCGTCGGGACCTCGCATAAGCAGGCAGGCGCCCTCCGTGCCATATCTTCACGCGGCGGGTCGCGTGTCCGCTTTGCGCCTCCCTTCCGCAGTTTCCCGGCCGGCACTCGCGGCGCTCACGATCCTCCGCAACCACGACATCCTGAACACGACGACACGCCCGTCGACGACACGGGCCACGCCCACGGCCAGCAGGCCACTACGTCGAGAACGTTTACGTCTAGGCGCGGATGGCACGGCGGCGCACGCACAGCCGGTGCTCCATCATGTGGATCATCGCCGGGTTGGACGTACGCCGCCGTCAAGGTCATGTTGCTGTTCCGCGAGCGCATGCTCCACTGCGTGGACTTGTCTGACTCCGACATGGACGGACGACGCGGATGCAGTCAAGGGCAAGCGTGTCGTCGGCGCCGGCGCCGGCCAGAAGCTCTGGGACATGTTCGTGGCGTCATGGGTGTAGGCGATCGTCGCCGGCTCGTCAGGACGTCGAGCACCACCACGAGAGTGTGCACCCACGGATCCCGCCCAGCGCAGAATTTTCTCCTTCTTTTATTAGGCAGGCGCATTCTTACACGTAACAATCTCATGGCCGCCTCTACGATCGACACGCAGGATTTTTGATGTGGAGGAAAAGAGAGGTGAGAGAGAAGAATGAGGCGCTTGGTTGGCGAAACAATGACCTCATGAGCTAGAATTTGGGACTATGAGACAACTATTGTACAATTATATGAGTTGTTGTTGTGGTATGATCTCACAATCCTATTTTTACTCTCTCAATAAATTAAGGAAATGCGCATTCTACGGGACAACTTAAAAAAGACAAACTATCAGACACGTAGTATATTAAAATCGCCTTTAAATTTACAAGACTATATGAGACTAATTACGAGACAAAACCAATGTATTTTGCCCTTAAACAACACAGTTGATCAGGGGCCTAGGAGGAGCCAGTCTGTCTCACCTGTACAGGATTCCTGTCCTGGGTTGTTCATTCATTTTTTGTAGGTGAACTAGCTTGTTCATTGTTTTTTCTAGGTGAACAAGATTGTTCATTGTTTTTGCGTCAACTGTTAAGATGACATGAAAACGTTGTTAACAGATTCTAGTTTAACTCACTGTTGTCAAAACATTTATATGACACAGATTTATTCTCTACGCCTGTTTGCACAATAGCGTGAATTTGAAGGATTCCAACTCACATGACACCAAAGAACATAACAACAATTTTGTCAAATGAAGCACATTAGTATCACACACGTTCATGATATAACGGGATAAAAGCACAACACGTTAGTCATACTTAACACAGCAGGCCGAACACGTTATACAATAGTTCAACACAGCAGGCCCAAGTTACACAGTAGTTCATTCAACATAACAGGCTCAACAAGTTAGACATTACTTATTTAGGGTCCTATAGATACATACTGATCCTAACATCATCAAACCTTTAAGGTGCAAAAATAGCTCACTTAAAAGTCCATTATCGACAAAGCAACCTTCAGGCGCATCTTAGTGGCACCAATACCTCTGACTTCTTTCTCCCGTTGATCTTGGGAGTAAAATCAATGGTTTGCTCAAACTTACCTTCACTGGCCCCATTAGTTATGACTTCTTTTTCTCCATCACTGGCACCAATAGTTATGACTTCTTCTTCTCTACCGTTGATCTTGGGAGTAAAATCAATGGTTTGTTTACACTTACCATCACTGGTTTCAGCAACAATTATCAGCTTATCCTTCACATACACAGATATGACGGATCGCAAAAAGCTTGATAGCTCCAGTACCATCACCAGTCATGCCACCAGCCACTTGACTATCGTAAAGCACAATGGTGTTCATGATACTGGTGGTCTGTGCAGTGATTTTTCCATTAAAGTCTCCTTGTACAACTTCAATTGCAACAGTAGCCTCCACTGCATCTTTCACAACTCCGTACAGCACATCCACAGTACTAAGCCTGGTAGCAAGAGACTCACTTTCAAGCACACATTGCTTCATCGGTCGACGACGCTCTATGCCACTGATAGATAAAAATCCTTTACTGAGATCTTTGTCCTCCCCTTGATGATCCTTAATCTTCAAATCAATCTCAACAAAGTTTGGACTTATCAATGCGAGTCCTCTTTTTGGACCTGTCAAGATCAAAGATTCATCCTACAAAAGTTTTTACATTATATGTTAGTGTTATGTTATATTTCTCTGAATACAATGTTCTAATCAAAATAGAATGATTACAGCCAACCAGCATATGCAAACTACTACCATAAATGAAACAGTTAATGATCAGTTTACATGTGGTATTAAGATGTTCTAGGTTCATATGTTTGTAACATTAAGCGTGGTTTCGATATAATAAAATGTGATAAATAATTTCCATAAGATAAGAAACAAATATTATGCCAAAGAGTTCAAATATAGTTTCATTAATATATTATACATACTTATATTCACATAAATTCTAAGAAAAAAAATGTTACTTTAGATTTATTCTGTTCCATACAATATCCAAACCACACCCTAGAGTCAACAATGTACTTCTATTGGATAACAATTGGATCAGTGTGTAAACATTTCTCTGAATCCCATAATACAAAGGATGTTGCATCACCTAGTTCTCTCTACCAGTTGCTCAGGGACCTTAGGATGCTAATTGTGCCTACCCAAAAGACTTCTAACATATCACAAGTTTACCCTCCATACTGAGCATCTGCAATTTATTAACATTTGGAAACTATGGTTGTCGAATACTCTGGGGATTATTGATCAGTGGCGTGCAAATTTCCAACTTTCAGCACCAAAATAAATTCAGAACAAGAAACAAGGATGAATATCACACAGGTAATTGACCAACTGGCTAGCGATTACTTTGTTGATCAATAAAAATGAATTGTTGTTCAGCTGATGGTTTCTTCGGCTGATAAGCCGGCTGATGCTGTTTCGTTGTGAGAGAAAAACATTACACAATGGCTGATAAGCCGGGCTAATAAATAAAAGCCATTATTCATTTAGAGGAACAGTGTTGCCAATCGGCCAATTGTACATACCTCAGAATTGATGAGTTGGCATTGATCTCTCTCACGGCTGAAGAGATAAACAAACCTATTGTCCAGACTGTCCCTGGCAACGACAGTGCCATACACACTGATGGGGAAGCCAACATCCGAAGTGGCTATTCTCACAGAGAAGAAGTTTATTCCCTCGCACAGCTCATAGTCGTCCTTATTTTTGTAGACAGCATCAGTAAATCTCATCGGACCAAGGGGCGCTGTGGTGTGAAAAGTAAAATAAAAATAATCAAGATAGGTTCTATTCTATACAAATAAGACTCAAGCTGACAGATGAAGATAGTATAAATGTTGAAGTACACATGCACTTGCTAATCCAAGACAGAAACTCAGACAGTGATGACCTCCGCTCGAATAGACCAAAACATATTTCAAAGCACGAATTAACAAAGAATGGAGTATAATAGTCTGATCGTGTAAAATTTTTGCAGTTGTTCATGGACGGCAATGTAGTAAATATCACTAAAGGTCAAGACAGGGTAGGGCATTGCAGAGGAATTTGATCTGATCAGAATTGAGCACCGAGGAGAGTCTCTTACCAGAATCCTTTATAGTCATACAATACAAAGATTCAAACTAATAGTTCACGATAGTATAAACGGCGAAGTACGATTGCAATATCGAATTCAAGAGACAGAAATTCGGACAATGATAACCTCTGCTCGAATAGACAAACAAAGGAATTTTAAAACACAAATTAACATAGAAATACTCTGATCGTGTAAGCAATATACAGTATATATGACTAAAGGTCAGGGCAGGGCAGGGTAGGGTCTAGCAGAGCAGGGGAATTGGTCTGATTAGAATTGAATCGACGGGGATGGACTTACACTCTTCGTAGAGATCGAGTTTTGTGAGGTCGTAGAAGGTATATTTGGTGTAGTACTCGCCCCCTCGCTTGGGATCGGAGTCGAGGAAGGGCTCTTGCAGCTTCCGCAGCAGCTCGGTTTGTTTCTGTCTCCGTTGCATCCGCCGCAGAAACCGCATCCGTTCCGCCTCCTCGGCCAATCGCTTTGCCTCGTCGACGTCGACGAAAGGTTCCAAGCCTGAGAGCTTCTTACCACAATCCTTCACCGCGGCGGAGAGTCGGTCAGAATCCGATCCCATGGAGGCACGCAGGACGGGCGGCGCCGTGAAGTCGCGGCGCCCGCGAGGCATGGATACGCTACCGTCCGCCATGAACACAAAGCCGCCGCCGACCAAGGGAAGGGGAAATCCAAACGTCTGATGTCTGATCTAGGGTTTGTTTGTGAGTTCCGCTCACACGAGGAGGACGAGGATGAGGTCTCCGAGTATCCTGGGCTTCATTGGATCAGGGCCTTTGTAATGGGTCTACGCATGGTATTATGGGCCTGATTCCTCTATGAGCCTGGCTGCCCCACTAAAGACCCATGTTGGACAACCATACCTGTTGGGCTGACTGGCCCAATCAACTGCATAGCGACTCCGAGACGTGGCAAGTCAGGGCCCATGTGGTTAGGGCTATCGATCTAGTTGCGTCCGGTACTACCCGATCAAACAAAAAAGAAACAGTGCGTTGTTATTGAGTTGATCCAGTCTTTTTTTTGCTCGGTTTTATTTTCAGTTAAATTGTTTCTTTCTGCCTCAAAAAAAAAAAAAGTTAAATTGTTTCTTCCCAGATGCTTTGATTTGGGGCTATACAAAATTTATTGATAAAAATCAATCGTTTATCCCCAGATGTTTAGTCATTCTTTTTTTTTTATTCTAGTTATTCCTATGCAAGAGATAGAATTCTTCATGACATGATGAAATTTTCCTTTTTTGAATTCACTTTTAGTATATGAAGCAAAAAAAGGAAGAAAAGATGGATAATGATTGAATTTTTTAATTATTTCTCTATGTTTAATTACTTAATTTACGGTTTATGAATTTCCATTTTTTTTTATTCTATTAGGTTTGTTGAGAATTCAAAGAGTTGGACCAATTCTAATCAATTAAATTCAACAATATAACAAGCTCTTCAAAATTGACTTAGACGGATCAAATTGACCTATATGGTTCCATGTGGCCAGATGACAAGTGGGTACATCCTATTGTAACACATACACCTTTGCTAGTCTAATTGAATGAAGAAAAATTCAATCTTCCATTTCTCGGTCCATTGCTCTCTCTCCTCCTGTCTCTCTCTCCTCCTCCGAGTATAATGATTCTACAGTATGTGATGAACAAGGGATAAGAGTCATATTTGGCGTACTATCATGTTTGTGATTGTGATTCAAACTTGTGACTAGTGCTCATAAGAGTCAGAATGGTACGTATTCAGGCACACTTCAAAGTCTAATTCTAAGAAATACACTACAAGAAAACAGATATCCTTGGCGGCCAACAATTTCCTTCAAGGGGCTAATTGAACCTCCAAGGTTATTTCATTATTATGGAGGATGTATGAAACCTCCAAGAAAAATGTGTATTCTTATCAACTCCAACTGTCAAGGTAATTCCACATTTCCTTAAGTGCTAGTTTGAACTGCCATGGTAATTCCACATTTCCTTTTGATTGTAAGTACAAATCGCTAAGATATTTTCTTATTTCCTTGGTTCTATTTGAACCCGTTAAGGTAAACCATATTTCTTTGATGTTATTACAACCATCAAGGCAATTCGTTTTTCCATAGGTGTAATTGGAAACTGCCAAAGAAGTGCTAATTTCCATGGGTGCAAACCCTCAAGTAAATTAATTGTTGTAGCCAACAAAAAAAAAAAAAACGTTCAATTTCTACTCATTCATCTTAACCACTCGTTGCATTTTATAGACAGAAATGCTCTTTTTGACATGGATATGAAATGAAATATGGTTTTTCCTGGTGCGTTAATCCAAAAAGGTACCATTTTGTGTTGTTATGCATTATTAGAGATTGCATATTGGCACGTATAGTAACATCATGATGGTACACCGGACTTAATTCGTGCACCGCTTATAGTAACATCATGATGGTACACCGGACTTAATTAACAGCCACTGTGAGAAACATACAGCCGGCCCGGCCAAGCCTACAAATGGCCCAAGCGGCCGGGCCTAAAGTCAGCTCCCATGCCAACCTGGTGAGTAGTTTGAGGCCTCACATTTCGGGTTGGGCTTGGGCCTCAATGGAGCACCCGTATTCTTTTTCCTCTTTTTGGGTCAGCAGATCGGGTCGGCCCGGCCGATTTTGCTCACGCTCTACCGACAATTTTTTTTAAGACCGCTATTAAAGCACGAAAATTTACTTTTTTTTTTTTTTCACCTCTATTTTCTTTCACCTCTCCCTTGCCTCCCTTATGTATCAATACCGGACTCCTAAAAGCCTAGGTGTTCCAAAAAACAATACAACTCATAGCCTACCCGGCCATACAACCTAGCTGATGCCGAAGCGAACTCTCCCTAGCTTGGACGAGTTCAATAATGCACGGGCATCTCCAACCAGCTGTACATACACAAAAAAACAACATGCAAGCGCGGATAGATCCATGCATGCATCGCGCGCGCCACCACCGCCCACCATGCCGCACCGGCCCGCCCAGCCGGGTCCGAACACTTCCGAAGCGGAGACACGCATGCGCGGTCAGCGTCAGCCAGAAGAACGAATCTCGGCATGCGCCGCGATATGAAAAGAAAGACCTCACTTAATTTTCGATCGGCGGCGATCGCGAGCGGAGGAGACGGGCGGGGCGGGGCCACTTGGTTTCTTTGCCTCCGGACACGAGGACCGGCCGCCCGCCAAGTCTCCACCGTTGGCGGAGAGCAAGCGCAATATTGTAGTCGCCGCTCAAGCGGCCACACATCTTCGTGGATGTCGTGGAATCATATAATGGTCTTGGAGTAATTGAGAAATGCTAAGGTCAACCGGTTGTTTTTGGTCCTTCCAAACAACCGGATCTCTAGCCAATAAATTATATCAGATTGAAGCGTCGATCAATAAAAACCACAACCGATAACGAAAGCGACCGTGTCAAGATCGCCCCCACCGTCACACGGCCGGTACGGAGGAGACCCCGTCGCCTAGGCGGCGGCGTCGGCAAGCGGCGGCACCGATCATCATCCTCATACTACTTCCAATAGGTTGAAAAAATTGACACAAAGCCTCTAGGCCGTCAATGCACCGGCGAGTTGCTTCATGTTGTTGGGACCTTAGACTCGTCGGGACGAGATAACGCCGTCGAAATTAGAGGCCATCAAGGACGGCGTTAGCGGACGAGGAACTCAAAGATCGAAAAAGAAAAAGAAGCGTGTCTAGAAGAGGACTTTGATCCGGCTAACCGGTCGGCCATTCACGAAGCTTGCGGCCGATGGGGACGTTAGAGCTCTCTCGCAGAGCGGCTTCCCGCCCGTGCAACCACCTAGGACACGCCAGGATGCTTGAGTGCCACTGCAAGGAGGCTAACGGTCCTGCACACGCCAGGATGCTTGAGTGCCTCACGGTAACAACTAGCTATGTTGCAAGCTAGAGTGAATAAGTCAAAGTTTTAATTGTTTTTTTTATCTCCCGTGGCAACGCACGGGCATATTTCCTAGTATATATTAATAAGGAGAAGAGAATTAAATCCGCCCCAAATGGGCAAAAAAACAACTTTCTAGATTTGACAGACTATCAAATTGGGCGAGGACTAAAACGGAGTACTCACATTCTAAAAACAACTCGAGGTGCATCTTTCAGCTGCACTAACATGGTACCTCTAACATATTTGTCTCTACGTCCGTTGCAATTGCAGCGAGGGCCTTACAAAGCTCCATATTATCGAGCCGCCGCCTTCCGTATCGCCTTGATTGCCTCCCGAATTTGTCAATGCACTCTACCGACAAACCTTGAGATTGCCAATACGGATCTTTCCGGTGCCTCTGTCCATTGCAAGCGCACAATCATCGACCTAGGTACCATCACATCTGGATTAAAGCCGAGGGGTGTGTAGTGTGACGAATACAACATGGCAACCTAGGTGCCATCACATATCTGGATTATGGCGACGGTGATGAATACAAAATGGTTTTCTAGATCTCACAGTGGGGATTACAAGTAACAACGAACAATGCTATAATGCAACCAACGGTGAAGAGATCAGGAGTGACCAAAAGAAATGCGCACAAAGTATCACTCATCTTATTTGAAAATTGTGCAAATATAGTCAAATTTACCCCACTCTTATAGAACATTAATTAATAAAACATGTCACAACAAATGAGGTGATATTTTACATAAATTCTTAAATAATACGAGTGGTTAAATTTAAGGTTAAAAAGTCAAATAAACTATAGATTAGAATGGATTTAGTGTCTAGTAAGAAGTACATTTTCAAGACTTTGCAGGTATCATCTCGATGTAACGCTTTAAGGAGTTAATACTCCGTAAAGCTTTGTCTAAAAAAAAAGATACCAAAAATAAAGGTCAATGTTGTCTACTATGAGGGAATAGGCCGGGAAGCCAAACACAACGTTAATTGTGTGTTACTCGTGGTTATTTAATCTTACTCGTTTACTTTTGTTTAGTATACGTACTACCACCTTGCTCTTACGTATATATTCTTTTAGTTTCTTTGTATCCTTTTGTTTTCGTGTTGTACCAAATCTAACGACTGAGCATAGCTAATAAGCCTTTTAAGCATCACCTCTTTTCATTTATTTATACTAGTCCATCAACCCGTGCTCCCGCACGGGTAACTGAATACATAAAAAATAGACATTCATATTTAATATATATTTACTTAATAAAATTACTTTATAAATTAAATTTTGTTTGAATGTAGAGTGATATGCGTGAATGGAATCTTGTGGCATAGCACATGTGATTCTACAATTGGGTTTTTTCTATTTCTTTCTTTGTTTTGTGTCCCAGTATATCTAACATTGTGTAGTATATGGGCACGCTGGACGTCCCTCTTTAGAAATCAAACTATGTGGTGACAATATTAACAGGTTACTTCACCTGCAAAATTAAAACTGATAATATGATTGGGTATTGGATATTGAGATGTGTATGTTCAAATGTTCTCATTAGTTGTAGTCTTTCTTCTTTGATGAATTTTTTGGCTTGTCATTTGTTTGTTTCGATCTTTGCTTTGTCAAATGCTTTCATTGTTGCAATTATGTTGTTGTTCTGAGCTCCTTGACATATCGACATAACATCTTTGGATTTAATTGATAAGTTTATTGTGCCCTTGAAAAGGAGGTGGGAACATCATTTTGTTATCTAGATCAGATGTCGTGTGGCTTCTTATTTCAGTATCATCTTGTTGAGGTAGATAACTGCTTAGGTTGCCATGATGCTCTCCGATGTAGCTTGTTTTGCTATATATGAACATTGACAATAACTCAATATATAGTTACGTATCTAGATACAATATATAATATGTCTAGATATATAACTCAATGGATAAACCCAAAAAAAAAAAAAAATCAAAACAACTTATAATTTGAAACCGAGGGAGTAGTATTTAATGGAAAAATACATTTATAAGAAAAGTGGATCAATGGTAGATTACTTGTTGACCTTAGCAATATTGTGTTCACATTTTTTGGCTGGTTTCAATCCTAATGTTTTTTGGCTAGATTGCCTCATTAATTTAAATAAGATAGAAGTACTATTAGAGAGTGGAAATTGATTATTAGTTTGGTACAGGTATAAGGGCCCCCAAGGGCATTTTTTTTTTTTTTTAATATTTTGTTGATTTCGGTTAGCTTCTCTTGTCCTGCCAGTGGCTCCCTCGAGATAATATTGTGTGGTTTGGTTATTAGCATTGATTTAGTGTTGTCATAGAAGTTCAGGAAGCATTTATATTTTTCTCTTGAGGGTGTTGTGCGTGTAACATGAGGCACAATTTCATCTAACAATTTTTAAAATATTATGATCTTCTAATAACTAAACTAATTGAAAAGGTAATAATTACTACAAAACAACAACTTGATTATGTGGCCAGGTCTTATGCAATTATTTTGGAGCCAAATTAATTTTAAATTATGGTTTAAATTATTCACTATTGTAATATTAATATTTAGATACATTATATTAGTATTTGGCATATGCTACACATTTTTATCCCGTTGTGTTGCAAAATGTTTTGGAAGGGAGCACCTTTCATGGTTGAATAGAATATTTTGTTTCATATGAACATCATTCCAATCAACCTTTAAATGTTTCTATTTTTCTTTCTATCCATAATCTGCTACCTTTTCAATCAATGACAAAACTTCGTGAGGGCCACTGTGGGCCATGGCCCCCAAGTTGATACGTTTTTTGATAGTTGTCTAAATTTCACCAGTTTAAGTGACAATAAAATACTAATATGCCCGTCCCCTTATTTCTGATATCATATTAGCACCTACCATTTTGTTGTCCTAGCTTTGTCCCTATTTTTAATCGAGCTAATTTAGGTTGCGTTAGACCGCTTTAGCCCCCTCCGCTCTCTTCCCTAGGGGAGACTCGCCGCCGCCACTCCCTTCGGCCCCTGTTCCCCACGCCTCTGGTCTCCTAACAAGTGGTGAGGAGCAAGAGTTCATCCTTTTAGCAGATCTATTGTTTTCTTAGTTGTTTCCCTTTATTTTTCTTTTCACCATAAAAATTTGGGCTAGGATTTTGTTGGTTGTTTCAATGTTTTCGATCTTGCTTTATGTTTCTTACCGGAGCACTTGTGGATGTGTCGTGAATTTCAATGATGTCATGCTCTTCCTAGAGAGATTGAGGTATGTTGGCATAGTCCTTCTCGAGGAGGGATTAGATCTATTTTTTTCTTTCCTATGGGGTCATCTTTCTAACCATCGGTGATGGTATTAGCGGCAAAGGATCTGCCCCAGGTCCGGTGGTGATTCTAGCGGTGTCGAGATATTATGTTCTCGGTTTCTACCTTCGAAGATATGGCCGATGTGCTCTCGGCACCCTTTACTCCCCACAGTGGCTGAGCTTCTCGCACCTCTTTGGTGATCTCCATGTCCGTGGAGCCTTTTTTGTTGGTAGGGGTTGTGGTTCTCGGGTCCAGATCAATCTAGTGTACTTCCATGATCGCGATGGAGCTTCTTGGAGGAGGGCTCTATGCCGCCAAACACGAGGAAGATGAAGTATAGGGACATGTAATTTTATTTTATGTTGAGGTCTCAGTTGTAAAATATGTTTTAATTTAATGAAATCCAGTATCTTTCTCATAAAAAAATGAGCTAATTCAGGTCCATCTTTATGTATAACATATGTTCTCCTTAAGAAATAGGTTTCATTGATTAGACATGTAAGAAGTAGATGATCTGTTTGTTTGGATATTCTACCTATAATTCTCTTGACTATCCTTTTTAGGGAATTCTTGACTCTCTTTTTCCTATAAAATCAAGGAATTATGTAAACCGATATAAATATTCCAGGGAATGATGCTGCAATTATCGTATCAAAATTACCTTGACTTTTCTGTTTAGTACTTTCTTTTTTCCTAGTTCATTTCGATCTAGCACTTTTGGATTAATTTTCCATGTTTTTTTATCCTTAATTTACGACATGTTGGATTGCATGGACTACAGTACATGAAACCAATTTAACATGTGAATTATGTCAATTTAAGAATAAGAAAAGAAACACACTAAAATAAGAACGTTGAGTCTCAATTCACATAAGTACAAAGATGTTCCCTGGCTGTGCAATAATCTGTGATGTTGAATAAGAACGATGAATCTCAATTTACAATCTATGATGTTGTATTAATAATAAACAACTAATCTAATGCCCAGCCTTTTCCAACTTTGATTCTTATTTAAGGTAGATACAACCGTGGTTACCTTTTTGTGGACGTAGTAGCCTGGCAACAGGATGAACCATGGAATAGGTTAACAGGAGTTGTTGCTGATGAAAGTTAGATTGATAGGTATGGTTACCTGATCTGTTGGGATAGCCTAGTGGCAGGAAGAACCATGGAATTAGTTGAGCAGAATTGTCACCATTGAAATTGAGATACCCGGCGGCAAGAAGAAGCAGGTAATTAAAGAACACGTACCTGTGTTGGTGCCGCCCAGGGACAAGATAGTCTAGAGTTGTTGCCGGTGAAACTGAGATTGAGAGGCGTCGATGCTTTTTTGGAATCACGCCGGCGGCAGCAGGAAGGACCGTGAAGCCCTAGACGTGTTTATTATACACAGCCACGTACTATTTTATTTTATGGCTATATTTTAAGTTTTATAAATAATAATGGCATTGGTGGGTAATTATGTGGAAAATAAACTTAGCACATCCAATGGTTACTATTGATTAGGCATATCAATTCGATGGATAGATCTTTTTCGATTATTGTGGGAATTTTAAGGCTTTATCTTTTTTTAGCGATCTGGTGAGAATTAATGTGGAGCTTCTATTGGAGCCTCCAATTAGTAATAGTAAGATAAGATTTCTTTTCTAATGAACACTTACAATAATCCATCATTTCAGGTATTTGCATTACCCTTTTTCAGCCGGCCACATAAACGACCAGCCCAACAAACTAATTCCTTCCCTACGACCAGCCCAACAAACTAATTTCCTTCCCTCGCCACGCTCGCTGTCTGTCTCCACGACGCTCCACTCCACATCCACAGTTGAACCAGACCATGCAACAGCTGCCGGTGGGCCCCGGGCGGTAGATTCCGCATTGATCCGCGGCATCCTCCCTCCCTGGTCTTATCCCGTCCGGTGGGCCCCACGCGCGTCGCGGCAGCGGGTCTGGAATCCCGCCGAATATTCCACACTCCCCTTCCTTCTTCAAAAGATTCGTTTCCTACGCGACGCCTCGACCTCGATTCCCCATTCCGACGTCTTCTTCTACCTCTCCTCCTCCCACGGCCTCCTCGCCTCCTCCTGCCCAGCAATCAGCGCGAGCCGAGCTGCCCCCTTCCTTCCCAGGGAGCATGGAGATGGACCCAACACCACCGCAACCGACGCACGCCGACCGGCGCCGACGTTGTCGCGAGTACCTGCTCGCGCTGGAGGAGGAGCGGCGCAAGATCCAGGTGTTCCAGCGCGAGCTGCCGCGCTCTGCCTCGACCTCGTCACGCAGAGTCAGTCTCTCTCACTCCCACCCGCTCCCTAACGTAGCCTGCCGGTCGCATCCCAGCTCAAGCTTCCTCTACTGTGCTTCCTGTGTACGCAGCCATCGAAGGGATGAGGAGCCACATGGACAGCAGCGGCGGCGGCGGCGGGAGCGAGGAGACGGTAAGCGACCACGGCGGGCCCGTGCTGGAGGAGTTCATGCCGCTCAAGCCCACCGGCCTCTCGTCCTCCTCCTCCGAGGACGTCGACGACGACGAGCACGACAGCTCCCACCGCCACCAACGCCCTTCCTCCACTGCCGCCGCCGACGAAGGCAACGCACCGGCGGGAGATCCGGAGGCCAGAGCCAGCAACAGCAGCGGAAGGCGGCGGTTGTCGTCGTTGCCACAGCCGGAGACGAAGAAGGCGTTGCCGGACTGGCTGCAGTCCGTGCAGCTCTGGAGCACGAGCCAACAACAACAACCCCGCCGCCGACGGCGTCGGAGCAGCACCAGGATGAGCTCCTGCTAATGCCGTGCAGGCCCGTGGCGCTCAACGCCTGCCGGAAGCCTGGGGCGGGCGCGTTCCAGCCGTTCGAGAAGAAGGACAAGGACAAGAAGCAGGAGAAGGAGAAGGAGAAGCCAAAGCAGCAGCAGCGCGTCGAGCTCCCGGTGCCGGCCTCGTCGGCCGCGGCGAGCTCGGCCGTTGTCGGGGACAGCTGTGACCGGGCTGCCGGCGTCACCGACACCGACACCGACACGGCGGAGAATCATAATAATAATAATAATAAAGCGAGCATTAAAGGCGGTAAGGACAAGGAGGCGCAGTCGTCGTCGCAGGCGGCCGGCGGCGGCAGGAAGCCGCGCCGGTGCTGGGCGCCGGAGCTCCACCGCCGGTTCCTCCAGGCTCTGCAGCAGCTCGGCGGGTCCCACGGTTCGTTGCTCACCCTTATCCTTCCAACTCATCACCAACGCTTCAAACTTGCTTTGCTTGTGTAGTACAATTAGTCTCTGACACGATCGAATCAGAGTACAAAAATCTAGTAAATATATATATCAAATTGATAATCTAAGTAATGTGATGTTAAATTGCAGTGGCGACGCCAAAGCAGATCCGGGAACTCATGAAGGTCGACGGTCTCACCAACGATGAGGTCAAGAGCCATTTGCAGGTCAGTAAGAGACAGCCTCAAAAAAAAGAGTGTATTTTGCAGCTCATAGTAGCATCTGTTCGTAGTTTTTTCAGAATTCGCCCTTGATTTTTGACTTCTTGAGTGTATTTTGCAGCTCATAGTAGCATCTGTTCGTAGTTTTTCAGAATTCGCTCTTGATTTTTGACTTCTTGAGTGCATTTTGCAGCTCATAGTAGCATCTGTTCATAGTTTTTTTAGAATTCGCCCTTCATTTTTGACTTGTTGGTACGTGTTCAGAAATACCGTCTGCACACCACGAGGCGTCCGAACACGACGGCGGCGGTCGCGGTCCAGAGCGGCGTTGGCGGCACCAGCGTCGTCGCGCCGCCGGGCACACCACAGTTCGTCGTGGTGGGAGGCATCTGGGTGCCACCGCCAGAGTACGCTGCTGCCGCGGCTGCGGCCGCCGCTGCTGCTTCGGCGGCGGCGGCGGGGGGGGGGCGCCGCCACAGCCGCCGCGGCAGGTGCACGACGACCTACCCGGCGACGCGTCCGGAACGACGACGACGACGACAGACGCCAACAAGGTGTACGCTCCGGTGGCGACGACGTTGGCGCCGGGACTGAGCAGCTGCTCCGGCGGAGGGCGCAGCAGGGACGCTTGCTCTGGCTCGCCGGCGGTGTCGTCGTCGACCTCGCAGACTACATCTGCCTGATGAAGAACGCCCTCGATCGCCAACTTTTGCTTGTAATTTTAGCTTACGTCCAGCGGTACAGAGACCCGTAATTAAACTTGAGTTACTTCTTCGTGCTAGCTGATTTTTACTATTGCTACATGAGTCGATGTATATCCAGCATGCATTTTGTCCTCTATTTTTGTGAGTACAAAGAGAACAGAATAAGTTACTAAATCCGTTTGACTTTTTTAACCTTAACTTTTACCACTCGTCTTATTTAAAATTTAATGTAAAATATCACTTCTTTAATTGTGACACTGATCGGTTAGCTAGAAACGAAATCATGTTATATGATGTGTAAATATTGATGTTTAATATATTTTTTTAGGTGTGTAGCAGAAAAATACCCAGATTTTCGCTCCGTCTCCTCCATTGTAGCGTGCACGAACCTCGAACCCGGGAGCCAAAGAAAAACGAGTTTCTCCGGCTCCTAGGGTGTTAGAGAGGGAGGGAGGGAATGAGAGAGAAAAATGGCTCCGTGCTCCAGTGCCACTACAGCATCGTGGACGAGGAGCGGGAGCCGGCAAGAGTCGTGCCAAAGAGCCCCTTAGAATCATGCTAGTCTTTCAGATTGAGTTATAGACTTGAGGCCTTGATACGTTGTAGGCATTGGTGGATTAGGAACTGTGGGATTACAACTTGTAGGTGTAACAAGCAGGGGTAGGTCTCCCACACACTCTAACATCCCCACCGATCTCGTTCACAATGTCGTCATATCGAAAATCATGAGCCATCGCAAGCTCTTCCATGTGCTGTTGATATTGATCCCACTATAGTGCACCTCCCATTGGTTAATTTCCTCGAGGTTGCAATGCTAGGCATCCTCTTTACACTAGTTGCCCCATCTTGTGTGGCGGTCCTAGCCAGGCCTTGCTTGGCGTGGCTCCTGGCTAGTGCAGTGAGCTTGCCTCTCTGACCTGATGGGTTTGCCCAGGGCTCTATTGTGTCTATCACTGGGAAGAAGTTGAGAGAGAATGACATGTGGGCCCACATGTCATCCTCTGCTTTTGGGGGTAATTTTAGGTATTGTTCCTAGAACAAATATGAAAAATATAGATAGTACGTAAATTGATAGCTACATGAATAGAGATGAAGTAGGATGTGATGTGTTTTAGGTAGTATCGTTGGGAGATGCTTTAAGGAAGGTAAGCCACAGAGTTTCCTCCCCTTTGTTACTACCACAACTCATGGACGCTCTGAACTACCACAGGTTGATAGGAGCGAAAATCGTTTGGTTTTCAATGTGTAATGTATGGTTTCAAGTTTAGTGGGGCAAATGGTGCATGCTTCGATCAAACTCACCAACATCACACGGCAACCACGTGCATTGTTTTCGATTATCGACAGATCTTTCACCGAGGTTTAGTGTGTAGCCACCATGCATGGTGTATACATGCGAGATACAACCAAAACCATACCAATCTAGCACTATATATAACAAGTTAAAAGAAAAGGATAAGATTAGCAATGTGGTGCGTCGAGATAGATGGAGGCCAGCATGACCCAAAGGTTGCGATATATGTTCAAAATTCTCAGAAAAACTAAGGTAAAAAATCTCATGTCAACACGTTGGTGACTGTTGTGTAGAGCGACTGAGCTAATATTTGCCAAAACCAACGAGTCTATATACAAACTCGTAGTACACGGTTCTTTATTCAAAAGATACACATTCTTGAGGAATGCATGGTTGCAGGCGCTTGGGTGGTGTTGGGGCGGCAGAAGAGTAAGGAGTACGTACTCGTCGTCACCACTCACTTTCACCGGCCACCGGCCAGCAGGTTGGGTACCTAGCGATTCCTGGGAATGTTCCCCCAGCTGGCTTCGAATATCCCGTGCCGATTGCATCTGTGTGTGTGACGACGGAACGGAATCTCTCTCTCATTTTGCAACGGATATTTCCTAGGGGCTGGTGCTGGTCCCTTTCGCTGGTCCGGTGGTAGCGGCTTTTCGCCGCGTGCAAAGGCCGCCGTCCGTCCGGTCGGGGCCCTCTTGCAGGCCGTTTAATTCAGCTCCCCTACCCCTGCTGCTATTGTACGTGTCCTCCCCATGGAAGAAATTGTACGGGCTCGTTTAGATGGCAAATTTTTTGCCAAAAATTTGCTATTTTTTTTTCACTCCCTCCCCATCACATCACATTAAATACAAAAAAAAGACATATGTTCGGAAGCAGTAAATGTAGGTAAAAAAACTAATTATACAGTTCATTTGTACATCATGGAGGCGATTCTTTTTGAGCCTAGTTACCCATGGTTGGATAGTATTTACCACTAACAAACGAAACGTGCTACAATATGCTACAGGAGTTCGGAACATTTACTTTTGCTAAAGTTTTGCTATCTAAACCAGCCCCGAGAGTCGTGGTAGCTAGCATGCATCGTAACCACAGTACATAACACGTAATTCCTCGGTTCCAAAGTGTAGTTCACTTTAACTTTTCTAGATACATTACTTGTATTATATATGCAGACATGGTGTATAACTAGTGTAGTTCACTTTAACTTTTCGAGATACATTACTTGTATTATATATGCTGACATGGTGTATAACTAAGTGTAGAAAAAAATAATGTATCTAGAAAAGCTAAAGTAACTGCAATTTAGAACGAGGGAGCACGTCCTATATTGTATCGTCTGTTTGGTTGGGTGGAATATGTCCAACCCGGACGAAGCCAACCCATTTTTAGGGTGTTTGGTTGGGGAGCTGCAGGGACGAAGCCGACCCGGGAGTGAATATTCGCTCTAGATGGGGTTCGCTCCGTCCGTCTGAAATCTGGCGGATGGAGCGAACCCCCGCTCTCCATCGGGGTTCCATTGAGGTCGTCTCCTCCACGTTCGTCCCCCACGTCCCCAAGCGCCCGCACCTCGGCACGGCCGCAGGCGCGCCGGCTTCCCGCCCGGCGCGGCCTACCGGCTACGCGGTAATGACTGCCCTGCCCGGCGCAGATGCAACCCCGACGAGCTGCGCGTGGACCAGCGGCAAGGTCATGACTCGGCCGAGCACAGGACCTCGGCTCCACCACCGCCCGATCGACCGCGCCCCGCGACCTCGAAATCCGTCGCGGGCGGGTAGCGGTCGGATCCGGCGGGGCTGCGGGCGCCAGATCCGGTGGGGGCGGTGGCCCGATCCGGCGAAGGGGCGCCGCCGGCCGGACGGCCGCGGCGGCGCTCCCGCATTTAAGAGAACGATGAGATGTAGAAGAAGAAGGTGCAAAATTTAATTAGAAACTTTTTAGGGGTCTTGATGCAAAACGCTAGAGGGAAATATTTGCTAATATAGGCTTACCGACTTTTGAATAGTTCGAGGGGGTCCCGATGCAAAAACGCGGGAGAGAAACGGTGTTATACTGGTATTCCCAATTGCTTCAACCAAACACCTAATGGGTTGACTCCGGCCCACAAAATCGAGATGCAACCAAACAATAGATGAGTTGGCTCCGTCCCAAAAAGGGGTTTGGATCCAACCCAACCCATTGATCCCACAACCAAAACGCATCGGATAGCTTAAACATGACCTTAATCTAGGAGGCACCTCTGGCATGACCGACCTTAATAGTTGGATGACAACATAACTTTTCTTTTGTTTTTTTATGAAAGATATTTTGTCATCTTTTATAAAAAAAAGATTGGATAATTTAGTTCAATTTCCGCTCGATACCTTCCCATCCTCGAGAGAGTGGTTCAATCCAAACTATATCCCTTAGGTATTGATCTTTAGATAGATGATGACTTGTTCTTCTATAATGTCGACGGGGTGTGTTTAGAGGCCAAAATTCTAAAATTTGGGTAAAAATTTCGAATTCCGCATTGTAGCGAACCGAAAAGATCAGAAGACATTTCGTTTGTTTGTGGTAAATATTATCCTACCGTGGCGTAAATAGGCTCAAAAGAATCGTCTCGCAATGTACATCTAAACCGTGTAATTAGTTTATTTTTTTACCTACATTTCATACTCAGGAAATGCGTCTTTTAAGTGCATTTATTGTTTTCATGTGATGGGATGTGATGGGAGTGTAGAAAATTTTAGAGGGAATCTTTGGCCTCTAAACACAGCCGACATGAAGCAAACTTAACAGAGGGATCGGAAGAGAACCAATTCCATCTGTTGTTTGGAATTGTCACCGCCGAACCGATAATGTTAAAAAAAAATCACCGATATAACAAATCCTCACTTTTAACTACATAGGAAGTGGGGAATTAATATGCCAGATACGAATAGTACTGAAGAACCTGAACATGACAACAACAATTTAAAAATCACACACAAAAAGTAGCACATACATATTTCTAAAAAAAAAAAAAAAAAAAAAAAAAAAAAAAGGTCCTCCAAAGCAACGTCTCCGAGGATACAGCTAGCTACTATACATAGTCGCCACCTCCGATCCGCTTGCCTAGAACAAGGCAAAATTTTCACATGCCCTGATGAGTGATGACGACCTCATCATCATTTCGCCTTTGATGAGGCCATACACAATATTGTCATTGCATGAGCTCGCTTGTGACTGATCAAACGGCAGTCAGGTCCACTGTTTACCATTCTGATGACCAAGCCTGATTGTGGGCCGGGTGGAGTTGCGTGCGCCCACCAGGCCAACCATATGTTTGCCCTTTCGTGGCAGCCAAGAGCCAGGATTAGCGCTATCCTGTTCCAGTCCTTCCACGTGTTGGGGTCACTTTTGTCCAGATCTCAACACAGGATTTGGATTTGGATAGGTTAAAATATCCATGTCTCCAATGTATATCCGATGGTACCACAAGACAGGATATCCCCATCTGATTCTTCTGTTTGCTGCAGGTAGCCAAGTGGAGAATGCACTTTGCTGGCTTAGTCGGCTCGGCTAATCGGATTTTTGATTAATTTTGGCTGATTTAATAATATTATACGTAAATAACAAGCTGAAACAGGTGGAGATTAGCTCAAGCGTTCTTCGCATGTATCATGTGGTTTTTCCGTCATAGAACAAGTGTCACTATATGATACATGATGGTCAAACTTTTAAAGTTTAACTAAATTTAATTTGTAGAAAATATTCACAACATTTGTATCTACAAATAAGTTTATTATAAAAGTGCATTCAGTGATTAATTAATCTAAACGATACTGATTATGCATCGGAACTATTAGTAGTTCTTATATATATTTGATTAATGTTAAAAATATTTGACTTTTTTGAAAAGTTAGAATGGCACTTGTTTTAGAACGAGGGAGCACGGAGTATGTCCGTTCTTTCTTCTTTTTTCTTCCTAAAATGTTGTTTGCAGAACAACTCAATCTATGGTTCACGTTTAATTTAGCATTAACATGTATTAGCATGAACTTGGTTTTAAAATTTCTTACAAAAACTTAAAAAGTAATGGAAGGAAGTGATGGAAGAATATAATGCACATATATAGAACATCAAAAGTGATGTCTATAGGCCATAGCAAAAATATTCATGGTTCATAACCTCCTAAAGGCGTGTCCACACACCTAGGAGGCATCAATAATACTAAAACGGGTAGCTATCTAGCGGTGAAGAACTATAGTCCTTTGTTATTAACTATAGTAGGATTTGCACTTTTCACCATTACCAAGTAAACAGGCTAGTATTCCTCAAAATCGACCTATACCCGAATAAAAGTGACAAAAGAGCAACGAAAATTTCATCATCCCCAGTGCCTGGTGTCCACTGTCCATCGTCTACCGCGCATTGCGACATGTTTACACGAACAAATCACAGATCGATCGTGATGATGTCGATGAGATCTTCTGGTACGTACGTACCAGTTAGCGATCGCAATTTTCTTATTGCATTTTTCACAGCACGATAAACACATATACATTCCAGAATTTTTGTCCGAACAAAGTTATAGTTTTTGGCATGGATGATATTCACGCTAATTTCTCATTGCGTTTTTCACAGCCACGATAAGATACATACAATCCAGACTTTTTGTCCCAACGAACCAGTTCTATTTTTTGGCTTGGATATTCACTACTGTTCTTGACGCAGAGAACGCAGCAAGGCAAAAATTTTGGCGTCCAGCAATCAAGTCATCAACCCATCTAGGTTCTGGCCATCGGCCGTACGGAAATACCGAGAAATTGCAGTTCCAGAGATATTTGGAGAGCACGGGGAAATTTTTTATGTTCCTGTGTTTTTCTTATGAAATTTCTGCGTGGTTTCTACCAACATTCTGTGTTTCAAACAGGACCTAGTGCAGTGTATACAGAAGTGATGCCCCTCCGGCCAATATCTCACATCATGGACGATAGTATATATAGAGCATGTTTAGTTGCCATGCAACCCAAAAATATTTTTGGGTTAGAGCTACTCAGAAGACTTTTCGTTTTGTATTTGATAATTGTTATCCAATTATAGATTAACCAGGCTCACAAGAAGAAATGCCTCGCACTTTTACCAAACCGTGCAATTAGTTATTTTGTTTACCTACTTTTAACGCCCATGCATGCGTTAAGAGATTTGATGTGACTAAGCATCAGAAGACTTTTTTGGGTGGCATGGCAACTAAACATGGCCATAGTATATCACAGAATACTACAATACTTTCGCTCGATCAGATAGTGGATGCGTGTCTGCCCGATGGCAATTGCGAAGCGACCAAAGGAAAACAGAAAATTAATGCTTATACTGTTACCTTACATTGGGCGTAGTGAGCATTCCAAGTAAGAGCATCTCCAACAAGTATCAAAAACAAGTCACAATCCTTTTTTTTTTGGTAAAAAGAGAAAAAGTCTCCTCCACAGTACCAAAAATGAGATCCTAATTTTTGAGCAACTCCAAAACACCGCCTCAGCCCCATATCTCCGCAAGACTCCCTCGGCACTCCAATCTCCATGCCAATCTCATTTTTGCGCCGGAGAGGGAAGTTTTCACGGCATCTTTTTTGCTGGCCGCCCCTCTCGCAATCGCCGGCCGAGGTACCGGGAGCTCCCGCCGCCTCGCTGCGTGAGGCTAGGAGGTGTTCGAAAAGAACACCATCGCAAGCAAAGGAGGAGTCGCGGGGAGAGAGTCGCGGCGGGGGAGGGAGTCACAGCAAGACACGACACATCAACTACCGGCCAATTAATTGTTCCGGGTGGGCCCAAATTTGGTTATTGGAAGTCATTTATTGGATAATCGTTGGAGATTGATGTTTTTTCTATTTCAATAATGGTTTGAGAGTTACTAAACTCATGGTTATTGGGACTACATTTTTGGGCACTTTTGGTTACTAAACTCATGGTTATCTCCTACTAAAAAAAAAAAAAAAAAAAAAAAAAAAAAAAAAAAACTTCTCCTAAACTTGCCAAAAAAAAACTTTCAAGACATCTTGCTTTCTATGTAACATATTATCTCCTACTTTCCCCAACAAAAAACTATCTCCCTAAAACTTGCCAAAAAAAACTTTCAAATCATTTTGCTTTCCATCCAAAAAAAAAACAGTTTTTGTGCCCTCCCATAGTAAGCCGGTTTTAGGTGGAACGCAGGCTTTGTTTTTTTTCCCATAAAAATAAACTGATTCATGTGAATTTCCTGTATGATTCATGTGAGAAGTCTCTTAATGTTTTTTGTGAATTTCCTGTATGATATGAACCAACTGTCAGAGCAAGTTGAGGTGTTGGAGTATGAAAAATTGCAAAAGGGCTGCATATGTGCACGTTGTTCTCACATTCATTTGGCTCAGTTGTAAGTGTGCTAGGAACAGGTGATGCCATAGTTGGTTCATGGAATCCAGGAGGCCAGATATAATGACGGTGGTTCTGTGGAAAAAAAAAAGAAAAGTAAATTCCACATAATAAATAGATTAGGCACAACACTAACCTAACCAAATAAACTGACTTTGGGAAGGAGTGGGTAGAGCTATAGAAATAGGATATTCAGCTGCATCGCCTATATAAATCAGAGAAACCGTTATTGTTTTTATAAATCTAGCCAATAAAAGGAGCAGCACCTTCTGATCCTTGCAAATAATTAGATAAAACTTTTGTACCCAAGGAGTTGCAGATAGTGGTATATGTCATGTTCCCCAAAATAACATGACGAAGCAAACCAAAAATTTATTAGTTGGTATAGAAAACCAAGACCTTTAGTCGTTGCCACTGAACTTGATCTCATGCCATCCCCTGAATGTGGGCTTGTTCTGCTACACTTTGGTGCTTCGGTCGGAACAATCCAATGTTGTGGCAATGCAGGATGCTTACAATTTATTTGCACAGGCTATTCATCTGGTGAATCGATTGGTCACAATAACAGCAAAAAAAATAGGAAAACAAGTATAAATAGGCCACTTTCCTTGTTATTTGTCATTTGATTAAATTGGTAGAATCAGATTTTCATGCCTTCAAATAATCTACTTTCATTACTGAAGAAAAATATGGCACCTTCTCAATTCAAAATAGGATAGTCATCATTGATTTTCCTTGGCTACCAAGCCAGTCGTCGATACAAAGGTACAGAATCACCATCAGTATGGGGAGGGAGCCTTACCCCTCATGTTGTTCTTGAAGAAAAAATTAAAGAAAGAAAAGGCAAGGAAGAAAGGGGAGGCCTGACCTAGGAAGCGACAAAACTCATGACTCTGCATGCAGCCAAATGTTCAGAATATCATAACAATGTGTAAATACAAAATATGGAACTCTACTACTAACTTTTTAGTTGTTGTATATATGGAATTGTAAGTCCCTCGTGGTTTGGTTATGATGATGAAGAATTCTTATGGATGGTAAAACATAGCCACGAAGGAGAAATTTATATCCAATTTAATTTTCATAGGTATGCGAGAGAAGCAAGTTTAGATTCTTTCAGTACTCTAATATATACCTTTATATGTGTAAAAGGGAGTTCTACTACCTTTAAGTGCTGTATACATGATCGAGGCAACCTACTCATGGTTTTCACTGATTGCATCTGATTGTTCAGGGTCAATCTTAGGACATGAAAATTTTTCATGGATGGTGGAACATACACATTCAGGAAAATTAGGTATCAAATTTATTTGTCCACTACAACGCGCAACATACAAATATGTCACTATGGAACAAATAAATCACTGGATTGATATAGTTCTAAATCGATGAAGGAACTACATAGGCAATAAGAGTAGTTGCAGAAATGAACAATAAAAAGCATCATTTGTTCTCGTGTAATTATGCATGGCATGCACTGACAAAACTATCGTTTGCAAAAATCCAAGTTGCAGGCATGTACAGTAAACAATGAATATAGAGAGGGGTGGGGTGTAGTGCCAGCCCTGAGAAGAAGCTGCAATATATACCTGAACATGCTCGGGGCCGTTGAAGATCATCAGCTTATATTCCCACACAAGCTACAGGACCAAAAATATCTCCCTTTCAAGATCGGCCTATATTCCCAACTTTTTATAAGAATTCATTTCATCACAGGCCATAGAGCAAAGGAAAATTTCCATCAGCTGCAGCAAGCATCAGTGAAAAAAACATTACCTTCTGTATACAGGAAGCACTCAAATCTGAACTGAAGTATGAAAATTAGCTTCCGCATACAGGAAGGACCCAAATTTGCAGATCTGAAGTATGAAATTAAGGTGAAAAAGGGATGGATATAGAACAGGCCTGCCCTTCGATCCAGATGGGAGGAGGCACGGGACAGACGAGAGGAGAAGAAGAGGGTGACCTGCTGGCAGACAAGACTGACGAGGTGCGCCGCGGCCGCTGACGTTTTAGACGGAGAAGAAGAGTCATCGCGCCGCCGGCTGCACTCGACGTCTGCTCCCCCGTCTCCCTATGCAGCACCAGGCGCGGCTCGCGGAGCACAGGAGCAGAGGCGGACCGGCGGCACCGTAGGATAGAGGCTCTTTCTTTCTTTCTTTTTTCTTTCTTTTTTAGCATCACGGAGTTTCATTAAACCATATGGCGATTACAATCAATGCGGCTAGTTTGGGCCTTGCTGGATTGTTGCCCGCTCCTCTCAACTATCATGCTATAAAGGTTTCACCCATTTTTTTTTTTTTTTTTTTTTTTGACAGGTTCACCCACATTTGCCTAGTTGCACAGGATTAGATGGGCTGAAGTTTATGATCCATGGGCAGACGAGGAGTTAGTTAGACCATTAGACACAAAAAAAAAAAAAAAAACCGAGCCCATAGAGTTGGCCCAACTGCCACATGATATTTTGGCACTTGGCAGTTCGGCCCGATGCCGCCCTTTTTCAGTCTGAGTCAGTTCAAACAAATATATCTAAAATTGTAATCTTGTACTGTTTTTCATATTAAATTTGGTCAAAAGTTAAATTTAAATTAGTTTGACTCAGGGCCAGCTTAAAAAATTATATTATAGAGGCAATGTATTATCAACCCTAGTGGCAAGTTTTCGTTTGTTTTTCGTTGCATTGTTGGCATCTTCTTAGTTGTTAGCTTTTCATTAGAATGTTGCGGTTAAGTGTACCTTCTACACGCCCTGGCATAAATAAACACCAAGCTGTGCCGCTGAACAGATTGAGAGATGACGTCGGCTGCCAAAAATTTTGGCCATGAGATCTTCTGACCACATAGCCTGCTACTTCAAAATGTTGGGGTTAAGGGTCGCGGGCGTAGAAAACATATTTAAAAGGAATCGGTCAGTGCTCCAGCTAAATGGAAATGGGTTCGAACCGTGGTTGAACCACCCCATTTTGACTGCTACTGCAAATTAATAGTGTCTGCTACGTACAAGAAGAAGACATTTTAGCAACTTGACCCGAAAATGGAAGTTAATTAGTTTGGCATATATTTATGGATAATTCACTGCTGTCAATGTCATGCAGCAAATGCAGATCAGAACGGAAAGTTTTGGCGTCCAATGCACGGAGAGACCCAATCAACAAATTTTGTGGTCGATCATATGCATCCATCATGCTGATGGAAGATTGAGTTGCATTAATTCCAGAGAGGGCGCCCTGCAAGTTTCGTTAAGTGAGGACGACGGAACCTTTGTTGATTGACGAACTAATAAGGTGATAAATGTCAAGAATAATCCTCCAGCTAATATGTCGTCGTTGATGTTCTAGCTACATTGATTATTAAATGTCAAGAATAATCCTCCAGTTATTACTCAAAAATACTGCATTATGTAGCTAATAGATGGATTTCTGTCAGAAAGATAAGTAGTAAAAAAAAACTTTGCAATAGCGATAACCAAAAAAGAAACCATTTACTTAATAAGCTTCATGGATGTTCTTTTGAAGGGAGGCAATTGCACGGGTTATGCCAAAGTGGACTAGGTTGTTTGACGTGGACACTGGACATGTGTGCCGTGTATCTGATCAAGCCATGGTTGCTGGCCGATCTCCCGCCGGCGGTGACACGTGATAGACGTCATTGAGCTTCTTCTAGTCGGCAGGAAAATAATCCCTATCCAAAAAAAAAAAAACTAAAGTGCTATTTATATAATAAAGCTAACAATTACTCACTAAGCTTCTTCTAGTCAGAAAATATATGTTTAACTATTTCACTAGTTGGACCAAACTAGTTTTTTTTTTTTAAAAAAGAATATATTGATATCCCAGCCTTCGTGATCGACCGATGCATATGACCGTTTTTCATTATTACAAGCGCTCAAGCACTAATCCAAGAAATTTTAGAAACAAAGTTCTAAGCCAACACGACAAAAAGTTCTCAAAAGGAAACAACTAAAAGACAATTCTATTATCTATTATTAAAAAAACACAAAGGCATGTTTTGCAAACACTTCCATCGCGATCGCCCCTGTGACCCTACAAACACTACTACAAAGATGATTTTTGGTGGCGGGCAAAATCCATTTTCGGGCGGTTTTTCCCGCCCGCCACCATGCTAGGGTCACGAAAAAATGATGCATTTTCGGTGGCGGTCTTTTTTGCCCGTCACCGTTAATACAAATAAAAAAACCCCGAAGCCCACCGGAGCCCATCCAGCTCGAACGGGCCCGATCTCGGGCTACGGTGGATCCGCCGCCGGTCGGATCCGCCTCAAGCTCGCGCCGCCGTGGATCGGGCTTGAGCTCGCCGCCGCCGCCGCGCGGATCGGGAAATCGCCGCCGCCGCCCGTGATCCGCCGATCCGACGGAGAGAAGGGCCCGCGCCGCCGGATCCGGGCCCCCCTCGAGCCGCCGGGGAGCGCGCCGCCGGAGGAGCGGCGCTCGGATCCGCCCTCGAGCCGCCGGGATCCGCCCCTCGAGCCGCCGCCGCCCCGTTCGCTCCGCGGGAGAGCCGCGTCCGCCCAGGCCGGCCGGCCGCCGCGCTCCCGGCCGCGCTTATGCCGAGGTGGGATGGGCGGCCGCCGCCGGGAGGGAGAGTTGAGCGCCGGGGGACGAAGGGAGGGGCGGCCGCCGCCGGCCGAGAGAGGGAGGGGAGAGCTGGCCGCGCCCCGGTCGCCGCGCTTTTTTTTTTTAGCCGTAGCCTGGGTCGTTGGGGAGGGGAGGAAGGAAAGGAGTGAGTGAAACCCTAGAAGAGTGAAGTGCTCGTGATATATACTTGTGGCCGCAAATGGGCTATTGGGCTGATATGTTGGGCTTTATTTTCCGTGGCGGCAAATAGGGTCATACGGTTAATCGATAATCGTGGCGGATAAATGCCCGCCACGGTTAATAGGATTAACCGTGGTGGGCATTTTACAATGTCCGCCACGGTTAATCGATTAACCGCGGGCGGTTTTTTCTTCCTCGCCGGACGGGGTGCCAAAGCCACCTATTTTCCATGGCGGTTTCTCAAATGCCCGCCATGGAAAATAAAATTGGAACACCATGTAGAATCAATTTTGTAGTAGTGAAATATGACCGCACCGACCCGTCCAAGACATCCCCTTGAAGATAACCTCGCAAATATGACGGTAATGTGGTTTTGTTAAACACAACATTATTCCCGACAACCACGGTGCCCAACAAATAGCACTTGTACCCACAAGAATTTGAGATAATTTTTTCTATTCAACCCTTTCAACCACCCCCTGTAAAAAATTGTGTACCCCAAATGGTGGCTTTAGGTTAAAAGAAATATGAATGATTTTCCGTGATAAATTTAGCATAATGATAGTCAAAGAGTAAATGTTGTATGATTTCGTTTGAGGAACAAAAATAACATTTCCAATCTCCTTGCCCCCTCGTCTCTTAGATAAATTATCCTTTGTTAAAATAACTCATTTGTACAAGTACCACATAAAAACCTTCACCTTGAGGGGTATTTTTAAGTTTCCAAATTAAAGTATTATATGGTAAAGCATGTTGATTTAACAAGTGTTTTGTACATGGAATTAATCAAAAACAACCCATTTCGATGAAGCCCCCACACAAAATGATCTCTTTGGTTATTTAAATGTACATCAACAATCATGGCTACTATGCCATGCCAAGCCTCAGTAAATTTTCTCCCAACAATGATCTCCTCGAAAAGCTACATTTAGCGAGATCGTAAACAATACCTGTCTTAATGAAGCATTTTTGTTTCTAACGATATTATATAGTGTCGAAAGATCGTTTTGAGAAGGCGTAGCATTATCCACGAATCTTGCCAAAAACGAATATGAGATCCGTCACCTAGAACAAACCCGCCCATAGACAAGAACTCATCCTTGACCTTCAAAACGCCAAATTAAAAAACCGAGAGTCCTCGGACAAGTGTTGAACCCGAGACAAAGTCTTTTCCCTTAGATATTTATTTTTAAGTAATTGTTGCCATACCCGTCTCCATTTATTAATTTGAATAGCCACTTACTTAAAAGACACCTATTGTGCACATCTAAATTTAGGACAGCCAAGCCGCCCCGGTCTTTTGGTGTGCAAACTAGCTCCCCATTTTGTTAATCTATATTTTTATTATGCTCATCACTTTGCCAAAAAAAAAAAACCAAGATCTAAAGAAATCTAACTTTTTAGAACACCTCTAGGTATCTCAAAAAAAAAGACATCATGAATATAGGTAGACTACTTAGCACTGAATTAATCGTAACAAGCCTTCCTCCCACCGAGAGCAACTTGCTGCTTTTCCACCCACTCAATCTCTTTTGGAACCTTTCTTCCACATGTTTCCATTCCTTATTCATTATTTTTCGATGGTGCATAGGAATTCCTAAATATCTAAAAGGGAAAGATTCTACATTACACCTAAAAATTTGGGTGTACTCCCGCCGAGTAGAATTAGCCTCCCCATACAAGAACAATTCACTTTTATGGAAATTAATTTTGACTCTCGACAATTGCTCAAAAGCAGCAAGCAAAAGCTTCATGTTTTTGGCCTTCTCTAAATCATTTTCCATAAAGATAATAGTGTCATCCACATACTAAAGGACGTAGAGTCCATCATCACTCAAATGTGGAACCACTCCATTAATTTGTCCATCTTCTTTAGCTTGTGCAATAAGAATCGCTAGCATATCAACCACTATATTAAACAAGATTGGAGATAGCGGATCCCCCCTGCCGCACTCCTTTTCTTGTTTGAAAATAATGGCCTAAAATGTCATTGACCTTTACCGCAACACTCGGTCTGGCGCCAAGGCTGGGCACGAGGGCGGCGCGGCGGGCAAAAGGGGGGGCGCGAGGGCAGGAAGGAGGAGGAGAGGCAGGAGAGATTGGAATAATTTCTTTATTTGCTTGTTACCCCGAAAGATTACGCACCCTTACTTATATATAGCCCGGCTATTGGGACTTGTATCGCAAGCAATCTCTAAAGGTTTCCTTATAGATTGGAATACCTTTTTACAAGGTGTCCTATTTATTTATTTCCTAATAAGGGTCTCCTTATAGATAAGATAGCCCCTTGCACACCAAAACACCTAAGGATAATCCTAGATAGATAATTTCCTCCTTTTTTCTCCTGGGATTAGTTCGGGGAAGAATCCGCGGAAAGGAGGAGACGGCGGAGGGCGAGCGGCCGCGAGCCCAGCGGCGGCGCCGGGCCCGAGCCCGTCGGGCCGTCCTCCCGGCCCCTAACTCCCTGGATCATGACATCTCCCTTCTCCGACCCGGCGCGTCCTCATGGCTGGATAAAGGTCCATTCAGCTGACGCCCCGGAGGGGAATGGTCGCTCCCGGGAGAATCGCCTTCGACCTCGCAGCATAAGGCGACCTTGCACCGGTTCTTGAGGATCATGTTCTCCCCGGCCCGCTTGGGGTCGAACTCAAGCTGTGTAGTGAAGGTTGCCGATGTAGCCGCGGTAGATGTAGCGATGCACGGCGACGCACCGCCGGGCGGCCGCTCGACGACGGGTCGCCAGCCAGAGATCCCTTTGAACGCCACATCGAGGTCCCGTTGCACCATGTCGCGAGGGGGCTCTCCAGAACAAGAAGCGCCATTGGGTGGAGCGTGGACGAAGAGCTGAAGTAGACGCCGATAGTGATGTCCCGACGAGCAGGAGGAGTAGCGCCCAAGTTCAACATCGTACCGCACATGAAGGAACCGACATCGAAGAGGGAAGGTGATAGCCGGTGCGGGCCCTCTCGGATCGGGAGGCCGATGTGGACGTTGTCGACGGTGGGAGGAAGAGGCGATCCATGCCGCTGAGGAAGACGACTCGGCAGACCGACGTGGTGGCGCCGGGTGTATCATATGCCGCCCAAGAGGATGG